>KE524984.1:198937-238017 GCA_000441895.2 Anopheles sinensis
GCAAGGGAGCTCAAGAAGGGAGGTAGAAGCGAAAGCGAGACGACTACTAGTCTCTTTTTTTTCTTCGGACACCGCGCATCCCAGTCGGCAGAGTTCACGTGTTCACGTGTGTTCACGTTCGCGGCAAAAGTTCATGCAATGTTCATTTGGGGCGTCCCAAACTTCTGAATTTGGGAAGAGACCGGAAAATGATTTGGGAAGGTCATTTTATATGGGGAAAGTGTTCATTTGTGTTCCTGGGGCTATTCCCTGTGAATCCTGGAGTCGTCCAGCAGCTACTTTGTCATTTTCATTCCCCTCATCAGCGTCAATGGTGCGAACATTATTCCCCGACAGTGTCCCGCGACTTGTTTATGGAGTTCGGTTTTTGTTTGTTTGTGTTTGCTGGAAGTTGGAGTCGCCGCAAGGTCGTCGCCTTCATCTAGCGCCGTAAATCATGTTTACCCAAACCGCCCCAAACTTCCCGGACGATCCGACAACGAATGTCTCGAATGAAAAATATTGCATCTAGTAAACTTATCGCAACCGTTCGCGCCAACATGGTGGACGAAAAATGATTGTTGGATAATTTTAGCGCTGTTTGCGGGAAGATGTACAACGATTGTTCAACTGTCGGTTGTCGTTGCGCAGTTCGCAATAGTAAACGGCACTTGATTAGATGAATGAAGCGGAGATCGGAAACTTGGAGAATAACTTGTGAGAGGACAACTTCATCTTTTGGAGAACTGGACGACGCGAATACCGCGAAATCTGTGTGCACAGGTTGGAAAAAGAAACATGGCAGCATTTCGGTAAGAAACCTCTGGGAGTCCTTCGCGGTTGGGCAAGAAACAATAACACACTTTTGGGAAAGTTTTCCCTTCTGCTCGAATTCTGGGTAGCAGAAGCTTTGAGAGTTTGTTTCGTCTCGTCGCCGCCGACCCGATTGGCCCGATTTAATCGACGCGTCCAGATTGATGGAGGCGATGGTACGTGTCTGAGAAGTAATCCACTTATTTAGAGAGATATTTCGACACCCGGGTTCCAAGCTCGCCGCTGTTCGAGTTTGTTTGTTTTTCCTTTCCAGTGACTCGTGACATCCGTCCGATGGTGAAGATCTCTTTAGTGGGGTAGAAAACCCGGGACCCGGCTTTCGTGTGGCTTTCCGTGATTCGTGTTCGAATCGATTTGATTCGGAGTGAGGGGAAAAAACAACGAAGCGGCCAAAGAAAACGAATATTCAATCCATCTTACGGAGCGGCACATTATTCGCTGGACATTCGCGCGGCTGACGCAAGAGTAGCAGAGGGACTGTTTATCTTTCGGCGACTTCTACGTGCCACGTGGCCGCTGGGAGATTTTCACGGCTTGGTGTTACTTGAAACCACGGTTTTGATTGGGGGGAAGGCGATGGAGATTAGCGAGTATCAAGGGGCCGCTTCAAAACGTGCCCTCATTTGCCCCGGATGATGAAGGTCCTCCCGGATAGTTCTTGCGGAGTCGTTCCGTTTCCTCTTTGCGGGAAAGTCTCTCGTGTTTACACTTTCGCTGCGAGAAGCCAACGTGGGAGGCTTTCTTCCGAAGGAAAACACGTTACTGGTCGGACGTTTGCTTCGGGATTTCCGGTATCGCTACGGCCAACCGCCGGAATGTCCTCCGTTGTCGTCCTTCAAGCTCCCTTGATAAACCCACAAGGAGGTTCGCTGTGCTTGTGAGGTTTTTCACCGGCTTTCCTTGCCGAATCCCCCTCGGGAGGATTTCCATCGTAGGCTGCAAACTTTCACGTACAGCTTTTGCTTGCGGTTTCATCTCACGTAACACATTTCGTTCGCTTACTGCTGACTTTTCGCTGCATTCCAATTTTCAGCACGATTCTTGCCCTCCCAACCGGCAACGGATGGCTACGAAAGCCTTGACAGACAGCCGTATGTTGACGCCTTTGCTTTCGGAACTCGGCTTGAACGTCGGGAAATGAATGTTACATCCCGGGTCTATTTAGCAACGAAAGGTTTTAAGAGCGAGCTGATGTGTGAGCTAATTTCCTGCTAAAAGTTAGACAAAATCGAATATTTTCGTTCCTCTAGTGCACTCCAGGGACTCGTCGGGGCAAACACGCACTCTCGTCACCCAGCCGGACAGCAGGATACTGATTACTTTTCCGTGAAATCGACACAATTCAAAACCCTCCCATAGCCGAAACCACAATGTGGTGGACGAGCGTAACCAAAAGGTAGAAATCGGGGAAGATTTTTCATTTCCGGTTTCTCGGAAATCGTTCTAAAGCATTTTGAGTAAACGAATTCATCTCGAGCCGCGGTTCCACTGAGTGAATTCCGTGCGGTCGAAAGGCGGTTTGTGGCGTAGCGAACTCATTTATAAATCATTCGTCCGTTGATGGTCAATCGCAATCGCAACGAGAACGGTAATCGCTACTCGAAAATGGTGAGATTCGAGTCAAGAAACGCCATCTGTACATCGGAAATGGAAATGTTGAAAGTGGGTTCCAAGTGAATGGATGATTGCAGCTACCTGAGAAAAAGGAAAGGAATGGCCGCAATGCTGTGCAACATTTATTGGTAATTTGTCAAATTAGATATTCCTGGGGCGCTTCTAGAATGCTTTAGGAACCTCCAGCCAAGGAAGGGGACGCGAGTAACAATTTATCCAAATTGAGAATAAATTGTTTTTCCGTTCCCGTTTTGCAATCCAAGCGTAGGAAAAATTGGAATTGAGTCCACTTTCCGGATAAATTTAATGAAATTATTTTATCATTTTTTAAACCAACTAAAGTGGTTTCATATTATTTTCCCAACGCCACAACTGCTAGAAGTTCTGAAGAGGTTTATTTTGTACATTCTCCCCGTGTTGGTTATTTTCCACCTTTGCCCATGTGCTAAATCTCCGCTTCTTGTTGTTTTTAAATCTAAGTTTAGCGCCCTGTATGTTCCTCATCGGCCTTATCCGAAGTAAAATTTTCTCTTCACGTGATTTATTAAGCCCGGGATATTGCGAAACAACCTGGCCCCATGCTCGTCGGCGTTCTAGCGAAAGTTCCTTAATCTTACTTTCACTTATCCTTCCGATGGGCCAAACATCACGGCAAATTCTGGCGCCTCGTTTTTCGAACGAGGGTCGTCCCGGTTCGGTTTCCTGCCCACCTGAATGGCTTCCAGGTTTCCGGTTCGAACTGTGCTTTAATGAAAATTTATTATCTTTATCTCGTGCCGTTGCGGTGCTGTTTGCGGGCGCTGAGAAGGCCTCCCATACGATGCGTTGTGGGAGGAAAATAGAAAAATAAAGGGACGAACAACAGACAGCCGGTACGCGAACCATAACCACAACAGTTGCGCTACGGCACGTAAGAATATACAACGGACCAAAACCGCCCAAACCCCGCTTTCCCGAGCACTTTCGCTCGTCGTACATCTAACGCGGGGCTTTTCCTTTGAAAAGACGCAAATCTTGATATCGCTGCGATGTGGCACGCTTGGCTTGTGCAGGTGGATTTGTCCGTTCGTCGCCGCTCGTCCCATCCCGCCACACTTACCTCATGATGGAAGTGGAACGATATTGGCAGACGGTAGGAACGAATGCCACGAATTTTCCGAGCAAACCTGCAAACGTTGCACGTTCCAAGTATGGCGTACGGTGCATGGTTTGGATATAGAGCCGGCTCTATGAAATCCGTTGGTTTTCCGGGTGAGGTGGTAGGCAGAAAATGGAAGGTATGAATCGTTGAGGTAATTGTAGAAATTTTCCGCAAATGATTTTATCCGTTAAAGCCCTACACAGAATATTTGAAGTCCGTAAAATTACACCACAATTTGTTTCAAGTTAATCATGATATCGTCACGACGGAGCTGGAAACCATGATACGAGTCAAATCCGTTCAACCGTGAAGAACGGTTACGATTGACTTCTGCCTTTTCCACGCAACGAAAAGGGAGCATAGTTTGATCGTTCCGACTTCGTTCTAGGATGCCCTTTAACTCCACCGTTGGGAAAGGCAAAAGGAAATCGAGGAAAACGTAGCTTACCGTTTTGACCACGACAGCTTCGTGACCAGCTGGAAGGGGTTTTTCTTTCCCGGGATCGCCGGATAAACTGGTAACGGATACTGTTGCAGGGCAGGTCCTAATGGCGTTCGGCGAAATTATGCTGGCGTTCTTCCCATCGTCGCTGGTAAGCGCATTAACTAACTCGTTTATTGCCATCCACCAGTGTGGATACGAGTACGTGAATGGAGAGTTTGGTGATTCCGAGCGATATGGCGGGTGTTGCCATTGTGATTAGGAACAGAAAAGGCCTGGTAGGTCAACCGAAGGTTCCGTTTGCATTGGGGAAACGTTTACCACGAATAGGCTTGGCTCCAGCGAGCCAATGAAAGTGTTGCGATAGCGGGCGTAGTTCCCTTTGGGCAGACATAGACATCTTTAAGACGTTGCGTTACGAATTTCATTTCCATGCAGATCCCTCTTCGGCTTGCCTTTAATCCTCAGTTCTATACAATGTGCGACAGCTGAGAAAATGTGAGTGGGAGGGAAACGAAGCACTGATTCCGTCATCCCCGGCAAGGATGTCATCATTGCTGGCTGTGATTTGGAAGATGCGTCGTCGGCATGATGAGGTAATAGTCATTTGCGTTGGCATACGATGCGATATTGTGACATCTCGGAGATATCACCAACGCTCCTTCCAAGCACAGACATGTCCCTTTTCCTGAAGGATCCGTAAAAACGGGTGGCAGCGAAAAAGAAGGAAACCAAGAACCGTCAGGATCACTCAAATTAGCCATGCTGACGTCGACACCGACCGTCCGGGCTTGTCAGCTACTTCCCGGCCCAAGGACGTCTTCAAAGCAGGCTTTTGGCTTTTGGCCTTTTTCGGTAAACAGCACAGACGTTATTCGGTTTGCTCTGGTTCCTGGTCGTGCCGTTGTTGTCCCTTCTCACAACCCGCCGCACGAGCACAACTGTCAGCGAGTGTCCCCTCGAGGCCGCAGATCAAGAAAAGCTCGGAAAAGCCGCTCCCGAACACTGAGCCAATTGTCAAGCCGATGACGAGCCTTGTTCCAAATTTATCCCCCCGAAACGAAAAGGAAAAGGGAAAGAACCAGAAGCGGCTTAAGTCGATAGAAACAGGACCAAAGGCCAAACAGAGCCAACAAGGATAAACACACACACAAATGAGGATGAAAGATTAACAACGCCTTAAGAAAAGCATACCACGCTCGAATAGGCGAAACGATCCTCCGTCGGATGTGGTTGCGTGGGTGTGTTTGGGACATTTTGGCTAAAACCCTTACTGGAGCTAAGATGAAGCGACGAAACTTGATGTTAGGTAGATTATTCGGGCGTTCGTCGGGGGAAAATAAAAATCAGCGCCACCAAACTTACTGGAGTCTGGGGCATACATAAATAGTAATGATGGCGAGGGTTTGGTTGAAGCAACGCAGTTTGCCATAAAACGAATCCACCCCGTGGGATGCATCGGTTGGAAATAGAACCGATCCTGATAGTACAGAAGATTTTAAGGGGATCTGTTTTTGGATGCTCACAAAATAGCGCTATGATAAGCAATGTTTCTATTTTGGGAAATATGTTTGAATTTCCTAATGACGCATCAAATAAACTACAAACAAATGGAACCTGCAAAATGTGTTCCGCTTTTGCCCATTTTGATTGAATTATTTGCAACCGTGAGTCTATATACATTTCCGATAACTGTTCCAACTCGTCGGCGTACCAACGAATTTTCGCCGATGGAACAGAAACCATAATTTTCCACAACAGCAAAAGGGAGATCTAGAATACTCTGTAAACGACAGATGTACTAATTAGTTTGCTCACTTGTTTGCCGTGAGGTGTAGGTACTGGTGCTGGAACTGCGGAAGGCAACGAGAAAGTTCCACAAAAACGCGAGAACTGTTCAAATGGCCATCGGCAGCGGAAAAACGCCCCGGAATTCGGGGTATAAAGTGGAGTTGGTGGTTTTGGGAAAATATGAAAATTGGGCTCGTCTGAATGCGTGAGGGAAAGTTTCAGTTATTTGCCAGCTTAAACCGGAACCGGGCGGTTTTAGAGCTCATATAACTTTGTTGAACTGTTTGGCCACATTCGTTGTTGATTTTGGTTTTAGATCAGTGTGTATGTTAGATTGTACAAATATTGTATCATATTGTATTTCGTTTTGGGGAAATCCTTTGATACACCAGCGATTTGATGTCCGGATGCATTAATATATGAAGCGAATCCAAGCTAAAACCTCGTTAAATGAATCTATCGGTGACATAATATTTTTACCCATTTAATGAGTACGAAGAATATTGCTGGGAAACAGCTGCGTTGATCTTCCTCGCTCGCTAACTGGTAATTACCGCACTCAGCGAATCATGACGAACGCAAGGAGATGTCCCGTTTCCCGGCTGTTCCTCGTTACTTTCGGTCGAACTTAGTTGCCTAATTTTGCTCCATCGAGGGTTCGAATAAAAAGGCATTGCCTGAGAGAGAGAGGCACAACTTCCTGTGTGCGTCATTATAACATCGTTAGCCAGCACCATCGATACACGCGCTTGCCTTCGTCATCGAACGTCCCGGATCATCCCTCCACGATGGTGATAATCAATGGCATCATCTTCGCCGCAAACATGGTTATCCGTCACCGGCGGGAAGTTGGATAATTTCACCCAATTTCCCATTCGTCATGGTTGACATACTTTGTGTTCGTTTGCCTCGTGGTTTGGTGTGTTGGCATTCCCGGCGGGACCTCCGGGGGACATCGGGGTTGCACCGTGGTTGGATGACATACTCGAAAAATACTGCTCCGACCTTGGCACGAGGTGATACCACCCGGAAGCGGAACAGCTTGCTGTTGCGAACGAACTTTGGTTCGAAAGCTGGACCCAACAAACGACCCAAAACTCGGCATGAGTGATGAAGGTGGACGGAATGATCGATGGAAAAGAATGTCCTCCAGAGCCGGGGGATCCGTCCGTTTGCTTTTGGAAAGCCCTCTCGGTGCACGTTTCCTGCGAAGGAAGACGTCAGCAAATCCCCGAACCGTGGTTAAAATAACGATCCGAAGCAGGACTTGTCTTTGGAGTGGGGGTTAGAAACGATAACGAATTCCTTCGAATGGAATGGAGGATGAAAACCTACCACATGGAAATGCAAAAAGGACCAAGGTACGAAGGGAAGACACTCATCGCGATACCGACCATCCATTCGGTGGGCGCTAATAATAGTAGAAGCTATTTTTAGAACCACCTCCACCGACACAAAGCGTCACGCTTTCTCCGGTCGAATCTTACATGCGCGAGGATTGCAGCTGGAAAGAAGGAAGCGTTTATGTTCCCTGGATCGGTATCGGTATCGGCAGGTAATAAGACGCCGTGGGACGCCACTGTATGCTGTAGGACTTGGACCGGCGATGGTGCGATGATTATAAGTTACGGGCGAGACTGGAAGAAGGTGGCAAAGGATTGTAGATTTGTGTGAACTGATACGACGCTGGGCGTTCTTCCCCCTTTCTTGCTTCGACAAGCCTTTCTCCTACTCGATGGTGTAGGAGTAAAATGTAGACTATGCTAGGAATGGGAAGCAAATATAGAAGTAAAGCCACACAAATTCGATCCTACACCTTGGGAAAACAACGTTGAGCAACGAATCGGAGCGGGGGCCTTAAGTCGTGCCTTGGTCGCGCCAGGTTATTTTTGGACGCAATCATTATACTGTTGCTTACAGGGGCAGTTTATTTGTTTACCTTCCTTTCATTTTTTTATCTTCCAAAACAGACACCCTATTTTTTACTTGCCTCTGTCTCATTGTTCAATGCTTGCCACCATGTTTTTCGTTGGTGCCACGGCTTTTCCTATGGCTGCCGCTTTAATTGGGCGCGGGATGTCGGTGTTCCGTTTCACGAAGGATATTTTTAGTTTCGATGAATGGACAGGTCCCAGATAAATTTCTTATTGATTTCCTCCCACCTCCCATGGTGATTATAATTAATAATTCCATTCCTAGTACGAAACGGTGGGAGAGGAATGAATTCGGAGAAGATTTATTTTTAGTAAAGTCCGTAAACGAACCCACATACTTCACTGTTGCTTTTATGGCGTCTCGTGATTTGATCTGCGATTGATTCCATTTATGCGTTAATTCAATTTTTGCTCCCCATAAACCCAGCGGCACCGTCGCATTTAACGACCCCTTCTGCGTACTTTGTTGCCGGTCTCGATTCAACACTCCATTGGGTTTTCTTGTTTTTTCACCGTTTGTTTTGCTCGACGCACTCTCTTCTATAACCCCGCTGCGGTTGGTATTCTATTTGCCACTCATTTTACGATTTTCGGTTTTATTACTGTGAAGGGTGTGCGCTCGGCAGGGATATTTGTTCTTGCGTTGAGGTTTTAGGTTTGAAAGCCAACAACCAGATCCGCTGAAGCCTCTTTTTCAGTGTGGAGTCCTTTTTTTATCGTTACAGAGCAATAAATAGGCTCCACTAGGAATCCAATTTGGCCACGATCAGTGCTTCAAATTTTCTGTAATTTTATTTCTTTTGGAGAAATGGTACATGAATTTTCATCTAAATTAAACTCGATGAACTTTTCCCACAGTCTCGTCGATCGTGAGCTTCCGATGTGGGGCTTTATTTTATGCTCTTTTCCCATTGTTTTCACAGCGACCCAAAAGGTTTCGGAAAGATTACGAAGATATTGTTGGAAATAATTAATTTCCTCTCCCGCTTCTCGCGACCTTCGATCGTCTTCGGTTGCACCATACGCCTGCGATAGAAAAAGAAGTGTTGCGGGGCTTTTTTATTACATTTTCCCATCTTCATCTGCCATCAGACTGATGAAAAAAATATTCATGGTTGATGGTTTCCTTACTATACCGTCGTTGTCCTTTTTTCTTCTTTCTTGGCCGTGTCGGCAGCTTGTTGCTCGTTCCGCTTGAGGGTGGAGGATACGCACGAGCAGCAGCATTACAACGGTAGAAAGGTGAAAGCTCTGGAATAACCAGAGCAACCAAACCGAACGAAGAAATTTCCCTTAAAATTAGCGGAAAAATGTTGGTAAAATTGAAATCCACCTGTCGGTACTGACGACATCGTGTTTGTGAAGTACTTTTCTTCATTTTTCCCCTACCTTTTCGCTCGCTTCCATTTAGCGCACTGCTGGGAGCTGGGGAGCCAAGCCAGGTACCGTTCCAATGTGCCGCGGTAAAAATACAAATTATACAAATTAATGCCACGGTAACGTGGGCGCACTGGAGTGGGCAAAATATTTTTCCGGTTCAAACACAACGAGAAACGAAATAGAGTACGAATAAAAAAACCGCAAAAGAAAATGCCAATCCGGAAATGAAACTGAAATGAACTAAAACCAAGTTTCTCTCCTTTTAGCGCATACACACAAGTACAAGAAAACAAACACGCTGGAACGGCGTTGAATAAACGCCACGGAAACTGTCGGTGGTTTAGTTCATTTACCTTTCACGCCAAATAATACCATCGACGAAACGAACTGCAGGACTGAGGTGGTGAAACTAAATGAAAAACCCCCGCCGAAGTTTCCTCCGTTTCCTGTGGCGTTGGTCAGTGTTTGAAAGAGAGAGAGTGAGCGAGAAAGCAAGCGCGCAAAGACAGAAGAAAAAGTCAATTGCCTCCGAATTACATGTTTAAGGTAAATTGTATTTAGTCGAGCTCGGAAACAAAAACACTGGATTTCGTAACGACAAGCGTAACGAAAAACTGTGAAAATAATGCAAATTCGGTTTAACCAAACAGGAACGGGTGGAACCGTTTGGAGCATTCTTGCGTGACCGATTTTTTTGTTACATTTTAATGCTTAATTTAGAAAATTCTCACTTTCGGATAACAGTTTCACACGTTTGCAGGATAAATCCAAAGCGTGTTTCTGTTGCTTTTGACCAAAGCGAATTTTGTGTCGATAATCAATACTGTTTTTTTATTCATGCATGGAAGTTGTTAATCCTGGAAAAAAAATTTGGTTAAAAATTTTCCCAAAAACCAATTTTGTGTACAGTTGGCAGTGTTTCTTGTTTTAATTCATTTCTTGCCAAAGATATCCTTGGTACTTTCCTTCGCGTCATTTTACGCGTCGTGAAGATCCTTCGAAGGGACACTCAAATAACCTCTACCTCAGAGAAGAAAACAACGGCTCTACAATTAATCATAACACATGGCAACTTTAATCCCCCTTCGCTTCCAACTTTCGAGTAAATTAGTGAACCTTCCTCGCGACGACCGTACGTCTTTCTCTTGCCACCAGCAAAGGCCACCAGGCGCCTCCATCTACAGTGCGAGACGCAAATATTTCAACATCTCAAAAACGTGGCGTGCGCCGATTGGGAGAGGTAAAAGGCAAAGCAGGGCAAGCAGCAATGGGGACAATGGGTCCACCACGGACGACCGATGTTTTATCATAAAGAAAAGCATTAGACATTAATCTCTGCCATTGTTTAACCTTTAACGGTTGTTATGTTTTTGCCTGTTTCCTTCTGTTTGTTTGCATCTGCAGCGCCGGCAAAAGGAAAAGTTCCTCCAAGCTCACGCACCCGAGGTCGTGATGCTGGGAACGTGCTTGCTTTTTGTACAGTCGGTGCAGTTGAGAGAGTACTTTTTTGTCGGACAAATGCCAAACAGAGCGTTAGAAAAAAGCTCCACCCTCTAGTAGAGAATGACAGCAAGCAACGAATAAAAACACAGTTCAACTATGCCGTTGTTTCGAATGCTGCTGCATTCCATCGAGGATATTTTTGTATCACTTTGGCTGGCAGGCGCGGAAAAGAGGCTCTATTCGTTGGGCATGATCCATTGTCTCGGACGAAGGTACAAAATAATGGGAAAACATCAATCGACCCGATGAGTTTCCATGTCGACCGGTTCGCCTCACTGCCATCGTGTCCCACCGGAGGAACAATTGTTCCAAGCAATCTGGAATGAAATGTTACCGAAATGAAAACATTTCCCCCTCGAAGTATCCGTAGTCATTTTTTGTCCGTCTGCGCCAAATGGTTTTCCTCTCTGTATGCTGATTTAGTTTGAACCAGTGAAGCCAGCCGGGTTTTACTCCTTGTTGTGTAGAATTTTCCCATGATACTTTGACGTAGGTGTTTGTGTGTTTGTGTGTGTTTTTGTTTTCAAACATTTCTGAGCAATGTTATTGGTCTGTTGATTTAAACTCGTAACGTGTGCGGGGCTAGAAAGAGGAAAAAGAGTTCAGTTGGTAATTATGATTAATTCCAAGCTATTAAATTTGAAAACACCCAAACCAAAATTGGGCTTGCAGGTGAATTCCCAAAGTTCTATCGTGTTTCTCCGTGCAAATCTCCCGAGAAAGGGTATTTGCTGACGGAAAGTGAACGAACAGTTCAAACAATTTCGAGCCGTCGCTTCCGCGTGCGTCATCGTTTTCCGAAAGGCACGAAATTCCAACACCAAACACAACGAAAAACAATAAAAACCGATGTGAAGATCCGCAAAATACCGATAGAAAGTGATACCGAGTTGAGAAAAATAGGAGAGATAAAAATAGCCCACACAAACCCGTTTATGGTCCGTTTCATCTACGGAAAACGATCATTAGTCGTTATCGAGAAACGGGCATCGGAAAAGCAAATAGGAGACTGTCTTCTGCATCATCGCTGATCGAATGCGATTATAAAAAAAAGGGAAAAGAACGTAGCGCAGGAGGAGTTAGAGATAGGAAAAAAGCCAACCGCACTAAAGTATCGAAAAGAAATTTTAAATGATACAGGTCCGATGGTTGGTGATGGGGCTGGGATAGGGCGGGTCGCGGTAGCTAATAGAGTACATTTATTCACTCAGCTCCGTGAAGGGAAACATGACCTTTCGCCGAGGGTTCGAAGGATCCCTGCTTGAACGCGTCTCGATCCGGGGGAATCTGGTCCCCTTCATCGATTCATGTAATTGAAAAGGAATTAGAAAAACATCTTCTCCTTATCTTCCTAATGGGGCTTTAGTGTTTCCATCTTTTTGTGTCGCTTGTTGGTGGCATCGACGCGTCGGGGTTGTTTTTATGCCGCTTCGATCGATTTCGACGATTAGCAGCTTTTAAGAGCAATGAAGCAAATGACCGTTAATTCTATCGATGGAATGGTTAGTTTCTAATGGAAAATAAAATGATTATTGACAATATGCTAAAAAGTTGGATAGATTA
This sequence comes from Anopheles sinensis, assembly GCA_000441895.2. Taxonomy (NCBI): domain Eukaryota; kingdom Metazoa; phylum Arthropoda; class Insecta; order Diptera; family Culicidae; genus Anopheles; species Anopheles sinensis. The sequence goes on from KE524984.1 coordinate 211,119, forward strand.
TCCTGATGGTTTGGTTCTTTTAGAGAAAGATTGCAACACTTTTCTGTAGGTCGTTTTCCTTGGGAAAAAGTATTGGTGTAATAGAAAAGACAAACACTTTACTTTTGTCGATATACTTCAAATTTCGATCACGCACCAACCTCTCACAAACCACACCAATCCTAACCTCAAGGTCACGGCCTTCATTTTCTGTGCTGTTTGAATTCAAAACAAGCCCCATTTCGTTTGGTATTTCCTTTCTGCTCCTTCTGGTGACTCCAAACCGTCCCAAATGGTTAAACGATGGAAAAATCAACTGTTGCCCATTTCACCCAACGGTTGACAAGGTCGGAAAGGTGGCTGGACGGGTGGTGTCCATAATGAGGAAAACAACGACTACGTGTCGTACTACAAATAATGGTAGATCATCCATTTTGGCGAGGAACCCATCGCACTGCCCCTCTGGCAATGGCCGGCCAGTCTACACCCGAGGAAACAAGAATAGCACCACCCTGTTTTTTGCCGATATCTTTTAAATGTCTATGAAATTTGAGCTTTTTTCAGTTTGGAACGTTAGTTCAATTAGTTTCTTAAGTTTTCAGTGGGTTATGATCGTATTAATTTGGTCTTTTAGCGTTTCAGTCAGATAATTCGTTAAAATGGCCTGGAAGTAAGAATAGCACCACTTTGGTTTTTGTTCATTGATTGAAGATATTCTAACAAAAACTCAAATGAAATAAAATAAAATGATGTTTTTAGTAAGTGTATGAGTATTTATATCTAATCTCTTCAATATACGGAGATTTGTAGGCAACAAATTATTTTTTCGAGGGAATTCTGCTCATGATGCTCGCAACATTCACAAATACGACTTGGCACGTATTTGTTGCTTAACTAATTGAAATTTGGAGACAACCACGATGATCATGAATAGGCCAAAGCTTGTCTATGAGATTGGGACACAGAGAGTCTACTGGCCACCTTAAAAATTCATTTCTTTGTAAGGAAACCAACCTATAGACAGCATAAACTTGTGGTTTCCGGCATTATTCTGCTGGAAAACGAAGTCCAAGCCCATTAAACACTCATTTTGTTCAATTTACTTTGTTTCTAGTATATTCGATATCATTTTCACACAGATCTACGGCAAGGCAAGTTTTCACCGCAGTGAGGAATCTCCCCATATCAATGGTTTGAAATCATCAATGTACTGGCTCACTTTAGCACCAGGTTCTTGTTCAAAATCGTGCCAAAAGTATTGCCAAACATCTTAAAAACGAAGAATAAACTTTATTTTGTTGAAAACACACTTTTTATCATGCCTCGCACCAAGATATACACCTTACAGCGACTTTGAACCGATTTAGTTCATGTCGCTCTGTCATGATGGGCTTGCGGAATATTTCTGGCCACTTGTGGTTTCCCCGCTTAACATAATTTGCTGCACATGTCTTGGTGGCACCTTATGAAGAATTCCACATGATTTACTGATGCTGTTCTTCTCTTTTTAAATACTTTTTTATACATAATTCGCCTATCTATCACTGTAACCAGAGTTTCAGTTCCCAGGTTGAGGCTTGTGGCCACCGTTACCGGAATTTTTCATGAACTGTTTTGCTATGATAAGTAGTAAGAATTTTTTAAACCAGTTTTCATGTATGCAGAAAGCTGCATCATGATCAGATTTGATGTTTTAGTCAGTTTTGACAAAATGATGTTGTTCTTGACCCATTTGTGCTAAATGAATAAAAAAACCAAATAAATCACGACTAATAAAAGTGAATTTCTATAGTTTGAGCTCTATTCTAACTAATGATATCCTTAAAATCCAATTAAAATTGTTATTTGTTGACATATTTGCAATTGCTGAACAAAAACCAAAGTGGTGCTATTTTTACTTCCATGCTTTATAGTGAATTATTTGACTTAAAAGTTAATAGACCAAAATAATACGATCGTAACTCACTGAAAAGTTGTAGAAGTGATTAAGCTACCGTTCCAAACTGGGAAAACCTCAAAATTTGTAGACATTTAAAAGATATCGGCAAAAAACAAGGTGGTGCTATTCTTGTTTCCTCGGGTGTATGAGGTGGTGATTTTGGCTCGTTTGAACGAAATGATTCCTCGTTTTCTTCCCTTTCGCTTTTTTCGTCCGTCACAATTCCGTCCCAGACACTTTCTGCGAGTCGTCGAACCGATGGGAAACTATGGGAAGAAAATGTCGACGCCAGTCATGGATCATGGACGAAGTTTGACCGACGTGGCACACTTTCCGCAGATGGAAGGATGTGCGACGGGACGATCCGCAGAGAAGGCCGGCGAATATAACCTGTGGAATTTCGGTGGAATCGGTTTGTGCACACCGGACACGTTCGCTTACGAACTGAGCGCGATTTTTCCGCTTTAGAAACAAAATTGTTTTCCCCACGTGCCACCGCCACGCTGTCAAGCTTCTTCGGTTTCGTCGGGCGAATTTTCATCTTTTGGAACATTTCACCGGTCAACTCCGGTTTGTGGGTTACCCAAAATCGATCGGTTTCTAGATTTCCGATTCGTCGCAGGAAACGTGATCGTGGGCAAAGGTGTTTGAAATTTAATTGCTACCGGAATCGATTTAAAATGAATCTTGATCTTAAACATATTTTGTGTCCAAATATAAGTTGTCTGTTGTATCTCTTCCTTAAGAATGTTTTTTGAGACAACGACACGCCAGCTGGAGGGTTAAATAAGAATATAATGTATGAAGAAAAATTAATACAGATGTTACTATTAAGCTAAGCTTATTCCAATCGGACGATAAGGGCAAACTGACGAGGTGAGTTTAAATCTTTATCAAGATCCTAAAAAAGAATGTTTGGTTTGAATGATTGGAAGATCCAATTTGAGATTGTATTGTACTCGGAAAAATATCAACAGTTGAATGTATCTCGATCGATGTTTCTATAATTATTGTATTTTCGCGTGTCTAACATCATCCTTATACAAAATAACCCCCGTTTTTAACTTATTTAAAAAATAGTGTAATTTTTTCGTGCCTCGTTAAGGCCGGCGAAAGTGGTTTTTATTTACTCTTATTAGTTATGAAAAGGAAATGCCACACGAAAAGCTAAGTTTTAACTCACAGGGATACAGACATTGTCATAGGGGAATTATATCGTAGGACTAATTCCCTTGCCTCCCTACTTTTAAAAGCAATAATAGTGGCTGAAAAAATGGTGGAACGCAAACACGCGATAATTTGCTATATAAATTACAACAATGCAATAACCAGAAGCAAAATATGGTTTTGATCAAGTTGCTAAGCCGTTATAGAAAAGTTTAAAATTAAACTAAAAATTCATCTTGCAATTCGCTTTGAAACGAAACATTTATAAACTTCATCGCAGCATCGAACCTAGAATATAAACCTGTTCCCTTGTTCCGTAGCCGCGAGTGCATTTTCCACGTCAAGAATTTTGTAAAGATAACCTACCCTTCACGTGCACATTTTCGCACGGCAAAGACGACACATCCTGCCACTGTGCACGTGATCGATGAACCCTTTTCGTGTGGTTCTACTCTTCGTTCCCAGAAATCCTCGGAAGATAGTAGCTGCTTCCTCATATTACGGTTAAAATATTTTCCTTCCCAATGATGCACCGTGGGAAAACATGGTGAAAAGTAGTTTGGGTTTTCTTTGTTGTAGTTGGGTTTTCCTTACCCCAAAGGTCTTTTTTCTTTGAGTTAAAAAAACGAACATCTTCCAAAAAGGAACGAACTACGTCACCACTTCCTCTTGCGACGTTTTGTGGAAGCCTTCATCAATTGTAAGCTGGCTCGTTCCGGGAAGGAACGTATCGTCTAGCGAAGTGCCTTTCTCGTCATCGTCTTTATCCGCGATGGCGCAAGAACCTGACGTGCTGAAGCTTCTGGAGCATTAATTTCCTGTTTCGTAACGGTGGTTTTTCGTTTTCGTCATACTTTCCGATCGTTCATTTTCATGCGGAAGGGGGAAAAAATTGCCAAAAGGCAAGCAGGTTCCAAGATTTTGCCTCTGCTACTGCAGGTCGGCTGCAGGTAGTTTGAGATGGAAAAGTTCAGCATTTCGTAAGGTGTGTGTGGGTAGGTGTGTGTGCGCAGGAGGCCACTGAGGAGGAAGTGGTTATGAAACATTTCCCAATGCGCTGCACTGCGATCCATACCGTTTAACGGTGTTGGCACGATGCTGGAGCCTGGCAGCGAACGAAACTAAACTAGAAGGAAATAGAAAAACTATCTTCCCACGAGCAAAGCAACAAAAAAGTATATAAAGGAACTTAAAATCCTCCCCCGAGGCCATCGCTCACGAGGGTTCCGGTAAAGCGACATTTCGTTTCGTTGGAATAACGCAAAAAAAAGGGGTGGATGAAAAACGAATAAACCGTGACATAAGGAATCCTACCGACCGCGGATTTTCTGCATGCCGCATGCAACCGACGACAATTGCGGGTGGATTGCAGATGCCTTCGCCTTCCACCTATCATTTTACCATTCTACGTTCACCAAAACCCCGATGCTCCCCGGTGTGGATCGTGACAGGGTTGATGAAGCGTTGATAAAATGTGACACGCAACGGACCTTCGCAACGGGTGTTTTTCTTTCCCTCTTCGCAACTCAATTGCTTTCTGACGCGGGAATTCTACATTCACCTTTCCCGGAATGAAATATTAACACGATGAGTTGTCGTACAGGAGTCTTTTCTTTTCCATATCAAATAAGGATTTGCATGCGATGTACAGGCTTCCTCGTGGCAATTTTGAAAATTTTCAACTTCGTCTTTCAACGAGCCTTTATGTCTATTAAAATGCTGTACAAAAGATCTAAATTCCCTCAAAACGTATTTGCGTCGGTGATCAGCGATAAGATCATGCACTTGGATTATTCCGTAAAAATGGGATTTAAAAACAAAGACCTCTCACACGGTCCCTTTTTGCTGAAGGACGCTGGGAGCTACGAATCACCATGAAAAATTATGGGTGGCCCCGATGGTAAACGGGCACCATGAAGCGATCGCCATCATAATCATCATTACGTTGGCTATTAGCTCCATCCTGCCGGCGTGGTTCGGAACGTCAAGCGACCAGTCCACCACACACAAACTCACTCGGACCGCTTGTGTCTGCCGGTTGGACGTTTTTTCCGTACGCTCCGACCGCTCAAAGTACGTCATTATAGGCAGTCAGATTGACGTCAGCCGACGCAAGCGACCATCGAAAGATGACGACGCCGATAATGGTTCGAAGGCAAATTTTTCGCCGATGATGCCCTTCCCTTCGTGGATCGGGGGGGACGGGGGAAGAAAGTATCGAAAAGAAAACCTGTCGTCGAGATGGACCACCGATTCGGAGATGTTGTGCGGAGAGCGAGCAACCTTTGGGGGACAGCCGGAAAATGGCTTTTCCATGTCGACCCAAGCGCTATTTGACACCGACTTGGGATGGGTTTTTTGCTGTGCGCCATGTTATTGTCGATTCGAACGCAAAACCATCTATAGGGAATCGCTGCGGTGGAGTTGACGGTGAGATGAGGAGAGATCATCGAAGGCCGATATTAACACGGTCGAATTTCATGGCGGACCCGGCCATCGATTCGAGCCGAAGTTCATTAATGTGTTGTTTAGAGGAGGGTCAAAAGGGAGCAATTAATTTCCACAGTGTATCAAATTCCAACTCGATTGCCAGTTTTGGAACGGCTGTGTCTTGGCGTGTTTCGTGCTTCTTTATAGTTTACATTATTTGACACTTTCTTCGTAAATTATGTGTGTTAATTTGGAAAGTTAAATATATACTTTTAAACATGGCATTTTCCATGTCACATCTCTTGGTAGATCTGCTGAAGGCATTGGTTCCCTCTGCCGAACTCGGCGAAAACGTGACATTTTTACAGTTGACTCATCCGTCAGTCAGCAATCAAAACTATTGGAAAACAATTTCGTCAACGTTCGTAAAACTCCGTCGTCTCCGGTTCTCGCACTCGGCACGGAAATGAAGCTACGAAAACGTTCAAGAAGCCAGCAAGAACCCAAGCCCATTATCAAGCCAACGTCAATTCTCATTATGCCGTATTGCATGCACCTTTCCGTCGCCAGAAAACTGTGTCACTTGACTTGAGGAATATGGTCTCAATGTGATTATCCGTTTTGCTGGAGCCCAATTGGAAAACTTTTGCCTACGTCGAACTCACGAGAGGATCGAGGATACCCGATCGCTTCGCAATGCTATGAGTTCTGGAGACATGCACCGGATCCGGTGGACCAGATGAGATTCTCGAGAACTTTAGAAGTACGTCAATTTCCGTGATCCGTATGATGAAGGTCGATTCGAACTTCGGAGTTAGAATAGAAGGCTCTATAATGACAAGTTGATTTTATCATACTTTTCATTCTTTCTCACATTTTGCAGCCAGTTATAGGCTGGATGATGTAGGTCAGTCCAGCTTGTATTGACACTCAACTTCGTCAATTGTCTTTTTAAATAGGAGAAATAATATAATTTTTAAATCTCGATTGTACATCTCTTTATCATTTGATAGTATATATCTCCCATGTTTTTTCACTCAATTTGCGAAGGTTGCAACATTCTGGGATTGATTCGGAAAAAAAATCAATTTTTCATCCATAAACATCCCTCACGATGGGCCCCCCGAAGGGATAATCCTTTGAGCTCCATCAACCTGCACGCACACAAGCCATCGTTCCGTCGGGAAAGCACTGCTCTCGACCAGCGGGGAATTGTTGTATGTTTTCCGATGCACCTTTCAATAAGCCGAGCCTGCACGATACGCTCGGGTGTATGCTAAGTGGCCACTTGCTTCCATTCACCAGTTGCCGGTTGGTGTGGGATACTTTCAGGAATCTACAAGCGTTACGCTGCAGATATCGAAGAATGTATTTTGTGAGTATCTAGCGTTTTTCGTGTACTCTCAGAATACAATGGTTGATCACGGCTTGGAAAAGATGGGTGCTTACTTTGGATTACGGCAATTTGTGGCAAGACTATGCAGGAACAGAGTCGAGGTTCCATAAGGTTTCGGTGGGATTGTATCGGGTTTCGTTTAATGGGTTTGCTTTGCACTAATCCCGCACTTTGGTATGATTTTATTTATAATTTTGTTTGTATAATTCCCTAAGATGTGACCTATCCCACACTAAATGACATAATCCCCTGGATTTCCCTCGATGTGCAAAGAAAATTAATTTCGTTCATTTATTTTCTCGTTTCAGGTACGTAAATCATTTATATCTGGACACCTCCAGATGGGGTCGCCCGAATCTGACTTGACTGTATGCTATACACGCATCAAACCAGTGAGAGGGGCGATTTTGCAGCTTGAAGAAGGTATCGCACTCGTCACATCACAAGCCCCAGGCGCTTCATATTCATAATTCACTTACCTCTAACAAGGTGAACAGATATGGCGTGCGAAAAATGTTTCCAGCAGCGCATAAAATCACCGGATTAAGCGTATCACCTCGAGACCAGGTGCCATGCTGGCTGCTGCTTTGCCATGTTCAATCTGTTCACGCAAAATTCACGAAGCTGTCGAATGTATTTACGAGCCTTCAAATAGGAGATGATTTTCTGACAGCCCGACAGAACACCTCCCCGTTGGTGGGAGTTTCTTCAAATCCCAGTGTCAGTTCAAAAATCTACCTCACATTTCAGTTCACTTCTTTTGCCATGTCAAATCGAACCCTCGGTTTACCCTCGGGAAAGCGTTATCTGGGATCGGGACTTAAATCGAAACATTTTCATGGAACTGAGGCGACTGTTCCAGAAAAGTTCCATAAACGCCCGACACGATCCAATTCGGCAGGAGATAATGTTCCCTCAGGTGTCTTTTGGTCTCGTTTCATGACAAATTAGTCAAGCTTCGTGTTAGTCTCGGTGGTTTGTATGTCCCTTGACTTAAAACACAAGCTGTTATCCACGAACCACGAAAATCCCTGCATATTTTTTGCTAAGTTCAACTACGTTACCTTTTTTCTTCTTCATTCCTCACCAGTCAACGATACTTCAATCAATGTCGTAGTAGAAAAATCAGTTCGCAGTCTTGACACCGGAAGCTACACTTCATTGCCGTCGTGAAATTCGGAAAATTGTGTTTGATTTTTCGGCCTGTAACTTTTCACGCCTTCACCCGCGTGCATGCGGGTGGCCAAAGCCAAAGGGTGGCAAAAAGGACCGGGGTGTCAGGAGGTTAGGCCGGGTAGGATAGGCAGAGCGAGATCTTTCCATACCATCTTTGGGAAAGGCACCTTTGGCGTTTGCGTTTTCTTCCATTTCTTGGGTTAACAAAAATGGCAAACGCGGGAATTAAATTTTCCCATTTTCCATCAGGTCCCCGAAAACCCAATCGGAGTAGTCCCGCTACCGAGTTGGGTCTCGCTTTCCTTCACCTATTCCCAGGTTATGTTTGCCATTTGCCTGGAGAAGAATTCAGTGTGCGTTTGTGAGAGAGGGATGACAATCAGGACGTTACCAAGTGGTTGTGTCGTCGTCGGTGAGGGTTTGTGTGGATGGATTTTCCACTTTCTAAAATTGAATTGCTCCGAGAAGGACGACGTCGACGACGACGACGACGAAAACGACAACCCACCGTGATCGAAACAGCCCGCAGTGAAAGAGCTTTCGATTTTCCGGGCAAAACGAAAGGATTTCTCCTGCCGGCGCTGGTCGTCGGAGATGGATATGTTGGAAAGTAAAGGGAAAAAATTTAATGAATTTTTAAACTTCTCCCCTACCGCCGCTCGGCTTTATGCTGTCGTTGTTGGTCACATACACACATACGAAGAGTGGTTATCAAGGATCATGGATCTTGTATTGGAAACACACACATACACACTCAGAGCAAAGTGGCTTTTGTTATCTTCCCCGTTTTGTTGTGCCATGTTGGCCCGGGGTTGTGTTTTTAGTCAAACGTTTTGGGATATGTTATCCTGCCTTGAATTTACTTACAGTTAGGGTAGCTTTAAATGGTTGCTGACCTACATCCATCCAGTTCGCCACAACCTTCCGTTCCTCAATCCAATTCCACCTTGCAATGAAACCGTAAATTGCACCTATTTTACTAATTGGATCGTAAAACAATTTCATGTTTTCGCCCGGCAGACCTAGAATGTTGTTCCGTTACATTCTCCTAAACTCTTCGTATCCTCAGACCTCCCCTGCCCTCGGGGGGTAGCAGTACATGTCGTTGCCCAATTTCCACCTACCAAACGGCTTGGGTGTTTATGGCGGTGAAGCTAACCAGTTCGGAAAATAGATTGTTCACCGGATTTATTGGAGCCGACGTATAGTGAACGGTCAAGTTAGCTGATTTATGCACTTGTGGTGCACCCACCGCAACAAACTCCTCCTGTGGGACTCGTTATCATCCACCGCAGTTAACGCACCCACCGTATGGATTTCACAAATTAGAGGGTGGGCTTTTGCGGTATCGATTGATAAGTGATTTTCGGATGCGGATGTTGATGGCATGTTATGTTAAAAGATAAAAGTGCGATAAAGTATGCTCAATGTACGCGTTCCGAACAGTGCCATTTCGAGTTTAATATTGCGCAAAAGCTTTCCCCGCGGACCGGAAATGGTCGGAGCATTGAAGGCAGAGTTCGACAATCGCCAAATTATTTACCAAAACCCAACGAACCGTTGCTCGCAAAAAGCAACCACGCCAACCGATCGACCGCAGCATCCGTCGATGCCAGCCACAACCGTAACATGCCACCCGTTGTTGTGCTTCGTCAGGTTTTTCGCAGCACAAAAATGTCACTCCGAACATCACAATAAATGTTCAACCTCCGGAGCCCTGTTGGGATGGCGTATCTTTCACCTCCATCTTGGACAACTTGGTGGAAGGGTTAGTGAGAAACAGGGGGTGGTGTGGTGATCCCGACCGACCATGTCAACATTCTTCGGTGTCCTTTCGGACCGGAGCTGGCGAAACGATGGCGTCGTGCGTGGGTTCTTCTCGGTGTGTGTGTTGCCACCCGCGTAGCTGGGAAAACAGTGGGAAGCGAAGGTGACGAAGAGGTTCGGCGACAAGCTGAGATAACTTGTGTAAGCTTTCGGTTATGTAAATTACATTGTTGGCCCATAAAAGGAATGTGTGCATTTATTCACTTTCTTTTTTCTTTTCCCATCCCCTACCGACTCCTTTTGCTTCTTGTTCGTTTTGTTTTTCTTGTGTGGGACCTGCTCCCCTTCCAAGTTGAACGCTGTCGCCGACGGAGGAAAACAAATCTTGGGCTCACTTTGGAACTGAAGCGAATCGATGGCGTCCTGCCCATGGGGGAATTTCATTCAATAAATTATATTGATGTTGGCTGGTTGGTTGAGTGGGAGGTTCAATATAACGCCGCTTCGAAGGTCGTTTTGGTGACACGGTGGGCGGTTGGCGGTTCCCAACCCTTCCCGGCTTCGATGTGCCATTTTTGTTACCGAATTTTTATGCTACGACGCGAAAAACGTTGCCAACAAAACTGCAAAGCTGCCAGATACCGGGTTTTGCCATGTAAAATCGACTTAGTTGACGTTCTACTTTAAAGTGTTACATTTTACATGAAAAAGAAAATAGTTTATTTTAAAATTACCATATTTTCGTACGTTAAAAAATAATCCTCAAGACCAAATTTTTGACCAGGTTAAATAAATGTGTTAGTAACAAATCATTATTTTCTATGATTTGATGAAATAGTTTTCAACTTCATTGATCTCACTCTGAACATCACTTTCATCGCAATCAATCAACGATTCATTTAAGTAAATTTAGAATGTTGTAAAGCCCGCTTCATGTCCGCCGAGACTTTGATATCATTCTTTTCCGTGTTGTGTAACCTTTTGATACTTTTCGTTTAGCAGCAAGAACAAAAGTAAAATACGATATCTTTTTACAAAATACGGTTGTGAATAATAGTTTAACGGAAAAAACAAAGGTGGATGAAAAAATGTTTGATATTGTAGATCCAGAGGCGATTATCGATTTTATTCTCATTTGAGTAAATTTCAGTTTGTTGAGAGTTTTCGTATATTTTTTCACCTGAATTTGGTGCTTTCAGTTGATATATTCAATATAGTTCTTAACTTTTCATAAAATTTGAACTGATACACTTGCTTTTACTCTAAAACTTCCATAACACATCGTAAAACAATTCATTCCTACATTTTTCGTTTTCATTCTCCAGCTCCAAAGGCTTTGTTAATCGTTTTTCAATTGCCTAACTGCTGATTTGCTTTTTTATTTCCATTCCAGAAGCTCTATCCTGGCCCTTTCTCAGCTTCAGGCATTTTGCGCATCATTAGATTTATAATGCTCAAAATGCTCGCCTCGTGTGGCCTCGCAGGCAAAAATAATTTAAAACACGCGTCCTTGCCCTTTGCCAATCGGGAGCACTGTGCAGTTTTAGGAAGAATCCCGATGTTCGGAAGCTTTGGATAGGAGCAAGACTAATGTGGTGGCCCTTGCACTCTGGAGTTTGTTTTCCGTGCCAAAGTATCACGACGGCCAGCGCTGAAGGTCAGCACGGCTAAATTGCTTGCAATGGGTCATTTTTCAATGTTTTTTGATCGAGAAACTGAGCCTAATGATAGTTTTATTGCTTTTTAGTTATAACTTACTGTTTACGCAGTAGCACTTCTGCTATAGAAAATTCCGCCCTGCACAAAACAAGACAATTACGACGGGGCAGTGTTTCTGCAACCGAACTGCACTCACGTCATCGTCGCCCATCGGATCAAAGTGAAAATCCTCTGACAGATCGCATCTGCTGGCATGTGAAAGGGGTTTCGCGTGTCGAGGAAAATGTTCTCCCGGGACGGATGTTTACAATGTACCGGCGACCTATTTCCTATCCGGTGGCCGCGTGCAAACTTTGCAAACACTTTGAAATCCCAATCTTAAAGCCTCTGTTATGGCACCACACCGAACCGAAACGAGGCGTAAACAATTTACATTTGCGCAGGGTCTGCCCAGCGTTCGGTGCAATTGTTGGGTCGACGGAACCGACCGCTTTCCCAATCTCAGCGGTCCGATAATAAACATCCCCGTCATAACCGACATAATGTACCGAGCCAGCTAATAGGGGCAACATCAACAAGCGGAACGGAACGTCGAGGAATTTGCTGACCCGACTCGGCCGTCGAAGCGTAAAGAAAGCCAGCAGGGTTTGTTCGGTGCGGGTCTGTTGGAGGTTCGGTTTTTATTGTTTTCATTTTCGACGAATTTCTGCTCGTCGTCTTTTTGTTCGTAAAATTTTGTTTTTCTGCAAGCGTTGGGAAACAATATCCGCGAAAAACGTAAACGTCCCACAGCCGGTCGTCCGCATCGGTCGAAATACGCTCGCCACCCGGTTGGCATTGTTGCGCGCGCTAAAGATGTACTGCTTTATGCTTCATTTTTCCGACCTCTTTCAGTACATTACCTCCCACTGTTCACCCAAACCCACCACTGGCACCCTTTGGATGTAAACCAAACTGAACCATCGTTTTTTTTCCGTCCTCGCTCGTCAGAGCTAATATTCTACCGCTTTCTATTCTGTTCCCGATTTTCATCGCATTCGGTTCGGAACAGTTGTTATGCGTCTTCGCTCACTCGGGTGGGCGGAGCGGGGACCGGGTGAGGGAATTCGTCATCGCAGAAGACCGACGACGGCGGCTGCTGCTGGCCATCCGGCCTCCCAAAGGCGTGAACTGAATGCGCACGGACACTATTTTTAAACATTTTCACTCATGAGCTGTGACTCAAAGGCGGAGGTCAAACGAAGCACTCGGAGCGCGTATCGGGAAAACCGCATGGTTCGCATCGTATGTTTGCGAAGCAAACGAGGAAGCGAAACCAAAGTGGAACCAAATTACCGGGTGAATTAGTGAAGCAGATATTAGCGTCCGCCAGTTATTAGTGCGAGGGTTTTACCAAATGCTTCTCTAGCGAAGGGTGAAATCGCCCCTAATGTTGTTTCCTGAAAAATGGACCAGCGCGCGCGGCTCGACATTTGCTCATCTTTATTAGGTTGGGATGCGAGAGCTGCCATGGCCAGGCCCAACCAGGTTAAGGCTTACGTACTAATGTTATATACAACGGATTGTATAGCCACTATCTGTCCATTACCTCGCTAGGTAACTAGATACGTAATTTGCTGACGAGAAGTCCTTCTATCAATAATGTAGGGTTATTCAAGGCCAAAGAGATCGTCAGGGATCAATTCATCTTCTGATGAAATATAAATCGTTTGAATAAAAGAGTGCATGTTTGATTTCCTCACAAAAGGTTTCAAGACTTGAACAAGTGTTTTAGATAAATTTTAAATACTCCTTCCACCACAGTTACAAAAACATGCTACAGGTTAATATTCTGATGTATCAAACAGTTTTTGGTGATTGAAGGATGTTTGCGTTTAAGCGTATGTGTCTTTGGTTCTGTTGATTTTGTAAATTTGAAATCTAAAGCTTTTTATTTATTTAATAAATTTATGTGACATTTTAAATGTAAAGGTAAATTAATTTAAATGAGATTTTAAAGGTGAATGTTTTCCAAAATGTTTGACATAATGCTTTTATAATTATTTTGTTTAGTTTTCAATGTTCTATGGCTAATCATGTCTTTCGGCTGTTTCACTGAAAAATTTCACATGATTTGTTTCTTTTCATAAAAAACGATAGACTGTACCGGTATCATGTAATAGACACAAGGGTTATCGATCGGGGGAAAATAATTATTACATTATAATTACCATTTCGACTACTATTGGTCCACTATTCTTCGCATCACCCTACTCTCGTCATCGAGTTGTCATGCTGTGTTTAGGAGGTTGGTTCGTTGGCGTTCCTCCGGTAGGTCCCTCCGGCAGGGCATTCCGAGACATGCCATTGACGCCATGGTCCGTACGCTAACCCCGTTCAACCGACAACGTAACGAGTGCTCGGATGGTTCTCTCCTCTTCTCACTTGCAAAAGAAGTTGCGGCCCGGCTTCGCAAGTGCTTACACCTGTGCACGGGACCGGATGTTTCAATGGACGTCATCGGAAACGGACATGATGGAGACCATTGTCTACTACGCGCGGGTGGCAGTTGCGTTGCACTGTTCTATGCAGCCGTCATCAGCACCTTTTCAGCGTCGAGTGGCTCAGTGCATCCGACCATTCTGTATCAGTGTGTATCGCTGCGCATTCTGACCAACAACAGTAGGTGCCATTTGTAGATGCAACTCTTGAGAGGAGGGGCTCTTGATGCATTCATGACCGGCGAATGATGCATCTGAGCCCGGGAAAACAATGGTGATGGCAACTACAGACATACAGTCAGTCGTTCCCGGTAGCTTGGGCAGGTTAATTATATTGCCAGTCTTAATGCCATCCCAACGCTGTTCAGTGGTCGCCACATTTTGCTCGTCTACTGCAAGCACATCTACATTCTCTGCGTGCTTTACTTCGTGGAAAGCTTAATGAACTGTTTGAAAGGATCCTTTTAATCCTTACAAAATGGCGCTTGCGGAGTTAAATGTTAACCAGCGCAGGACGTGATCCTTCTCATTGCTTCATTCATTATCGAAACCAAGTGCATATTACAGTTCATCGCCACTCTTTTTGCATATTCGCGATACTTCCGTACAAAGCTCAAACCGACTGTAGCTTGTGTAAACTCAAACCACGAAGACTAATCAAAAGCAATGATTGCTTCATACATGAATTCACTTTAACCATAATCCCGCACGGTCACGACTAACGTATCTTATCCTCCGCGAAGCAAGAAACCAATTTATTTATCACAGATTCTAGCCATCTCATGCGCGTCGCTGTTTATCAATAACAGACAAAACAGCTCCTAGCGTACGCCGTACGGTTCTGGTTGCTAATTAGTGCCTAATTCATGATTGATTGCGATTGTAGCAAATTCATGATGAGAGGTGGCTTTTATTATTTTTGATTTCACCCTCATCTTGTCTGGTCTTCTCCATCCGTACACCATCTGTCCGTCAGAAGGCAATTATGATTCTGTCGTAAACCATTAAAAAGAAGATGTTTTATGGGTGCTCGTAAATAATACCGGTGAGTGGGAGTTCGTTGCACAGTTCAAGGTTTTTTTTGTTTTGATGGTTTCACTGTTTGTTAGGTTGTATCGAGAAGTTTAAAGAAAAAATACTACTTCTGATGTATTGGAAAATCATCCATGTTGTCAAAAATAGAACGTTGTGGTTTGATTTTCTCAATTTAATCTGGTCTGGTCATTTATTGTTTATTTTTTTGCTTTTATGTAAAGCCATGAAAGTTCTCAACGAGTTTAAACTGTTCGTTTACATTGACAACCTAAAAATGGTCGGAAAACAAAGCCCACCTTGCCGGTAAAGTTTGGCGCACCACGTTACAAAATTTCGCACTTACCGCAATCTCATAATTCCCCCGCGGAACCAGCACTGGCGGAAGCGTATTTTATATCGCCTCAACGACTTTCTCCCTCCACCAAAGCAGCGAATGATTTAATAACTGGATCTTAACTTGTAATCCTTTGCAGTGATTTCCGCAAACGAAATGGTACGCTTCTTCGCATGCCCGAAACCCTGAAAGAGTTTCATTTTCAACGCAAATTTCGTTAACAATACTGGTTGGTAATGCGGCGTCTGCACGGTTGGTAAGGAAGGATTTTCGAGCATCCAAGTGCGAAGGAATTACGTGCAATCATGGTATTGTTTTCCACTGCTGGCAAAATGGATCATACCGTTCGCCGCCATCGCTTTTCAGCTACATCTGGAAGAGGAAAAATGGATTTTCATGTGCTGTAAGCGCTGTTATCCTCGGGATGAAATTATAACGTCAGCATCAACGTTGGATAAGCATGCAGAAATAATCGTTTAGGTTTTCATTACCATACAATGACGTTATCCAGCATTTGGCATCATTTGTTATTAGTGTGAGCATAAGAAATTTCCTCTTAGGTGCTGATTACAATCATTTAACTCTCAAACATTCCAGTTTATCCCATCATTCTTTTAGTTTTTCCGACTCTCATCAAATTTGTTTGTTACATAACAGATTTGTAATCTGTCCTTTACGACGCCTTAGATTGGCGGTATGATTTTTGCATCGTCATGGGTAAAGCACCCATACATGACAAAAATCCCCTCAACACGATATCCTCTGGGTTTTATTCAGATTGTTCACTTTATCGATTTCTCGATTCGTTGTTATTCGGTCATAAAACCAAACCAACGGTGAACACCTCTTCCTGCGCCGAAGGACGGGTGTGGGTGTGTTTGTTGGTATGCCGCCATTCGCGTTGGAAATTTATTGAACTCAACTGCTGGGTATAGCATCGTTCGTTTTTCCACCTCAAATTCCCAGTGGGACTTTTGCTATATGAGCCTTTTCAAATCTGTTGAATTTCAAAATTCAGTCAAATTTTCCAATGCAAGCGAAAACATGCGATAGCTTAAAATCTTCCTCGATCGGACAAAGTTTAAATTGCTAAGAAAGTTAGAAATGGCCCATCCATCGGCATGTTCATTTCTGTCCATCGTAACACATTTGAGCAAAATCACTTACGAGGTACAATTTTTCTCCTATAAAATAACAATTTTCGCCATAACCATGTTATCTCTCGAGCGGCCAACTTGTGTCTGCCTTCAAATATTCTTTCTTTTCACTTTAACAATAAAGCAATGGCATTAGGCAATAGATAAAAGAAAAAAAAGGAAAAATACTGTGAAGGGTCCTTGAGCGAACAGGATACCGAAAGCGAAAAGAAAAGGTATAAGAATAAAAGCGCCACCCGAAGCGAATCCCCATCTTCAGCAAAAGTTTCCCCGAAAGCAGGTGCCAAAATATGAATGTTTAATCCCGAAAGGTTCTCTCCACGGTACCGCGACTCCATTGACGCTCGGGGCGGCCACTTGTTGCCTCGTCGGGTGGGTTCTCCAAAAAGCGTCCGTTTCGTAGGCTTTTCCACTCACCAACACTGACGGGGCTCGGGGTTTGGACTTTTTCCCGGCGCACAGCTGTGCTCCCGTTGTTTATCGTCCCGACCTTCACCCGTTGTTTGACGCTACCCGGCGTTATTCTCGAGGATCTCAACTGTCTCACCGCTCACGCACAAAACCACGAATCGCTTTTCGAACGAACGAACAAACGAAGGGGAAGCTTGGCTGAAAGGACTTCGAGGTGAATTCGAGGGTGTGCGTGAGTTGCATGAAACAAACACACAAACCCACACACATACACACATAGGCCTCAGTTGATCTCTATGACGCACATAATACTACCACTAAAGCCACGTCAATCCAGTGCTAGATCTCCACCGTTCGAGGGATTTTTATATCCCCCGGCTACGAGCCACCAGGCGTCTCCATTGTAGACGAAGGTGAGTGTGGCAGAGAGCTTCCATGCCAGTTTCAATCGTAGAAGCAGGTACCGGGATTGTGATGATGATTAAGGGTCGATGGGCAGGCGAAATATTGTCTACCGCCACGGTGCGTACTTACATTCGGTGTGTTTTTGTCGTTCTCCATCGTCCTATTATTTAGCGTGGTTTATTGTTTCTACCCCGAATACTCTAGGGCGAAAGTAGGTGAGTTTCGGCGGTGAGAAGCATACCACTTCACGGTGCCAGGGAGGTCATCTTGACCTTGGTAGCTTAGGGCGCCGTTTCATGCTCCACAACGAAGGCAAAGGAGCGCCCGGTGAATGCATAAAACATTAACACTTCGAGAGTTCCAGTTGCGCACCCGCTTCCTTGGCTTTACTTTGTTTTGGTTTTGTTTTATTTGCTCAACCGACCGACGTTGACCGTGCAATACAGAAAAGCTCTTACATACATATTTCAGTTTGTCGCTACCGATACGACGTTCGGCGGAATCAAATCCCAGACCAATCTCTTCTAGCCGGGCTCCGAGTGGGAGGAAAAACCGGAAACGACGGTCCACGGTCAAGTGCGTCGCGTTCGCGTCCGGATTGAAATTTGATGACCGACGAAGCGGAGGAATGGTCAGATTAAATGTATGAAGAAAAAAATCTCATACAAATCTACACTCCTCATATGAAACGCAACAGTGGTAATATTTCATTTATGACATGAAACCCCACGGGTCAATGTGATGCTCGGGCTTCCGACGAGGGTGGATTAGTTTTCCGTTAGGTCATAGGACACTTGTTTTATTACAATCGCAAGCTGAGCGTCTCAGTATCATATAGCGAAAAGGCGATGAGAGAGATTGATCGATTCGCATCCCAAATGGGGGAAAGGAATTTGATTATGGTCATTATTTGTGGTTTCGTAAACCTGGTTCAAGTTGTCACGTTTGTTGTAAAATGTGATTGGGAAATTACATCAGAAGTAACAGGCAACTAGGTTATAATAATACTCATTCTTTTCTTTAATCTTTTAAATTTTTAAGGATACTTTACCTAACTATTACAAAGAGGTTCATCATTGAACGTCATGTTAAAAAAATTGATTTCTAACTTAGATTTCAATAAAATTCTAAAACGTGCGATCTAGATAACTCTAGTGCTATTTAGATAACAATCTTTTATCTAAATGTAATCGAGTTTGAACGAAAAAGTTAAAAACACAAGCTTCAAATTTTAAAATAAAATTGAATTGAAAACAACTAATTGTTTTCATTAATTTTATTAAATCAAATTCTTTTCCGATGTTACATGTCGCAAATAAGTTTCGCGATCGCAATGTGCAAAGCGCCGAAAATATCGTTTGTACAAATAAGCGATTAAAATTTGTATTTAATCTCCCACAAACTATTAAATTGCTCTCCCTACAAAACGAGTACTTCAACCTGCAGACGCGCAGCAACCATTAATTGAATGTTTTAAAGGCATTTTCTAACCAATTAAATATGAAACCACATTTGCTTGCCTCTCCGTGATCCACAGTTTTATCGCACCTCTCCCCTGAACGTGGTCGTTCATTTCTATTTCCAATACGAACGCCACATCAAAACTCCCAACCGAGTGAAAGCGGTACCTTCTCCATCTGCCAACCACTTGCCTTTCCATTTATTTCACCCCTTTGTCGGAGGAAATTGAAATATGTACGTGTTACCCTCTCGGTGCGGGAAATGCTTTCGTCGTAGGAAACCAGCTCCATAACACTCGTCCTCGATGTAGTCGCCCTTAGGGGGGCGTAAGGAGTGTGTGTGTTTGGTTCGTTGCAATCATCACGAGAGAAAGCGGTCCACCATCTCACGCAACAAAACGGGCATTGAAGAGTGTAAAGTATGTGTGTGTGTGCCGTTGTGCCGTGGGGCGGGCGAATGGAGTGGATTGGATGGAAGAAAATTGCAATTTCCTCATTACCGGCTAAAAACCGGCCGGACAAAGTGCATCATCCGCCACTTGCAGTGCAGGTCAACCGGAAGGATGTGTGCGAATCGGGAGACTGTGGAAGAATGCTTCCCCATTGCACTTCTTGGAGTTACGACATTGTACGACATGTTTTCCGGGCCCATGTTCTCCATCTTGAACCGCCGCTAATGGAAGGCAGTGGGAAGGAGAATAAGCTTTTCAAAACGGATTGTGACACCCTCTTAGGAAACGGGAGAGGTCACGTGGCCGGATCTTCGGGTTCTAACAGGCCGCTGCTAACAGCATTAGCTCCATTTCCTACCATTTGCTGTTCCAATTTCAACTTCAAACGCACATCGGGGTGGGGGACTCGTTTGCGACGGACACAAAAGGCTGCAGCTCGATCTCAAGCTCGCCAACCAACCCGGGCGAAGGACAATTCCCATCGAGAGGTAGTCTGACGACATCCAATCGACCACAGCGCCCCATTAAGAGGAAACACAAAAGTCCCACCTTTGGTCGCTGTCCATAACCGAAGGTGTTTATGTGCGTCCGTGTGTGTGTGTGTGCCCTTTGAACTTTTCCATCGTTCCATTGCTCGGCCCGAGCCGTGCCAATGCTTGCTTCTACTCAAACCCGATTGGATCGATGATATTAATTAAATAGTGTGAAACTTTCTTTCGCCTCGTCACCTTTGGCCCTCGATCCACGTGTGCTGGAAGATGATGAAGGCTTTCCTGACACACCGTAATCTATCTATAGGTTCCCCATCAGCCCGTACATATATATGTGTGTGTGTGTATTTGTGTGCTGGTAAAACTTGTCACGAGCCACGAGTCACTCGAGGAAAATTGATTGATACCAAGAACCGTCCGAGGGAGGGGTCCGTCGTAAAGTTCCAAATGAAGTGTCAACTCTTTTACTAGCATAGTACAACAAAGAACTCCTCAAAAACACCCCACCACTCACCAACAGCCCTAGACGCCACCGCCGGACTTAACTCATCAGCGTCGAGCTGGAATGTCGACGAATATTAAAACAACAAACAAAATCGATCCGAGCGGCATTATTTATTCAAAAAGTTGCTTTCTCTTTTGTTTGTGTCGATGAAGATGAAGCTCGCACTTGAATGTAGCACGGGAATGGGTTGGAAATTCAAAGGGTACGGGCCGACAGACTGTTGTGGACCCTCAAAGACAATACCGTGCCGTGGATGACAGAAGACGGCCCTGAACGTGGACATAAAACCTTGCTCGTCCGTTTACCTTCCCGACCGGGCCGTGGATGGAAAACTGTCCATGGAAATTGGTGTCATGAAAGGTAGGGAGGGTTTTCCAATGAACTACGATTCTCGGACGAAAACAAACTTGACGTTAGTGTTCGTGGGGAGAGTCTAAAGAAGTGGTTTGAAAAAGGCGAGATACCGAATGTGCACGGGATGAACCGTTTCACGGTGTTCGCACGAGCACACACCGACACACTTGACCATATTAAATATGAATCTTAATTAAGTGTACTCCAACGGCCGACCATGTCCAAGTCCATAGCTTTTCCTTCCGGCGATGCTGACACACAAATACGCACTTTTGCTGGCGCCCGGAAAAGCCAACCCGAGTCGGGACACGTACCACTCTTAAATCAGCTTAAAAAAAGCTTGGTAACTCGGAATCCATCCTAGCAGGCTTATTTTCCATTTTATTTTTTTCCTCCATTAAAAGGAGTGTTTTTATTGCTAACAAACGTTCCCATCTTCGCACAAGTTGTCGATGCTACCTTTTCCTCCTCGGGGGAGCAGATCCGAACTACAACACGATAATCAACTTTCCGACCACACCCTATGCGTGTGTATGTGTACGTTTGTGTGCCAGGGTCGTTCCGGTGTATCATATTTCGTTCATTGTTTGCGTCCATGTTGGAGTTTGTGTGTGTGTGTGCGCCCTTCATCCGAACGTGATTGCAACGTCCAATTGCATTTTCCAGGAAAACGGAAGTGCACGCCCGCATCACGATGGCACTCATGCTGCAGACGATTGAAATGGGATGCGTTGGTGGAGGTGGGTGTTGATGGGTATGGGCAAGGCGCCACACTGGAATGTAATTTATTAGATTATATTAAATTAATGATGAGCTCGTAAGGCACGTCCTTGGCCTCTGATTGTCGGTGGTTTAAATTTTGACGATGAATTGGTTACTTGAGTGAAGAGGAGCTTTCAAACGAACTTCAACCTTTTACACATTATTGTGGTTTACATTAACCAGTGTGTCACGTAGAGAAATTACAAGAGTTTTTGCATTTTTTATTTACACGGTGCGTGTCGAATTTTTACAGCAAATTTGAAAAATGGTTTCATCTTTGCGTTTTAATATTCAGATAAATTTTACAGCAACGGAAAGGCTAGTTTGTTAGGTATTAAAAAAATATACCCAGAGAATACTAAAGGCAACAACATCAAACTACACGAGCAATTTTTGTCGCGCCGGAGAAATAGTAAAGTGTTTATTATTGAGTCGGTTAATGTATTGGAAAGATCAGTTTGAAAGTGTAAAAAAAGTTGAGTGCACCCTTTATCATCGAAAAGTAATTAAAAAAAAATTAAATACCCCATCAGGGCATCGTTAAACCTCGAGTTCAAAACGATAAACTCCAATTGGGTAATTGGAACATCACTACCGGGCATCGGTTTGTTCTGATTTTCATAGATGCAGCTAACATACAAAAAACTAAACCAAACCCTTCTTTAATCTATCAATTTTCTAATAAAGTTTAAAGATCCCCAATCGAAGTTATCGATTCGGTACCGACGCTTTGTAATGATCTGATGAGTGTATCTGTATTGTGCTCCGCTAATGTGAATAGCGACCAGTTTTCATTATTAAAGGGCTATGAATTTCGTTTAAACTTGCCCTCTTCATAAAAAAAACCGCGCGAACTGTTCATTCCTATATCCTTTATGTTTCAATGCAACATGTTTCCGGTGCAATTTCATGTTTCCTCTCTTAGTTCGGCATCATTGCGTCTGGTAATGCCTCCGCCTTTCTCAGATACCTTAAACAATAACCATTTCAGATATGTCAAATTTATAAGAATTTCACTACGTGAACATGAGAAAAATGTTGCTAAGGTTAGGTTAGGTGAAGGATTATAGATGCTTTGAAAAGTATTGTTAATTACTTGGTAATGATAACAATATGAATGTTGTTAAAATAAACATTTGATAAGCATTATAGGATTACGTCGGCTTTCCGTGAACTCAAAATTGTAACTTTGAACCGTCAGATTCTTTACGACTCGTGAAAGCCCTCTTTGAAATCTTATTATTTCTATTTAATGTTCGAACTAAATGTTGTGGCAAGGTCAATTTATTAAGTATCTATTTAAAGGTATAAGAAAGATTTCATCGGAAAGAGCAGACTGCTCATTTATTCTGTTTGAAAGTTAATGTGCACTGTATTTCAATTCCAAAGCAATTCAGCAAAGAAGAAAAGCGTATTAGGTCTGCAGTAATCAACAGGAAAAAAACAGTAATATTTGCAGTTGCCTCTAAATCGGCATAACGTACATAATACATTGCGTAATCCAACATATTTTGTATTAATCCTTGTTGAATCGTTCATGCAATTATCTTTCAGTATTAATCTATTCCAGATCATCGATAAAATGATGGAAAAGTGTTGAATACATTTACTTAGTCTATAAAAAATAAAACAATTTTATCATGCCTCGTTATAATCAATAAATAATGAGATCATTGGATTTGAATCGGAGCAACATTTTTTGCTCCACTCTAACGCGTATCATATTCTCGGATGCCCATTAAATGTGCCATCCTTCCCCACGGGTCCGTTCCTCTCCTAATCGAAGCAATGTCAACCGAACGGATCACCAGCAAGGATCGATTCCCAATCGTCAGAACCTCACAGAAGGGTTAAACGCTGCTGCACGGAAAACAAAAACAAAAATACCTCCAACGATAGAACAGCCTACGAAACCAGCCGAACGAGAAATCATTAGATTCGCCTTCGGGGTGGCTTTCTCGCAGTTATGCGATGCCTGATGCCTTTTCAATAAGAGACCATCGACAGGCGCCGCAAAAGCACCACGCAGAAATATGGTGTCGGACGTGGAAGACGGGAAGCAGGGTGCTCTCTAGAGGGAAAACGCTTTTCCAATTATTCGCAGCAATTGCCTTTTCGCACCGCGGCTCGCAGCTGGTATCCTGTGGGCCGGAAATGCCGGCGAGTGCAACCGAAAGCAGGCAGAGCGAGTGTGTGCACGCAAACTAACCTCACTTCACTTCACGGCGGTTCGATTGATGTGTCAGGTGCAGACTGCACGGAGGGTTGCAATTGCAATTGTCTATTCCCTCACGTTCACTCGTTCTCTTTCTCTTTATCTATCTGTATCCGTCTCTTTCTGTACTCCTTTCGCTCCTGCTTGCTCCAAATGCATCCATTTTTTTTTCCTTTCTTGCTATCGACATTTGTTGTCGCCGTATATTTCAATTAACGAAGCGTGGTGCTTCGCTTTCATCGCGGTTTCTTGCTTCAAACATCGATCGATTTAATGATGATGGATTCCCGGCAACCGATTAAAATCTGTGTGTGTTTGTGTTTTTAGGGCACCATGCTTTGCCTGTGGCATCTACATTTGTGACTTCTTTTTTCCCGGCATAAAGGTGCTTTTCTGTGTTCTGTCGGAAAATAGCGCTTAGTCCGTATTGTTTGGTTCTTTCCATTGAATGGTTTGTTATTATTTTTTAAATAGACAACATGATGTGACATCAGTGGCGGATTTACTATATTTAAAGTACATTTATGGGGGCCCTAAGCGGGAAATGAACGGGGACCTATGCTATGCCGTAAAAAGTGATAAATTTTCGTGTTATTTATAAACTTTTGAACAAATAAAATATTACCTCTTATTTTCCATCGACAATCAATGAGATTATCGGCGAACTCCTCGAATTGATTTTATCAATTATGTCTATCAATTCTTATTCAATAAATGGAATATTATTGCTACTTGATTATACTTCATCCGCTAACACCCTCTTAAAGAGATCGTTTAAACACGTTACTCATTTTAAAACGAATAATGATTTTCATTTGGAATGATATGTAACATTCTCTAAATGATTGACATCTATTATGTTTTGTTAAAAACTTATTGCCGATACCAGATGGATGAAACTTTTAAGTTTTAAACTCATTATTTTAGACCTATACTTGATATATTCTAAAACCTTGCTTTTTTTAAACAAATACATGATTTTTCAATTTTGGATGAACCATAAAACATTTTTCTTCCGTTACGCTTCGACTATGATTATGAACCAAACTATCCTTTAATTATTTCGTTATGGTTCTAAGCACTGTTTTTTACAGGATACAGTAAAATTATCCTGGATTTTAATATAGACCTCGATCTAATTTATTACCTGCCGATCATCGAAGAATGTTGATGAATTCTGTAGAATATTTATTTGAATAAAATTCTAGTGTCGGTGGTTCGGTACCCCCTCCAAGCTCGGGGCCCCCCGTGGTCGCCCAGTCCACGCACCGTTAAATCCGCCACTGTGTGACATGGTGGTGTTTTAATGTAATATTCGCAGCTTATCGTTGATAAAATGGCAACAATTTGGATGTCGTTTTTAATCGTTAAATTGAAAGGATTGGTGGAAGATGCAGGTTGAAAATTTTGTTTCTAAACCTTATTAAAGGCCGATTGGTATGAAATTTTAATTCCACAAGTGATTCGGGCAGTTCATTTTTCCTCCTTTTCGCTACTGACGTCCGCAACAAAAGAAGGGGAAAGAAATGTTCGCTTTGCAGTACCACTCCCAAAGACCCAACTATAGAAATTGTAATCATTCAACCAACTCCGGTTCTCGTAGTGGTGGTCAATATTTATCGGCTCCAAACGTTCACCTTGAACCACTCGCTCGCCATTGCATCGAACAACTTTCCATGTTTCCGTTGAAAATCGGCATGAGAAATCGCTTTCCATCGCGGGCGGTCGATTCGGTGCAACATCGATTTCTGGCGAGGCGCGTTTTGTTTCGCATCCCATCCACTAAGTAGTTCCTTTAGGTAATGTTATCGAAAAGGAAAGGCAACGTGGCAAAACCCCTCGCTCCCGCTACCAGCTGGTGAAATGTTTTCGGTTTGTTTCGTTACTTGTCTGCAGCTTTTCATCAGCAGAAGGCTACGGAAAAGTTTGCCGCTGTGCGGGTGATGCTGGCGATTTTTTACTTATTCATTCATTCACCCGTGGGTCGTTTTTCTTGCACAAAATTAAAGGCCTCGGGAAAAGGGCGAAAGGGGTGCCCATTGAAAAGGGGTTTAATTTCCCAGCGTGCAAGCAAAAAGGGGCCAAAATAAAAGTTGTACTTTTTCGATGCGCTTCACCATCAGCGATGCCTTCGACCACAAAGCTGAAGTTTTCTTTTTCGTTGCTTAGAAGCACGCGTTAGTCAGTAAGCACCAAATCAGAGATCAACTTTTTATTCGTCCCTCAGCGTTGGCCTTCGTCCGCGTTCGAAAAATAGATGAATTATTACTGTGGTGCTACAGTGAGTCGTTAAACTCTTGTGCGCATAAAACTCTCATCCCCACCCTGTTGCCGGTACAGATTATGAGCTGCCCCGAAAGTTACTTTCCGAAGCAGGGACGATCGTTCAATCGTTAAATCCCCTTTCCCTTGGGCTTCCCCACGGGGGCAGCTTTTTGGGCCGGTGTTGCTGCAAGTGCGAAATTGGGTTATGCTCGGTATAATAAATGGTTTACTTCCAAGCGGGCAGCATAAATCATGGCTGCAACTTTTCTCAACCCTCCGCAGGCCTGTTGCGTAGATCGAGTGTCTCCGAGGCCGGGGGGATGTTGTTGCGCATTCGTGACGGGATCTATTGCGTACCGGCGGTGGCGCTCGACCGACCATCATGATGGGCGATTCCCGATTGAGTAGGATTTGTGTGTGGAAGCCGGTGTCAAAGTAACCCGGGAAGCCCGGAGGCTGGAAATTTATTACCAATCGAGGCTCTGGGCCACTGGGACAACAGTGTTCGATTCGAGCCGAAGGTCGTTTATCATGTAAATCGAGCCCATGCAGTAGAAAATTTAAGCACAGTAGAGCCACACACACGTACACAAGGAGAAAAAACACAAACAAGCATAACCGATCAAAACCTCCCGTCAACCGCGTGAATCTCGTTTCCGAGTACGTTTAGATTGACTTATCGGTCAAATTTGAAAGGCTTTCATGGTGTTAAATGGGGTTGAAAGATTGATGACGATATTTAAATCCCCGCCCCTGTGTGTGTCGACTAAATATAAATCTTCTGCTATGATTTGTGCAAGCATTTATTATATATTATAATTAAATTGAATTTTAAAAGAAATAACGTATGCATTAAAAAAAAATAGACAAAATTTAACGATTTTTCTTGCAAAAACGGAAAACGCTAGCAACTTCCAGTAGAATGTAATATAAAGAGTAGCACTTCTTTTAAATTCAGAACATGTTTGACAAATTTATCATTAAAATTGGATCCGCGGTGGCCAAAACAGCAAGCCGACTTCGTTTGATAACGTGTAAAAACTTTCAGCATTATCGCGGA
>KE524984.1:238138-272410 GCA_000441895.2 Anopheles sinensis
AATCGATTCCAGCACTAATAATCCTATCTATGTCCCTCAACCACTTCCAACTGATAAAACCTTGATAAATCTTAAACGTAGGATCTATTCCAACAATTTAAAACCCAAGTGAAGCAGCAGGTGGTCATGTAGGCCACACAACTACTAAAAAACATCCTTACACTAATCGTTTTGTCGGCTATGGCTAAAGTTTCGACCAAGTGCCGTATGGCCGCCTTACTGGCCGTCAAAATATTTTTTTTAAGTACTTAAGTGATGTTACTTTACAATAAAATTTACTTCATTCAATTAGCTTGGTTAACTTTTTTCTTATCGTCGATGAAAATTTGTCTATTTTTT
Source organism: Anopheles sinensis (assembly GCA_000441895.2). Lineage (NCBI taxonomy): Eukaryota > Metazoa > Arthropoda > Insecta > Diptera > Culicidae > Anopheles > Anopheles sinensis. The sequence continues at coordinate 238,478 of KE524984.1, forward strand.
TTAATGCATACGTTATAAAAATCCGAAAGATAACGCAAGTTACATATTTTTACAGATGAAGACACAAAGAGAGATATATCGTTCAAATCTCAATAATCAAGCGGTTTCCGCTCGCTTCAATGTCTGAATCTTAAACCGAACGAACCAATCAGCACCTCATTATTTTCTTTTCCACCCACGCTGGATGAGGTTGTCGATGACAACTGTTTTATTGAGCCAATTTGGCATTAATTTATTGACAGTTGATTGTGTTGATTGAACGCTACGCGTCTTGTGCCTTTCGGCAGAGAAAGCGATTTTCCTTATTCCCTTGAACCCCTGTCCTCCATCCCACTCCCAAAAGAAGCCCGAAAAGGTATGGTATGCCAGCAGCTTCCAACGTCGGTGGTGTTTGCCGTTGAAAATGGGGAAGCTAATGAACTGACTTCATCGTCGGTTCACTGTTTATCGTTCTTTGTCGTCGAAGACTCGATGGCTTCGGGCGTGTTTGGAAATTACCATCTGTGGCTTTGCCGCTTTCTACACCGTATTTCACTCACGCGCTTATCAACCTCGCCTCGCTCATTCCGGCCAACGATCCGAGACAGCAACAGCGGGGAGGATCTGTTGCTAAGGTGGGGCAAGAAATCCGAACCCAACCGGAACCACCGGATTCGGATGGTATCGAAGGTGGCCTGCGGCCATTTTGCGACTTCGACGACAACGGATGCAAAATAATTGATAGCTTTTGAAGCTCCTCGGGCCCAGGCGATGTTGAAGCCGCTGAAGCCGTCCCGATCGATAGATATTTCCTCGTTCAGATGTTCCGTACACGTTTGCTAGCGGGTAGATGTCATCGTTTGAAGACAACCCCGGTACTCCTTTGGCGTAACTCAAAGCCCGAGCCACTCTCCCCCCCCTCGTACCCGTTGGCTTCCCGATTGTGGCAAATAAGGACACAGTCGCAACACTATATTGCGGGTATGGCGAAGATAGTGGCCAATGTTTTCACCAGGAAACCCCTTCCAGCCCTAGCAAAACACGACGCACGTAGCGTGTTTGGGATGAACTGGGGACGCATTTGTGTGTGTGTTCATGTGTGTATCGGTAAACTGGCAAATAGGGGAGCTTCAGACTGACTTTTGAAACTGTCCGCCGCAATGCAACGAGATGCTGATCCTGCCGATTTTGCGCACTCGTTAATTTATGCTAAATAATGCCATCGTTCCGTAGTCCCAATGGGCGTTTCGAACGAGGGCTTTGCCACTAGGCCTCCGAAGTCCTGTTGCACCATAGGCGTACAATATCGAACTACATCGCAATTGCGAGCTAGCTTGGCGTGAATCAGGACGGCCATTTTACTACTCCCTTCGTGCGAATCCGGTAAGCCCTGGCCCGTGGGAAAACATAAAATCGAAAGCGTCCGTTTATTTTGTTTTTTTTTTTTTTTGCGAAAACTGAAGGGAGGATTCTATAGGCTTTAAATTTAAACAGAACGGATTGGTTTGTTTTGTTTTCGTGGTAAACGAAGGCACTAACACAGTAAAGGGACTTTATGCAACCTACAAAAACTTAAAACCTTTTCATAAAAAATAAAATTAACTGTTTGTTTGTACTAGATTTTACGATAGGAAACTTGTTTCCTTGAAACCAAAATTTTTTAAATTAAATAATTTTTAATTTAATCCTCATTCGCAACACGATAAAGATATGCTTTGTTACTCGATAGATATATGAAGTATTACAATACCTTTGAAGTAACTTGAAATTTCAAGATTATTTTCAAATCAGATTAAAAGTTTTTAAGTACTATCTTTAATTTCCTAATCCTAATTAGGAAATATTTAGAAATGAAATCATTCAGTTCCATTAAAATGTTAACTCCACACACAGATTCCCCTATATTTCACAAAGAGGGGACATGCATTTTAAACGAACAAACTCATCGACAAATTTTCCCCTCCCCATATTGGTCCAAGCTTTTCGCTGCATTTTCAACACTCTTCCGCCCCTTGTGACCTCAAGCTAAACGAAACTCCCGAAGCCGTTAGCACGGAAAACAAATAACCCAACTCCTCTCTGAGTGGGTGGCTTTTAACTGGTCTTACTTTAGTACGGGCAACATAACTCGCTGGGCGTGACTCTGGACGAATGGATAGTGCTGACGGATGGGACGTTGGACTGCGAACATCTGCGACCAACCGAGGAATAAGCTGTGTCGGCTCGGTCTTGGAAAACCTCACGGAATTGGTAAATAAATTCACATTCCCAAGACAAGCGTTACGTGATCATGCGGACGAACGACAATCCGCATGTGGCCTTCATTGTTCGTCATTTCTGGTGATAAGGAACGCCTTCAACCAATGTGGAACTTCCCTCGTGCGTATTTATAAGTTAGGAGTTTGAGAAGCTGGTTTGGACGCACATCGCTCGGAATCAGAGAGTTGCACTGTCGTTTGATTTTCTATTTGACTTTCTTCCCGAAGTCGGGCTTCTACGTCTTCAGGGGTGTTCAGTTACGAACGTTTGCTAGGGACACGAGAAGACGAAGTTTAATGCCGTTTGACAATCAGTTGTACGCCAGACGTGGATACACCTTGGGGTGATACCTTCTTAATTCACCATTTTGCTTCCAACCAGGAGACGGAAGCATCGTTGTAGGACGTATTTGACCTGACCTACAATCGCCGTTTTGGTGATGATGTTTCGCATTTGAGCGTATGGAATCCACCACGAAAGCAGTCCGCTTCTGCTTCCGGTGTGAAGCGATGGAGTGCAGAAATTTCACCACAACAGGGTTTGGGAGGATCATCGCGTCGATGAAGGACGACAATTCCTCCGGGTGTTACTGCGGTAAATAAAATCATCCGTGGAGCTTCCTTCATAATTTTGCTGGCGGAAAAATTGCTCCAAAACTTTCACCAACCGTCCGTTCCATCGGTTGGAGGGGAAAGTTCACCGATTCAACCGTTGCAAGCAGTTCAAGCAGTTGCACACGCTGTCTGTTTTCATGGTGAATGCCCATAGGGAAAGAAAAGTTTTCCTTATCCAGCATTGGAGAAGAACCACGGTTGCCTCTCTGGCGTAAAGTCGCGTTGGGAATGAGAAAGTTCTACCACGAAGCAGTTGGATGCCTCACTTTCCATCCGTTGAAGACTGTACCTATTCATTCGTACCGACTTGAGTAGTACGGATCCTTGTCACTGTGTCGAACATCCGTCGAATCAAAGGTGAGAGTTTGTGGATTGCAGCCTTGGAAGACAAGTTGATAAACATTCCCTAACAGAACGGAGATGCTCCAGCACAGAAAGAACTTCTCGCTCGTAAACTGGGTCAAATGAATATTAGCAACGACGTGTAAACGATACCCGCATTTGCCGACATTAAAGCCCAAGCCCTCCCCTTTAAACATCCCCGACCCATTGCTGGATGCAAAAAAGCATTCTTTTCTTTTTGCGTACAAAATACGGATCACCGGGGGAGATTCGCAATTGGCGTGATTGCTTTGCATTTTTATTATTTTATCATATACGCCAACCGTCTGAGATGGTTGTCCTGCATCGGTATGCAAATGAATTCAATATACTTTTATACACCTGCTCGTGTAAGCGTGTGCTCGGCGCCAGTCCGGTCTTCCTAGCGAACTTTATGTTCGGTGTGCCATTGGAAAGAGATTTATCAGAATACCTGCAGAAATAAAATGGACTGAACCGGTTTCAGGAGGTATAGAATGGACGAGGGCTGGATACTTGGATGGAAGGCTCATCGGTTTCCTCGTTTTGGACCAGTGTGCGTTTCAATGTAAGCTTTCGAACGAGACCCGCCCCGCTTCTATAAAACTGTCAGCTACAAAATGCACCCCCGTCGACAAAGGGGTTTGGGTTGGACACGAACGGTTGGTAGCGCGAAGAGGGCTGCCCGTGTGGTTACGCAATAAAACACTGCACAGAATGATACACACAGATTCGCCCGGTTCCAATGCACCTTCCGCTGGTGGACCATTTTTCCATCCCACCAAAAAGAAAACCGAACGACGCGTCCGCCCACAGACGAAAATGGCAGAATGATAAAGTGGTAACTGGCAGGACCGTTTCCATCATCGCGCCCGAAACGGGAAGGATGGATCGGCACGTTATCCTAACGTAACCGGGAGCGTGTGGCGCCATTTGAAACATAATAACCGTACGGAAGCACTCGACGCGTGAGTTGAGCCGAGCGTGGGTGGTTTTATGCTTTTGGCGAGTCTTTTGCATGCATACATTGATTCTTCGGTAATTGGACTATCGTGAGCGGTTTCATATTACCGACAACAAGCAGTCGTAGTTATTGCGATATCGTGGACAGTAGTTTGTAACGTTGTTGCAGTTACTAATGAGTTTATTTGATAAACTAACTTATGTAAATTATTTCGCACCACATAACGTTTATAATGTTATTGTCAAACAATTATGCAGTCCACTCGTTTATTCATTTACCTATGTTGTGATGTACAATCATTCCAACGCACATCATCCTTCTCTCTACGTCCTTCCTCATCAATGCCACCAACCTCGTCCACCCACCTGCATCGACGGATTAAGTAGACTTTGCATCACATGAAACGGTGTGCAAACTTCGACACGGCGACACGCCGCCGATCAATTAAACAGAGCACGGGCGTCATTTCCCTACGGATTACAACACTTTTCGTCGTGGTGGGTCGATAAATTTTCCGACGCCATAAGCATCCTCAAGGGAACAAAAAGCGCGTAGGAAATAAAAACACAGGGCCATTAACCGATAAATGTTAAACCCGTTTTACCGCATGCTCTTGTTCGTCCCATTTTTGACATAATTTTAATAACGACATGCCACTACTCTATTGCGGTACCTAAAATCCAAGCAAACATTATCCCGGGAGCTTATGAAAGCATTTCAAACCGTATCTGCTTTTTAAAGTATCAGCCCTATAACACTACTTTAAACTCGACTTTTAATTTGTTTGGATCAGCTATATTTAATATTAAGAGTGAGCACCAGTTTTATAAATTATTTTAATAATACATGCGTACATCAATTTCCATAAGACAAATTAATGTTCCGAGTTACTTTGGGAGCTAAGCAGAACAAATTTTAAATATTTGAAAGCATGTTTGTGTAGCAAACCCAAAGTTGTACAAATTTGTCGTTACGTTATCATAACAAACTATAAATATTTAAAAAATTCGTCGGTGTAGCAAACATAAATTCATGTAAAGTCTCTATTCAATTAATCGTTGTTTATACAACATTTTTTTACTATCATAGGAAAGATTTGGTTTTTCAGGTTTTGTTTTAGTTCGTATTTTTGTGTTATCAAAATACAACATACCTAAAAACCCCCTTTCGACTTTAAGATCACACTAAATCGTACTTTTACGACCACCGTTTCCGGCATCCGGGTTCAAAATCGTTCACCATTTGGCAAATGGGCGAACGTCAGCATGCACAGTTTTATAATGTCGACATTGGGAAAATGCGTAAACAAAAATCCGCTTTCCGACTGCCGGTGCTGGGGGTGGGTTTAAACCGACGGTGGGGTACCTTCAAACGCCCGTCATCGAACCATAGTACACGCATCACACTTGGAAGTGATTTGAAGCACACTTGAACCCCGTTCGGGCTGTTGGAAATTGAATCGAGCACAGCGCGGATGGACACAGCATCCACCCGAACCGGCAGACCTTGGCTCCGAGCTGTTCGATTTATGACCTCCCGGGGGTGAAGTGAATCAGAATTTTGCTTCTGCTAATACCAGGCGAACGATCCGACCGGTTGACGGTGGAGGAGGTGAGCAAATGTTTTATTTTACACCGAACACGTGTCGCGCTGTCGAACTGCGCAAAACCGCGCGTGCGAGGGAAATGCGGGAATGTTGCCCTGGTCCTCGTGTTTTCCACGGGGTCAGTTTGCTGGTTTCCAGCGCGCAACCAGCGCGAACGATTGGCAGCGGCGTGTAAACAACGGCCTCGTGCTTGAACCCGGATCTGCGCTAAATAAACGCTTTCACCATCAACCCGTTTTCCAGCGTTGATCGGGTTCAGGGCCGACAGGGCGAAGCACTTGGTGTTCGTTTCAATAGACGAACATCATCCGCACCTAGCAGCGCGTGTCGGAAAATTCCAGAAACATCATTAGCAAGAGAGTTACAACTTTATTATTCGACAATTTTCGATGGTGTTTATGACGCACGCGTTCAATTCTAAACAACTTGGACAAAGGATAATAAATTCCCATAGAGATACGATGTTAATACAAGAATATCGCATGACTATAATATTCGCAGTTCACATTCTTGCGGTCAAATATTATAAGAACGTTGAAGTATACCTTTTAATTGTATAGATTGTAAAGACTTTGTAAGTCAAAGTTTGATTACAAAAAATATGAACAAATTTATTAAAGCTGACAGAAAGTTTTGTAGGTTTTGCTAATTTACGTATCCGTGTCTATCACGCAGTGAATTAATGTTTTAATCTTCGAATTTATTTGAAATCAACACACTATCCAGTAAAAATATTCTCATTACTGACTAGAAATCTGAGCTAACCATATTAAAATTTTAAAATTTAATCTTTAGTTTATCGCCTTGATGTGCATGAATAACTTTGATCGATGTTTTTTGGTAATAGGAGAAATCATATGAATATTCTTAAAACCACCACAGCTTAATCCATATAATTAGGTTTGTTTATTCGAGCAATTTCATAACGAAAAGAAAATATTGATGAACGAGGAAACAAACCTTAAACACCGACTGATGTTATAACATTATTGTTTGTTTCCTGACAAATGACCGCTCATGCTTAACTGATCCATATTCCAACAGAGAGATGTAACAGAATCCTCGAACAGGTTCCTAATTATGTTTTAGCCATGCATGATGTCTATTCAAATCCTAATGCAATCGCAGGTCAATTGTTTACAGTTGTCCTTTGATCTGTTCAGATTAAACAAAGACCAATTAAGCTTTAGTGGAATCAATTTATTTAAGACTTAAGACCGATGTTGCTGTTTGCCTGTCGTAAATTACTCCGAGAAAATTAATGCCCAACAGCAAAACATTAAAGGCCGTTACCGGTTCGGCGGTTTTCGCTTAGTCCTTGGCATCACAGCTACCGCAACGATTACATTGGGAACCCTTTGACCCTAACCACTTCTAGCGCTTTCAAGCGTTCGTCCGCTCGCCCTAATCTGAGGTGACGGCGGTTGGCGTGGTTTTGACACCATCAATCATGGCTGTGAACAATAAAATTGTGCCTTCCAACCCATCCACCACCCTGTTCTCCATTTCACCTTTCCGTTGAAGACGAAGAACGCACTCCATGTTTGCATTTCTACTTCAATTCAATTCTCATTTGGAGTGCGAATCGAATTCAAGGCGATGCGTGTCACTAACTCTCTATCCCACCTTGTCACCTCAGCTCGTTCCGGTGGCTTACTCTTTCTCTCTCTCCCTCTGTGATCTTCTAAAAGGACACTCTCGGTCAATCAATATAACGATAAATCATTCACATCGTTTGTCTCGCAGAACAGAAAGATTCCTCTGAGGGATTCGCACCCCCTTGGCGCCATCTGTCGGAAGTGGTGCAAATCGCACCGCAAAACCAACTCATTTCCGGTGCCACTCCCAGCCAGCCACCTTAACTCCTTTTTTTGCAGTCCCTCAATCGGACGGTTGGGAAACTCTGACATTTATGGCAGTCGATGCCTCTTCCCAGAGCCTAACGCATATGAACCACAATGGAATGCATTTTTCTTCCCGCGAAATAGCGAACGTAAGCGTAAGGAGGATAATTCCGTCTGCATGGTTTGCCTCGGTTCTTAGACTACTGAACTGGTGTACGAATTTTGTCCTTCATGGTGCAGTGGGTTGAGTAATTTAATTTGTTACGTTCCATTTAATGTGTGGACAATCACGAGAAGGTGGTGGGCATACAATGGTTACGTATGTGTGATGGATGTCAAATAAATGTCAACCCAGTGTGGCCAGACAGCGGAAATGGACGGCCGGGGCACACCATCGGCATCGGCAGCCATCTCCAAAGGGGTCCAACTTCGCTGCTAGGGTTTGAAAAATACTATAATAACTCAACCATGTGAGGAGCCCTGTTTACATCGGACTGAGCTTGAGGATGTGGACACACCCAGTGACCCGTAAAAAGGGGGCCAGAGTGCCGGGGCGGGTACAAAGGGGGATAACAATTGCAAGTAGAGTAGTGAACGCATGTGCATGCACCATTACGAGTGTAAAAGTAGGTCACCGTTCTTCCGTCCGTTCGTTCGTTCGTTCGTTCGTTGGTTTGGCGCGAGACGCCGGCGACAGGATGGCCCAAGTTGGCCAGTGGAAGTCTAGTGTTTCCTCAATCCCTACCCCTCACTGGTGGCTCTAGTGTTCCCTCTTTCATACACCAGTGGATGCCATTTAACCTACTACTGCCGCCTGGTGCTGCTGATGATGATGAAATTTATCACAAAAGGAACAGAACAGCGGGAATCTTCCACCAAAAGCTCGCGAAGGCAGGCTGCAGTTTTTGGGGCCTCGAGATACCCAATCCTTCCCATGCGAGTCAGTCATACATTGTTCACCGTTGGCTGCAATAGAGGTCCTACAACTCCACCACCACCACCATGTGTTTCCTTGCACTATTCGTTCAACATCATGGCGTTAGGTGAAGTTTTCCAAAGTTTTTAAAAATTCATCACCCATCCAACACCGGGCTTGGGATCCGTTCCGGCCGTCCTCATCCTCCCCGCATGCCAACCTCCTTTTCCCGTTCCACTGTCACTGTGGAAAGTGGATTATAGTTAGATGAATATTTTATTGACCGATTTTTGGGGTGCGCTTTGCAAAAACACGATATCGGTTTGGTTGGAGAGGGCTTTTTGGGCAAAAAAGGAGGGAAAGGCCGTGGCATTGAAGAAGGGTACATGTTGGTGGTTGATGGAATGGAAAATTACTTCACAATGACACCGTCGTTATGTAACTTTAAAGATAGCCCGCCCTGCACGCCAGATATTCAATTATTTATGTAACGCTAACAAATTTATCAGTTTTATTCTTATTTTGATTGTTGGGTGATTTTAGTTGAAAGAAAATATATTTATCTACAACATGAAACATTCCTTTAATTTTCAATTTTGTAGAAGTGATGTATTTATTGTAGAAGTGATGTATTTATTGTAGAAGTGATGTATTTATACTTCTGACATAAGACTATGTGTCTTTTTGATCGCGGACAGACAAACTGGACATTGGTTAAAAGAAAATAATGCAAAGAAAAGCCATTTTGGCACACCCTCAAGCCCTTTTCAATTCTTTGCACGTGTTCGGCCCTTTTCCCGGCCAGCCATCCGACTAATTGCTGTCCATAATTGAATCACATTGCTGTATCTTTCGTACGCAAAAGCCTCACGAGTATCATCATCCAGGCAGGACTTCAGTGGGCCCCGGAACAGGATGGTCCAATTTGGATGAGTTTCAATTGCACACACCGTCCAATGACGCTGGGGAGGAAGAAAAAACGGTCGAAAGAACCAGTATCGACACTCGACACACCCAACGTTGGCTGGTGGCAGGTGACGGCCGATGAGTTCACTTCCGGGCTGAGGATATTAAAGAGCACCGGTCGGGAAGCGGTCCAAGAATTTTGCGTCGGAGGAAATTGCAGGTGTGTGCGATGGGATGGGAAATTCGACGCTTTAATTCATTTATGTGTCACACTCTAGCAAACAAGCACGCGCCGTCGTTTATTGGAGGTGTGGAAATTGTGGCTTCGTTTTCTCGCTTAAAGCCGATGGAGAAGTCGGGTTTGCAGGTTTGGTTGGTAGCTGGAAAAATAAAGTTTTAAAGGCATGTTATTCCATGGTCTTGTAGAATACAGTTGCGATTGGGTGTTGTGTGCATTGATTTAACTTTCCCTAACTTTCTTTTTTGATTTTAATCAGAGATGTTCTTCCTCTTATGATATTTTGTTATTTCAGTTTGTTATTTAGATTTTGAGATTTTAATTTTTTGATTTAAGTTTAATTTTAATGAGTTCAGAGATTAGTGGAAAAAGATTAAACATATTGGTTAAGAAATCTACCAATTTGTGGTCAGCCCCGACATACTGACCTGATAGCTTATAAAGACATTAACATTGATGCAACATAAAACATTTAATTCATTATATCTAAAATAAATGGATAAATGATTTTTACAATGATGTTCTGATTATGGGTAGATAAATAATAGCAATTATTGAAGTCAATGTTGCCATCAATGGCCTATGACCTACATTTAAAAGGTTCAAAGGGTTTAAGGTGTTAGGTATTATTAAACTTCTAAGACTCCCTTTATTGATTTTACATTGTATACTCTGGTTAACAATTTCTTCTAATCAAAATGGAAGGAATTTATTGTGTTCTGTAACTTAAATTATCTTTTTGTGTTTGCGGAATTATTCAACCTAGTTGTAGCTAATTCCGGACGATGAAAGAACGTTTGGCAGATAAATCTTACTGGCTACATCAGAGGTTTCTCAATGCTCAATGCTCTACCCATCCCTTTTGAATCCTTTTTCCCGCTCCCCCTCGGCTTATCGTGCCCTTCCACTAAGTTGACATCCTAATACGATCACTTTACGACCGACCGACTGTATACTCTGGAATACTGCTTCGTAGGCGTTGCTCCAACTCTGCCCTTGCCAGCCTCATCGCTTCCATCACTTTGCCTCAACCCTTCTCGTAGTCGTTGTCCTTGGCAGACACAACCGTAAAGTGGCCATCCATTGGGACCTTGCGCAAAGTGCAAGTGCATCGTGCCTTCGCTCGATTTCAATCCCCTTCTTCAAGAGGGAACGTGCTCGGCACGCCTGAAGCTTTAATCACCCACGACCATAACCATCATTCGCTTGCTCTCTCTCCCTCTGGAAGGAGCTGGCCAACTGTCCCTTCCAGTTGGCGCATCCGGCGGGTGCAATCGGAAGGAAATGATGGGCTGCCTTTGTGGTGGATTTTCCCTTCTTTCTTCGCCGCCGGACCATCAAACGATCGGGTTCCTTTCGGGTGGAACTTACAAGCACGCTGTATACCGACACACGGAAGGGACAACAACGTCGCACCATTCTCCCCAAGCTTTCTCCGCGTTGTTCAATCGGTATCATTATTATGCGAATATATTTCCCTTTTCGAGAGATGGCCAGGATGGATGAAAAACGCCCTCCGTGGAGCATGAAAGCGGGCAGCTCGAGAGGAAACCACCAGCTATATGAACACAAGATTATCTTCTTAACCTACATTCCATCTTCCCAGTGCTCCACTTGTCCCCACATCATTCACCAGTAAATCACCCTCCCACCCTACAACCGGTTCCGTTTCGTGGACGATGATGTAACACACCGAGTGGTTGCACATACTTAAAATTACATTAGGGATTTTGACAGAGAACTTGGAGCGTCGGCTCGGAATGGCGGTTATGCGCCAAGAACTGTGACCTTGCACCAGCGAGCCCTCGTTCGACCACGTTAAAGGTCGGAGGCTGTTTGTGCGGTAGGATCGATTAAAAAACAGCTTACTTGGCGAATAGCTATGCAAATTGAGCTGCCATTAAATCCTGGCTTATCCCTTAAGCGCCTACCGTAGGAGAAAGAAACCGCAATTTCCTTTTTACATAAAAGAGAAACATTTTTCCTTGATTGATTTATTTTGTAAGCTTAGGCAAGGGAGGAGCTTTTTAAAGGAATGGCTCAAACATAAAATGCGATACAAAACTCGTCATCAAAACTACTACTTTACAAGAGTCTGAATTTTAATGTCGTCCATATCAATTTCATAGCCTTGCTATTCACAATCATCCTTAAATCGCTGCGCCTCTGGCACCGGAATCATTGCTCGACATTTACATTCGCTATTTATTTATCCAACTGAACGATACACCGTGCAGAGCGCGAGCGCGCGAAATGTGTCATTTATCTGTCGTTACTGCCTTTTGCTGCACTCTAACGTTGTCCCCACTGAGTGCATGCGTTATTGGGAATGTGATGCTGCTGCAGTAGCATTGACAAAAAAAAAACAAAAACGCATCTACATACACACACTCACGGGGTTGTGCAGTGCCTGGGATGGAAGAACACGAGTTTCGATGCAATTTCAGCGTCATTTGCAATTCTATGCATGCCATAACGCGAACGCGCGAATGAACGAGCTTCTCGCCTACGCAAACTACCCTCTCGTGTCGTGCTGCATCGGTCGGTGGGTTCGGTAAGTTTTCCCCCGAGGGAAACTGCACCGCTAACGCGTCCCGCTACCCGCTGAAACATACATACAATGTAGCAGAGCATAGTGTTTACTATCCCCACCGAGAGATCCCTTTTCCTCGGTGTTATAAAATATTTTCCCTCCATCTCGGATCCACTCGAAACCGATGGAAACCCAACACCCTTTCAGCCGAAACGGCACGTGTCAATAGCGTCGTCGTACCGTCGTCGCGTTCCTTTTGCCTTACCCTGGGGGGTGGGAAAATATGTACCGCACTCTGATTACATGCATAGGGTCACAGCTTTGCCACCAGATTTCCCGCACATCGAATGCAAAACCGATGGCTTCTGGTGCGGTCCCCGAACACCAAGAAGATTGTTTCGGGCTAGTTTATTTTCCTTTCGTTTCGGAAAACTTTCCCCGTCCCATAACGAAATTGCTCGACTGATGGAATGCTGTTCAATGCTGTTCGATACATACACACACAAAAAATCCCAAAACGACTAAAGTGGACCGGCCAGCGTTCGATGAACGAGCGCTTTTCATCCTTACGGTTCGCCGAAACGGTTGCAATATTTTTGAGGCTACCGGATTTCGCAGCGGTAAAGTCAAACATAGAAAGTAAAACTCATCCTGCCCGCTCGTTGTTGTATGCACTTGCAGCGGGTGGTGCATCGAGAAGTGTATTTACATCCCGTCTGTTCGGTTTCAGGCAAATCTCTTCTGTTTTCCAGCAGTTTTCGGATTACTTATTCATGGGAAAATTGGGAGCAGTTCGATGGGGTGTGCATGATTGAATTTTCAAATCACATTAACTTCACGTTTTCGGTGGAAAAAGAATTTTTATTCCTTTTGTCTAAAATTTCCGACAACACTTCTAAAAAGCACCGGTCGAAATCCAGTTCTGAACCTACATTTCTATTTTATGATATTTAGTTATTTGAGAGGTCTAATTTGACAGTTACAACAACGGCATATTTAAATTGATTGATTTTTCATCGATTCCCCGTGCTGTATAAACCAAGATTTTGATGAATACACCTTGATACACCTTGATCGCTGTCATTGGACTAAAATTGGTTTGTTTGTGTTAGTAAAACTGATTTTAAATGTAAAATTTAGATGATTTGATTAGAAAACAGAAATCAACTAAACCTTCTACAACATCTGCAGTGCATAAACTTAATGTGGGGAAAGTATCAGAATCGACGGTTCAGTATCAGTCGAATTTTTAGTGTACACAAAACAACGTACAAAAAAATTCTAAAATATGTAATAGATGCAAATAAAAGTCAAGCATAAAATATGAATTGCGATAGCAAGTTCAGTCAAAATGGCATACCAACTAATACCAGTTGAATAACCACTGGTTTTAATGTTCGTGTAATATTGCGCTCTGATTGTTTCAGTGTGGGATCGAATCCCGAGTCTGGCACCCCCCGGTATTACGAACGGCTGACCACCGATCTAATAATATACCGTCTATCGGTCACAGTAACTCTCTTCGGAGAGAGGCCTTGTCCCACTTGGGGATGTTGAGCCACATAAGAAGAAGAAGATTGTTTCAGTTAAAAGCTAGGTCCTTTATCGATTTTCCAATTTTTAGAGTCGAAAAGTTACAGAAAATAATACTTACAGTCCATCTTATCCGAAACCAAACTTTCTTTTGTTTACGGTTAGCCTTGAAACTCTAAACGACCATGAATAACTTTATCAGCGCGTTGGGGCAGATTGAAATCGATCTTGTGATCTTCCTTGCTAGTAGTGCTTTTTGACCTACTCTCTGAATTCTCTACGCATTCGAAAGAGCATACACGCTGGCAGTTTCTTGTCTGGGTGTAACAAATCAAACGTTTGTTTGCCAAAGTTCGAAAGAAATCGATCAGAAATGTTCGCCAAAACTTCTCCCTAAAATTCTTCAAATTTCCTCTGTTCCGATTATATCCGCAGACATCGCTTCCCCGAAATCAATCGTTTCCGGTCGAGTTTAGAAAATAGTTTCTGTCCGTTTGCGCCAGAGTCGATTAATTTTTTTATTTTTTTTGGTCTTCTTCTTTCGAGACGAACTTGTCTTTTATTTGTCAACTTTACTAGCTGCAAGAGATGATTTTGAATCATGCTGGACAACAACTAAAGTAGAACGGATGCTTTCACTTCCTGTTAGCGAAGTTCGCCCAAGTATTTAACCTTGGCGCTTCATAACTCAGGCTTGGCAGTTTTGTTTTGTTTTCATCATTTTCAAAAAGCAGACTAGGACCGGTGGAATGTGGAACGAAGAAAATCCTTTACGCAAAATCCACCGTGTCGTTGGTGGAAAATTTTCCTGCACTGTGTTTATTGTATACCGGCATGTTTGACTCTCTTTTCGCCTCGTTTCTGGCCAGCTTGCTTGTTTTCTTGTCTTGTTTGTGTGCCCTTAAACAAAACCCGAGACAAACCATCTCGAGACTGCATCTGAACAACCCGACGAGCATCAGACGGGCGTCCTTTGTTTCCATTTGGAAGTTCAAAACCAAATAGAATAGGTCAAGAGAAAGAAAGCACACCAAGGAAACCCCGAGGAATCTCGGAGTCGAATCTTGGCGTCTTGACAAGGGCCATGCTTTGGCAAGAAAGCAAAGGAAACAACGCTACAGTCGGGGCAAAGTGCTGATAACAATTTTTTGCTCCCGTCCTGTTCCTAACCGGTAGACATCAGTCACTCAGTCAGACCGTCAGCCTTTCCGGGCCCGGCTCAACGCTTTCCCGGCCCCACATCTACATCATCTTTGCCAACACGTTGTTTTTCTCGTAGCCGGTAAGAGTTATATCTCGGCGCAGATTGACTTCAGCAGGTTCGCGTGGCACTCCAGATGCCAAGAGATTTTTTATTTGGCCCCCCGGCATGACCCGTCCATTTCTTCTCCAGAAAGTTACGTACTGGTTGTAATTTTTATTTCATTGTTTTTTCGTACACACACATTTCAAGTCGACTAGAAGTGAAGTTTTTCATTCAGGCTGAAATGGAAAGCATCACTTTAATGTGCAAACAATAACGAAACAGCAAGTGTTTCAAAATCGTCATCATGTATCACAAAAAAACAGGTTTTATTCATTTTTTTGAGTACATTTTTCAGTATTTGTAAAATGATGCGAATAAAATTGCCAAAGCTTCATCACTCAACATTTATTAAAGAGAGGATAAAATTTTGGGAAAAGCCATTAATCGGAAAAACTATATTCTATGACTGGATGTATGGATGATTTAATTAATTATATTTTAAACAATTCTCTAGCTAACAATATGTCCCGCTTTTGCCTGGAGCTTCGCAAAATGACAAAAACATTCGAAGTAATCATATATTGAGTTTCCAGTAGTCTTTCATCTCTATTTTGATGAAAATAAAACTCCGTTCGATCATAAAATTTAGTTAAAGTTCTACCATAAAATTTAGAAATAATTTAATTACCCCTGGTTTAGGTAGAAAGATGACTCACTATTCTGCTACATTGTGCTAACGATCCTTGTTTTACAGGCCGGTTTTTAAACCTTCGAATTCAACATTGCAGGGTGTACGCGTACTCATCGATTGCCAACGCAATGTTTTTACAAATTTATTTTACTTTTTTGCATTTAACTCAAGTGTAAGGCGCAGGAAAAGCAATTTAGCACGTTTCCACGATTTCGATTCGTGGGATTTACCGAAAAACGAAAAGAGAAAGCGCGAAACCGCTGACTACATGCAAAAATGCGCTTCACGTGCCAGCTTCAACGGACGAACCTCGAACCTCGCTGATTGGATGTAAAATGTGCCAAAATGTTGCGCGCTGTCCCGCTGACAACGTTCGTGTGCGATTAGCAATGCAGAGATAATTCGCAACGAAACCCACAAAATGCCGGCGAGTGGGAAAGAAAAGCAAACGTCAGGAAAATAGATACCGAAATTTTAATCCATGTGCCTTTTGCAACAAGGCCGGGAAGGAAAGTTGCTGCCATTTGCAATCCGTTCGCGGGAAAACGTCCGTTCGGTTCGTTCTAGCAAAGGGTAGTGGGAAAACAGGTGCCTGTTTGAGAAGGGCAACGAGGGGGTTGTTGGAGTAAGGGTTTAGCGTTGTATCTTGTGTCTGGGAGTCTCTTGTGCCACGAAGACAAATGAAAATGCATTTTCATGCGCACGTTGGCCTTGTTGGATGGATGGATGGATGGATGGATGGATGCTTTCAGTGGATGGTTTATTCTCAGCTTAATTACGCCACGTCCATCCACTTGTCTCTGGGTCTAAATATCTCGAACTTCCGCCCAAGGCCGGTTGTGTAGATGGGCGAACGCAAATACCGGACCGACGAAAGGGTGGCGAGTGTTTAAGGCCAGGCGCCATTTCGCAAGCATACTGCGTAACTTGTCTCGGTGCTAGATGTATGTACGACGCAATGGTGCATTGTCTGAACGGCTGAAGATTGCCGTTTTCATTCGTCACTTTGATATAATGAGTTGAAATAATTACAATTGCGTGAATTACAATCATAGGGAAACAAGAACATACAAACTTATGTCGATGAATCCGTTTAAGCAATTTTAGTGCGTTCGTTTCGTCGTGTAGTGTGTGTTATTTTTAATTAAAAAATGTGGTGGATACAGTATCATCGCAATTAATTGTGCTTGGCTGGTACTGATCATAAAGTATGTGCTCAATTACATCACCCAGACGATAACATTACTCAATCAGGTCAAGTGATTCGATGTTGCTGTTCCTTTTCATTTGGTTTTATTTTCCCTTCATGCCGCAATCCCTTGCCGGCGGAGAGTGCATTGCAAAAAATCATCCCGTGCAAATAAACATTTAACACACACCACTTAACCTGTAAGCGCGATCGTAGATTGTTCCGCTCTCATTGCTTGCCTTTGTGCATAAGGCTCGTGCATTCGTCCCATCACGAGAGGATCATTCGACCTGCGACGAATCGACCCCGGTGATGATGTTGCTACATAAAAATGGCGCTCGGTCAATCTTCCGTGACCCGGATACATTTTCCCGGCTGTTTCCTGTTTTATTCTCTCTTTTTTACACTCTTCCTCCGTAGATTTGCACTTATTGTATCGATGAAATTGAGACGGTACAAACAAGGAAAAATCGAGTCAGTGGATAGTTTCTCACTGCAGCAAAACCAAACCGAACGGAACGACGATGCTAACCGTTTGTCTAGAGTAGACCGAGGTGGATTGTTGAGAAAATTGTTTCCGCATGGAGCACTGCCCAACCGAAGGCGGGTTCAGAAATAAGGACCATTTAAACAAGCAAAACAGAAACCAATTGAAAAAGGAAAACGTCAAGCTCTCGTTGAGTTTTGCGTACTGCTTTCACAAAAGAAGACCGGTCGGTAAAAGGTGTAGCAAACAATATAATTGTGCCTCGTGAACTTACTAACAAGCGGTAGCAAAACATTGGAATAACTTTCAAACTCGAGAGTCACATTTGTTTTCGTTGAAACCATAAACATCCCTTGGTGCTTTAATTAATGAACATTTCGTTTACCATTTCCTTTCCCTTGGATTCGAAAGCGCTGGGTAACCCAACCACGAACCATCTCCTTGAGTTTCCTTTCGGATGAAAATTCCTCCGAATAATAATAGACATTCATCGAGGTTCCGGTATGCTCGAACATGAGAAACTAGTGAACTACCTGTTCCGAACCGTCGACTGATTTGCCTTTGTGCTGCAGAAGATGAGGCAAAAGTTGTCCCACTCGGGCTGACTGGTGAACGAAAATATTTCCTCAAATTATCTCCACTATGGCGAGACTCTAGATCGAGACCGAAAGCGTCGTCAGGTTGCTGCACTGCAGCGATGGCAATGGTGGAAAATTGTTTGAAGTATTGGACCCAATTCTTTGAGGAAAACTTCGTCGAGACTGCATCTGCCACATGACTTTGTCGGTGTTTTTTTCTTTGACTCTTTTGATTTTCCCTATCGGAACAAGTGGTCATTTGTTGGGTTGGCGATATGCATCAGAACCGGTAGAGTTTCCATTTCGTTTAAATTAACGTACTCACCTCTGCCTTCCAGCCGTGACCGAGATGGAGTTGAAGATTAATTTTGAGATTCCTTCAACCGTTCCGAGGCAAACTATCCAAACTAGTATTATTCTTCGAAACTATCGTTGCGCGTTTTTCCTCACAAACTTTTTTCCTGACCCAGTTGAACTATTTTGAAGTTTTGTTGAAGAAACGTTTGCGTATAATTCCACACGCACAGTGGAGTCAGAAGAACGGATAGTAGTTTTGGCAATATGTTTGGTTAACATATGCCACTAATAGTAAATAAATAGTTTGTATTTCCATAGACATTAGGTAACTACAACAGATTTTTAAATCCATTAAATATCTTTTATACATTTTATAATGTTTTAAGTGATATTTTTGCGCACGTTAAATTACTAAATTTTTAATCACACACTATTCAAATTTTCACAGGCATAGTTTTTGTGATGTTGGACACATGGAAGTTTTTTTAGAGTTTTGTTTTCACTCAATATATCACAATTTAATTTGAATCTAAGTACTTAGTTAATACATACTTACACCATCAATCATGTCCACATGATCTAAAATATTATCTGTTATATATTTTAGTTTTTTTTTCTTGTGTGGAGTTTTGTGTACACTAAAAACTCAATAAATACTGCACCGTCGTTTCAAAAACTTTCCACACATTAAATTTAATCTCTGCAGATGTTGTGTAAGATTCCATCATCTGAAGTTTTATATCGAATTTTAAGTTTTCTACATTTTCATAACAATCCATAGATTATAGATAAAAAAGAATTATATTATTTCAAAAGGTAAATTCAGTAATAAACCCTCAAAATAGCTTTCAGTTATGGAAATTGGGTTCAACTTTTATTCCAACGACACGCCAATATAACTTACCGATAGTTATAATATAAACAAATAACTTAATGTAACAGATTATTCATAGGTATTCTACAATCAGCAAATTAAAAATATAGAAGGAAGATTTGAAGCAAAGCGTTGGTCTTTATAATTTTTCTTCAACCACGTGTAATAAAAAAATGTTAAACCCATACATTTAATTGCATATAAGCTCGAGTGCTTTAAGCAAATTTTGTTCTTTATCCAAAACAAACTAAAACATCGCACTCTGAACCATTGTGTGCTGTTGTGAAAACTGCGTTGACCACACACATACTAGACGCATGAACCCCACGAGTTTTCCTCGGCTCTTTTGTGTAGCTCTCCAACAGCGGCCTTTTCTTTGCCTACCTTTCTGTCGAAAATTCTTCCAAAATTTTGCGATCCTCATCGGTAAACTTTATAGGGATGTTCCTTTTTTCCATTCTTCACCATTCACCCTTTTGCATGTTCACTCGGGAGCTTCACCTCATGGTATCCTTTAGATACACCCTTTTCCTTCTCTCGTTCTCTTTCGCCGGTATGTTTTCGTGTGCCGACCGAAGCGTACGCCGATTGTGCGGGAACTGCTTCGGCTCGGCTTTGGAAAATTGCCAATCATATCTCATGACTAATAGGGTCGTTGCTCGTTACGAAAGTACCCGTTTTGGCACGGGATACATTGAGTTGGAGGCACGAATAGGGAGGTGGTATGGGGGCTTGATGGAAAACGCTGCTCCCCAACAGTTAGTTGCTGGTTGGTTGCGAAAAAAAAACCAACCCATTGACTGCTCGGCTTCTCGGTTCGTTTCTAATGATGATAAAATGTTTTCACTCCAAAATGATACTCTCAGGACATTCCAAGCGCCATTGCGGTGGTGATTTGACGGAGGAAAAGGGAGAGAGAAGACACACACACACATGCATAGGTGTACCACATACAAGGGGAAGCTTTTTGAGTTATTGAATAATGGATTTTTGCGTCGGATCCGATGGGAAATTGATTTGATAACGGAACACAGGTGAATTTCGTATCGTTCCGCGAAAATCTCTGAATGGTAGCAAAGGTAAAAGGACGAATTTGGCTTTGATAAAAGCTATCAATGTAATGCATCTTTTGAATTAGCCTTCGTGCATAACCCAAAGGTTAAAGGTGAAGGTAAAATGTGTGTAGAATCACAATCCCAACGGTCGTTGCATGCTGGTTTCTATTCTTGGACAAGTTTCCAGGAAAAAGCTGCTCACTACCGACATGCAGGGCCTTGCCCCGTCCGGCGGAAATTTGGAAAATTAAATTTCCTTCTACACTCAGCCACATTCCGGTGGTGCATCACAAATAGGAAACCTCTCGGATACGAACGTTCGTACGTGGTTTCTGCAATGTCACTGCCGGAGAATGATGCTGTTGATGACGATGACCAAACCACTAGTTCCCCTTCCGCGTCATTGGCTTCCCGAGCAGGGAAGGAAGGTGGCTAACAAATTAACTTCAACTACAAATCTACTTTCCCCCCTCCTGGTGGAAAACTGCTTTCGCCTACGGTCGCCGCCGGGAGATCATTCCCGATTCCCGTCAGTAATTAAGCATCAGTATGGTCCATATTTCATAAAAATCATAATCATTAGCAACTGTGGCCGGGGCCCGCCCGAGCGCCCGCAGGATGCCAGCAGGATGTTTTGTTTTTCCGGCTCTCATTTTTCTTCGCTTCCTTCACCTGACGATTCCGAGCACGGTTGACGCTGTAGAAACGGCACGGTGCAACATCCTGGCAGCTGCTCGCTGCTGGAGGCGAAAATGTGTGACTAGTTTGCTCCTTTTCCCTTTGGCCACCCACTCCTACCTACTTACTTCCGCCCTCTATACCGTTTTTACCGCCATGTCGATGTCCTTGTTTCTTCATTTACAATCCTTACGGGCATTACGTTGGCACAAGAAATAACTACCCTCGTGTGGAGTGCAAGTCATGGGAGTGCAAGTGTAGAAGGGTTGAGGAAACAGGGACTGCAAACTAAAAAGCTCGCACGGGGTAAAAAAGCAGCTCGAGCAAAACACCCAAACAAACGCAGGACAACAACACCCGGCGCTCGGGGTGGACGGCCAGCATGAAATTAAAATTAAAACGTGCAACGCCATCCATCTTCCCTGTGGCTACGAAACGAGCCAAGGAGAGGAAAATAGCCACCCCATTTCCATTCCTTTCTTTAGTTTAGATTCCCGCTTGCAAGCCGCTGTTCTATGATAAAACATGGAGCTTGATAGAAAGAGCTCCACTACGGAAACTGGTACCATCTGTGGCTAATAACTTGTTCGGGTCAAAATGAATGACAGGATGAGGATGAGCAATGTGTGTGTGTTTTGCTTCTATCTAAATTAACTCCTGATGATTCTTCAATGTATGTGGAACAGATCAGTCTATTCAGCTGAATAACATGCACAACCCTTCTACCGATAGAAAGAAAATACCTCACATACAGAATGAGCACGATACGGCACATATTCAACACAGACGTGAAACTGGCAATGGAAAAAATCTGACCGGCCTAGTAAATAGACTGATTTAAAGTAAATAGACTGATTTGAATGAAACAATAGATGAGATAGAAACATGTTGAGCTTCTCTTAATGCCATGCGAATGGCTGATTAGGATGGAAAAACTATTCCAATCTCGACTGGCATGGCTTTTGTGCTCGTTTTTCTCACTCTTGCTTGATTAACAAAATAAAGCCATCAATAGGGCAACAGCCATTATTTTAATCATGCGCCACCAGGCGTCTCCATCGGCGCGTGATGAAAATAATTTCGAATTCATCCTTTCTACGTAAGTAAATTCCTTTACGAGTGCTGCAATGCAAAGTTACGCCTCGGATGTCGAGTATCTTCCCCATGATCAATAAATTCGTAGCTAAGATCAACACGTTAGATCAAGAGTATTTGTCTAAAATTTTAAAACGCACTTAAAGCATGTTATGCAAATTCGACTCATTTATTCATGGCTTACTGAAAGAAACCGACAGGCAATACGGTTTCGGATCACGCGCTCACCGTGTGCTCATCTAATGAATGTGTTTTCTTGACAAGAAACGAAAGAACCCCCAACCTTATTCCACACATTTTAAAGGCTGCCGGAGTCGGAGAGGCTTACCCGGTTCGTGCAGTTTCAACGTTCCGTCGCCGATTAAATCTTCCACCTAAGCCTGCGGTAAGCGCCGATGCTCTGATGTTGAAGTAATTGTAAAGCAGGACTTACGATAACGGCCCGTGTATGTGTATGTGTGTGTGTGCGGACAAAGTGCAGGCGCACCGGTTTGCTGCCGGGTGCTTTTGGCTTCCCTTTCCAATGTATGGCTTCCGTGGAGTGAGAGATGTGAGCTTCAAAGCGGGCCACTAAGCGACCCCCTTTGCAGCGGGAAAATGTCTGGGCTCGATGACGACTGTCCGATTGTCGCTAGCAGAAAGAGAAGAAATGGGTTCAAGCCTTACCTTTTTGTTTTGTTAGGAATTCCGTTTCACATGCATGTACATACTATGAATAGGAAGGAAAAAAGGTTAACTAAGACTAAGAAAATGGCTTTTGGATGAACATTTAACTCAGGCAATGAACAGCTTTATTTAACAAAGAGAGTTATAATATTGAACTTCTGGGAAATCACTGAAAACAAAGTATGTGTTTTTAAAAGTCTGTTTTGGCTTTGTTTTGAAAGTCGCAAGTAAACGATGGTTTTTTTTACTATTTACTATGTTTTTCTACGCTACGCTTGGTTATTTTATTAAAGGTAATGAAAAGTCTTTTCGAAACACTATTTGAAACACTTTAATTGTATGTATAGACTGCAATAAGAAGCATAACATAACATTCAAAAATAATTCTTTTCACAGATCCTACTCGTAAACTGTTTCCTGTTTTTCAATGATCATCTAATGTGCCTCGTGTATTAGTATAAGATAAATAATTTTGTTAAACGCCGGAAAGCATCAAATCAAGGCCACAATAAACGCTACTGTGAAGAAAAGATTTAAACAACTTTAAGTTCTGGTTCTATATCCACAGATAAATGAATATGTGCTTCTATAAAACACAAACCTACTCACAAAATTCTATTGAAAATCTTGCCGTGACCTCACTGTGAGAAGAAGGGAAATTTTAAACTCTGCTCAAACACCGAATCGACCAACTGAACGAGCTGGCAGAAACAGATACGAGCCGTAAACAAGACATTGCCATGGTGCAGAGCGTTTAATGTGCCGTCCGTAAAAAGCCAACTACCTCCACACGGTCTTGATCGAACCCATTGTGGGTGAGAAAGTGCCCACCACCAACCAAAGGCTGAGAGTCGAGAGTCATTTCGAACCGCCTGTAAAAAGGCTCCAGAGCAACGACATCATTAGTTTTAATGCGGTTAAATGCAGCATCAAAAACGGCGTTCGCGTCCAAGGTTGCACCTTGGAATGTTCGAGAGTATTACGACACGGTGGTATGCGTGTTGGGAGCCATGGAGAATATCGGCCAGTGTGGGTGGGGAGTGCCGGGGAAAAGTTAAAACCATTAACTACAGCCACTACAATATCACCAATCAAGCTTCTCCAACGTGGAAGGTGTTTAAAATGGAGCGTGTGCTGTTTTCGATCCCATTTTCTTGTGTGACGAGAAGCTGCTGCATTTCTGTTGGCATTGTTGGGTGCGAAAATATGGGAAACAAATTGTTCTAAAAGCGGAAACTCAACAGCTGAATTATCAATGAACCGATTGCAAAAGGGTTTATTGATTCTAATGTCTTTCGCATTGATTGCTTTTGGAAAGATTTAAGAGGTGTTAATTACATTTTACTATCGATATTTAATTTTAATGCACCTTAACCATCACTTTCTTTTGGCACTCAAACCGGAGTGAAGCTTTGATTCTGATCCTCTTTCTTGCTTGGTCTTAATGATCGTCATAAATACGTTAGAGAAAAAGGCATTTAGCAGATAATTGCATTGGTGCAATAAAAAATCCATAATAACTTGTTGAACGACTTTTTCCCTGCAAGGCGTGTTGGGAGTTGTGGAATGGGAGTCACGCTTCGCCATTGTTTTCCAATCGATTCCATCCCCCTCCTTCCGATTCGAGCAATCGTCAGGGGCATAAACCATTCCTTCGAAAATGTGCTCTAACCACGATAGCAATCAAAGTACGGAGAACGAGTAATGATGACTCGGAACACGTAACCCAAAGAAGCTTCTGGCAATTAACACGCTCTCCGCCACACTCGTCCCAGGGTCAACCTGTTCGTCGGATCCGTACCCTAAGACGATCCGTGCCTATTCTCATCGTGGCATTCGGGCAAAACCCTCGGGCTTGCGATGTTTTCCCAGCCGAAATGGCACTCGAAATGCGCGTTAACCAAACGCAAACCGGAGATTGCTGGCTGCGGCTTTTCGACTCCCGACAAGCACGCCAGGCGATGTTTATTGAACCGAAAGTCCATGCTCGATGGATTGTTATGCTTTCCCTTTCGCCTATTTGCGCGTGTTTGCCTCGAAGAGGATACTGGGAAGGTTGGACGTCGTCGAGCGCTCGGCAGCACTTGACCTGATTATCCGGGCGTAAACACTAGCATTAAGTGAAGTAGGTGAGAGCTGCCGCTCTAAGGCAGAGTCTGCGTGGAGTTCATTGAATTATCCGCCACACTTCCATTACTCTTTTCTCGCGCTCTGTCACTATCCAAAGTACAGGAACATGACCAGAGGTCAGTAGAAAAAGTTTTGGGTTAAAGAAAAGCGAGCAAAATGCTTTCGTCGAATGTTTACTAAAACGCCAAGCTGAATGGATTCGTGTGATGAGAAAAGTTTCCCGTGCTACACACCCGAACCCGTGCAAGAGTGTGTACACTTTGTGGTGTGCAACAACGTCTCAACTCGATGGAATCGATCGCGGGAAAGTGGAAAGAAAATAGTCCCAGGATAACGTTGCAATCGAAATGGTTGTAGACTGGCGGACTTGGCTTTGGATCATCGTTCGTGGAGTCGCTTTCTTTCGCTCCTTTCCGTCTACTTTTCTAAGGCCACTTCCGTCGGGACACGCTCCGTTGTGTTCGGGTGAGCTGTGTATTTGTACGGTGTACTACTCACCAACACGGAAAAACACCCACAATTCCCTGTACTCAACCACTTTATTTCGAAATCCAAATTGATTCGTTTCGTTTCCTCTCCCCGGAGAATCGGAGCGATTGCTTTCTGAATATTGCATGCCTTTGTAGAGACAAAACCGTGCACGACGAAAACGTTGCTGCTGGTTGAATGTTATTTCAAGTGGAAATATAAAAATCGAATGGACACCGCAGAACAAAGAACGTTGAAGAAAGTAAAAAACATGGCCCTCAAATACCTCACATCAATCGATGGATTGTGGTGCTGCAATCCTATTAGAAGCGTTCCGTCGTTTGCACCTCGTCAACCATTCGTCAAAGGTATTTCACGGCTCATTAGCGATCGGGGTTTGTGGGGGAAAATGGTTTCAGTCGTTGCGTTAATTTGTAAATTTCCCACACCCAGCTTAGAACGGCAGAGAAAGATGGAAAGCTAGCTACTTTTCTTGTCGATCGGAGGTCCAAGGAATGACCGTTGTTTTTGAACTTTGAAAGTTTCTTCGTTGTTTTTCACCTTCGCTCGCTGTAAAAGTGATGGGAAAGTTTGTCGATGCTACTGAGATGTTGTTCGTCTTGTCTCGCGATTTTCTGTTGATCTGCTTTCGCTTCAGCTCGTCCGGCTCCTCGATGGACACGCTGAGTGGCTTGAGCATTACAAAAGTCTCCGCCTGAAAGGCTATTAATAATAATGAAGAAAGTATTAAGCAGCTGAAGAGTTGCGCTTGCAGCGGTTCGTGTCTGTCGACATTATCGGGAAGCAAAACAATGACGACACAATTGAGGAAAGGCAGGGCAAATGTCCGGGCAAAAAGGGATTGGGCACGAGGCAGGGTTTGCACGAGGATTTCCTTTCCCATCCTCGTCCCAATGGTGACCATTTGAGTTGGGGATTTTGTTTTTCTCGTTCGCCTCACCTCAGATACTGGTCGCTACTTTCGACGCACTTGAAATAAGCTGCTTTATAACGACGATGGAAAAGAGCTCTGGGAAAGGGCTCTCATTTCCATTATCAGTCGTGCAAATCTCTCTTCCTCCAACTCTTGCCAGCTGGAAAAATTGCCCCGTTTCGCGTGGGTCAATTGGCGCCGTCTTTTGGCCACTCCGTAAGAAAATCGGTACGATGATGAACGTACCCGCCGGATGAGATGAACTTTGAATAAATTTTAAAATTTCTGCAAACTCCCTTAATAGACCAGAACGGAGGCGTTATCGGGGGCCACGGTTGAATCCTTAAGTTTCTCAACGAGGGTATGCAGAACCGAAGGAAGATTTGACTGATGGAGGGAAAATTAAATGCCTAGTGACTCGCCTCAAGCGACTCGCTAGGGAAAGCTTTTCGCGATAAATGAAGAAGTGAGTGTCAATAGCAACATTAAGCCCATTATCATATTTCCCATCCAAACCGCGTGCCTGGGCTGGGAGTGAGGTTGAATATATATATTCCAACCCCAACCGCCACCAAGCAGCGCCATTTTGAAGATCTTAAAAACTGTCCTCAGGTGCAAACGGCACAACTTTCGAGAGGCCAACATTTCCCAAAGTGCCGGAAGAAAGTTTCCTCTCGCGTGTCGCATTTTCATCTCCTCCCGCTGTCGCTGCTGAGAAAGTCAGCTCCTTTTCCTGCCCGGCGGGCAACGCTCCGGTGGAAACCGGATACTTTCGTGCCGAGGCAACGGATGGAGACGCCTGGTGGCGTTTGCTTCAGTCGTGCAAATGGTACAACTAATTAATTGTCGCCACCGTACGCGTGCTGCGGACGATCGGTCGATGATTTACCGTCCAGCTGTGTGTATGTGTGTGTGTGTTTGTGGATGCCCCGAATTATTTACGACCCACAGACGCAGCCGTAGGCGTTAACGACCGCGCGAACGGGAAAAACAAACGGCCCGGGAAAACGGTCCGGGCTGCACAAAAATGAATTAACTAAACCCGGCGAAAGTAAACACCACGGTAAGCAGGAAATTTTTATTCGTCACGAAATGGATAGTTTGCCAGTCGAATGAGTTGCTTGAAGGCCGCCTCGTGAAGGGATGTTCTCGATTGTCTCGGCGAACCCGGGCTCTTAGCATACATTAGCATAAGTTGAAGGCGAAGCATAATTTTATGCACACCGCTACGTGGTACTCGAATGTTTGCGAAGGAGTTGTGGGCGAGTGCGAAAGCGTGTTTCCTTCGCAAGTGGTCGGAAGCTTCGCAAAGCAATTTTAATGACTTTCAGGATAACAACCGTGGCGTTTGCTTTTACGTGATATTGATGAGTGAGCACCGTTCCCAGGGTGAAATTGGAAGCAATGGAACACTGAAGCGTGGCGTTCATCTCAAGACGAGTTGGAAAATCGATCAAGGATAGCGCGATATCGATTATCGTACTTTGGAACAGTATCTGTTGCTTAACTTCCTCCACTGTTTGTCTCTCTTTCTCTCGCTCTCTCTCAACCTCTTGTTGTTCATCCCTCCGAGTGATGCCTGTTTGGCAATAATCAATCAAGCGTTTCAGATCTAAACCCAGTCATCATCATCATCACCATCGCCATCATCGTCTTCGGCCTTACGTTCGCCGCAATTGTAATCGGAAAGGTTCACCCGTGTCTTCCGGACGGCCAAGGAAAACCAGCCATATAGAGCAGGGGTTGGTATCGTTGCAAACTTCCCCGCCTCCAGCTGCATCCTGGACACACCCAAACGCTGGATATTTATTCGATGTCATGCCAAGTAATGACTTCGGTTATAAATTGTTTGCCAAGCCCCCGCGGGCGATGCGGTTTGGCGACGTTTGCTTGCAATCTTGCCCCCGTGACGTCAATTTGTTACCAGCTCGATCCATCCATCATGCGCGCAAACCGAACGCCGGGCCCGTGGCGTGCAGATGGACGGTTGACAAAATAATAAACATTTACCGGGTGCAAACTAATTTCGCGTCCGCCACGATAAAGCGGTGTTTATCTCGGTGTGCGCAAATGTAACGAGTTTGTTTGCGAATCGGTGGGACAAAACGGGAGGGAAAACATTAAATTATATTGCAAGATTCGTCGATCTTGCTTTTGCTGCCTCCGAAATCAACGCGGTGATAAGCCATCAATCATCGCGGGATTTAGCTTTCGCATCATGGCACGCTGTAGAAGACTTTAATGACTTCATTTAAATTAATTTTTCACCATGCTCCGGGTGCAACTAATTGCAGAAATTTTTCGGTGCTTTAATCGTTCCGTACGGCGTAATTAATCTTTTCGTTCTGTTTTCTCCTTCCTCCACAGGTCCACCACACGCTATGCCGACCTCGAGAAGCCCAAGAAGAAAAAGACACTCAGTTCCACGAGTTTAGTTTCGATACCAAACACTATAAAGTTAAGCATGTTAAATAGCGGTTTGCTGTCATTAGGTAGGTGCACACGTTTTTTTTTCCTTCCTGTTTCTTCAACACATTCCAGACCAGACCAATCCTTCACCATCTTCAGAGCGTTTTGTTTCTCCGCTCTTTTGTGGACTGAAGGAATTTTCTTTCTCCTCAACCTGCAATAAAGCTAACCGCAATAACGGGTCTTATAGCTTTCCCGAGCTATTCCACTCCGGGTTTTTTTTCTCCGGTCTCACAAAAAAGGTGACAAAGCCATTTAAGTCGCTGTGCACATAGTAGAGTGTGCAAAAAAAAATGGAAACCCCGCGTAGTCCATTCTTTAACCACTGCTTCACGATATCATCGCATCCATCGTCGCCACGAGCTCACTCTCAATCCAATTAATTTTCTCCGCCGGAGGTCCTTTTGGCGTCAGGGCGTCATAGTTTTATAGCGCTCGGAAACTTTACGCCCACTACACTTTCATAAGTTGATGCAACAAATCGTGGAAAATTGCAGAACTAACCTAATGGAGTGGGAGGGAGGAAGATATGATGGAGAAGTACCGAAGAAACTTCAGTTCATTCTGTAATGAAGAGATCTGCTCTGCTGGGATGTGGTGAGGGATTGGAAGAAGGAGAAACGGGACAGAATAATTCTACTAATTTAATTCCTTCACTTGATTCTACCACCATTCTTCTCTTATTTATAGATAAAGTAAAACTGTCAGCGCGAGGTAAGTGCTTCCAAGTGGGAGAAAAAAAGTAAACCCCCTTCATCCGGGAAATGCTCCACGGATTCTTAACAGATTGTGAGAGTTTTTTTTCCATTCCTGAGATGTAAGCCCGAACAGGGCACGCCCGGAAAACTTTCCACAAGAGCTTCCGAAACCACAAACCCGAATCGATTCCTTTTTAGAAATACACTCAACACGCGAACCAATCGTTTTCGTTCCTTTTTGTTTTGCGCCCATATTGCAGATGAGAAAAATCCACTATCGCAGACGATGCCCGACAAGCCGACCGAACTGCGACACTTTGCGAAGCTGTGCGAGCTGCGGCGCAAGTTCCCGATACTCTACAAGCTCGAATTCCAGACGGCTGTGAAGGTTGAAACCAACTCGTGCAAGCACGCCCTGCGCAAAGCCAATGCACTCAAGAACCAGAATCCCAAATGCATTCCATACGATTACAATAGGGTTGTTTTAGACAAGTACGATAACACGCCGGACTCGGACTACATCAATGCGTCGTATGTGGATGTGAGTAGGACCCGACACTAATGTATATAATATAATTTATTCCCTTCCCGCTTCGGTGGGTGTCTTTATTTTCCAGAGTTTACTTAAGCCAAACGCGTATATCGTAACGCAGGGACCAACGGAGGACACGGTGCTAGATTTTTGGAGGATGGTTTGGCAAGAGAACTGTAGCTGTATTGTTATGCTCACGAAGACGTTCGACTTTACAAAGGTAAGTGCGGGTAGTATGGCTTTGTTTTTAAATTTACTCTTGTAATTTTCATTTTGAGAAACATAAATAGGGAGGTTTATAATTTTGAGAAAAAAGCGCACTGGGTTTTCTTTTTGCTCCCCATAGAAGCCATATATCATACAGCTTATCGTCCCGCAATCAGCGTCCAGCCTTCCGGAAAGTTATCAGGTTTCACATTTCAACCATCCCACCGCAACACCCTCGCCCTGTTTGGCCTCTCGAAAATCATTTCCCGGAAAAGGTGAGCCTCGGTGGCCTCAAGCTTCCGAAACCTCGGTGACGACCGCGGAGTCGACGACCGTCTTCAACCATTTTTATTGGCCACTTAGGCCGATGTGTTGCGGCCTGGACCGTCCACGAAAGTTGATTCGATAAATTTGCACCATCCGCACCGTCGCTCGCCCTGGAAGCGGGGAGTTCTTTGCGGAGCTTCGAGAAAAAAATGTTCACCCGACGCCGATCGTGCGAATCCCGCAAACGATTTGCGTTTAAACAAATGGCGCCCGCAGCGCTACTTTTAAATTGCAATCCATCGTCCATCATGCGATGGATTTAGAATTTCCTCCCGTTATCGGGGTTTCTTTTGTTACTGCAGCGCGGGATTTTCCATTCACCATTTGGCCGTTCTACTTTTATCCGTCTTATTCGTTGTCCGTCTTGGCCTCGGAAACGTTCATTTTAGCATGTTATTTCTTATTTTTATTTCTTGCCCGCTGCGGACGTGTTCAGTGATTTCAAATCGAGCAGGAAAAACATGCTTCAAGCTTTCTACATCGCGTCCTCAACTGGCTGCTCGGTGGAAAATTCCTTCCAATAGCAATTTTTCACGAAGCTCACCGGCTTGTGTCTACTTTCGCTTTCACGCTCAAGTTAGGCGTCACATTTCCGCGTAATGTTTTTCCTTTCGTAAATGATCACGGTGAACAAAAAACACACCTTTTCGCCGAACCAGGGTCCATTTTATTCGCATTGCTTTCCCTCGCTGGAAACTCGTTTTCGCCCAATCCATTGTCTTACCGTTCGCCCATGAAACTTTTCCCGTTTTTCCATTCCGTTGTCGTCTCGAACTCGAATCGAAACGTTCGGGCTTACATTTTCCGATTATACTGCTTCCATCCAGCCTGACGTGACACTCGCGATTCGTGACGGGTTTGTTGACGGGTGGAAAGGTAATGGGTTGGGAAAATGGGATGGATTTACAGTTTACCACCAGTTTCAATCCCATCAAAAACCGAAACCGGTTGGTTGAGCCGAACGGGCATTTCGGGTGGCAAATATTTCCCATTTTTGTTTGGAGTCAAGTCGAGTCGATTCCATCCGATTTGCGCCGGTGGAAACAGGTAGAAATTTTACGTTCGAACGCTTGGTAGCGTGAAAAATCTGCACCCGCACTAAAGCCTTTGGAAAGGGAAGCATAAGCTGTTGTCGATGGAAGGAAAGCCTGTGAAGCTGCGATAGGATGATTGAGTTGCGTTTCTAAAGCCGTGAAAATGGAGTTCCTTCTAGAAGCGAGCGTTGGGTTTGGGATGTCGAAAACCGGTAGAAATATATTTGGAAAATATTGTCGCTCTCATGGAGGATGCTCTATTACATTCCGCGTGTGATAGGTAAAAGGGTTTATAATAAATGCTCATACTTTATTTTTACCGGAATTTGGAAACAGTCGAGCAGAATCACCAGCGTAGAGTAGATAAATGAACCTATTATCGAACCTGATGTAACCATCCTGACACGATTCTAAAACACATTCAACGCATAGTACATTGATGGGTAAAATAAATAAATTTACTACTCTCGTTATTCCTCCCAATCCAACGTGCCCTAATGAACCTTTCACTTTGATGGCATCGCAGCCATTAAGTTCGTCGGGCGCATTTCGGTTCCCCCTTTTCGCGCCCAACCCCCCAGCTACAGCTTATCTGTAATTTCCCGACTAATGCGATTGTTGTGTAAATTAATGTATTCAGCACCCAATTGCAACACCGAAGCACCGCGAGTCGCGCCACCCGGCCGCTGTCGTCTTCGCTGTCGTTTTCCATCGATCGGTTATCCGGTGCGTTGACGTGCCCTGATGGTGATGGTCAACCGTGTCTCTCAGGCTCCCCACCAACTGATTCGGTTCTTTTTTCCCTCCACCCTCGATAATGGGCGCCTGCCTGCTTTTATTTGCCTGCCGTTAAACTGGCACTTTTTCGCGCTGGCCGGATGGAAAAGGAAAATCGACAGAAACTTCCTAGAGCGGCGAGCGATTAAGTGACAGCGGGCGGGCGAGGCACGGAAGGGAGCGCGATCAGTAACCCGGCGTGGCCATGTGGACACCATCGGCCCATTTTCCCATTGTCTCATCAGCGAATACAATTTTCCCCGGTCAAAACTTTCCATTCAATTTCCATTAAATCCGCCATAACTCACCTGCAACTGCTCTTTGGCTTCGCGCAGCTTTTCCCAGCTCGAGCTTTTCCACTTGTTCTACTTCGTTGTTCCCATTTGGTTTTTTCCTCACGTTTTTCATCGTTTAGGTGTCGTGTAATTTTTCATTTTTTAATATCTTTATCACTACCTATGTGCGTGGGTACCTTCTCTATTGCCTTTTTTCTTTGCTGTATATTTCCCTATTTCTTCACCCATGACAAAGCACCATTTGTTGGTGAAAAGCACCTGGAGTTTGATTACCTGTAGCCAAAAGTTTTTTTCTCTTCTTCACTGCAGTTTTTTTTCTTTTTGCTTTCTACCCCCTCGAGGACCATCATTTTGATCCAACTTTTATCCCTCGCTGCCTGCGCGGAAAACTTTCCTACTTCCATCGCGACTATTTGCGTGCTTCCTATCGTGTGGTTCACTCCTGGAGGGATTCATCCCGAAGTTTTTACATTTTCCTCCACCCCCAACGCTGAATGTAACGATTCCGGAACGCCCAGGATCACCATAATCATCGTCATAATCAATGTTCGAAGTTCGTTTATTTTCCTTTTTTCCTTTCCGACACTAATAGAATAAACCGCACGCGAACAAACCATCGCCAGCGATTGGTGAGGTACATCCATTCCGGGGTTTTGGTCGTAAAACTGACGAGCAAACTTTGAGAGACACGCGCATCTTCGTTTAACCGCAAAAGCAACGGTTTTTCTTTGCTGTCCTGGGGTTCGGGGAAAATGGGAAACAATTTCGGTTGCGATTGGGATAATAAATTGGAAACTTTTCTCACTTGCGCGAGTAAAAACCGAAATCCCTCGCTGCATTTGAGAGGTTCCTCGAACCTCGATTTGATTTGATTTGTTTTGGATCCAAGTAGCAGGTGTTTAGTTCGATTTGATTACTCCATTGAAAAGTTAACGACATAATCGATTGATTTTGGGTGCAGGTAGCCGAACGCAGGGTCTTTAAATGTTGCTGCCAGTATTAACCTACAGTGTTGTATTTTGTTTCCCCTCTTGCAGGTTATGTGTGTCCAATACTGGCCACCGAACAAGGAGAAGGAGGAAATCTACGGCGACATGCACATCACGATACAGTCGGAGGAGGAGCTGGCGAATTTTCACATAAGAACGTTTAGGCTGTTTAAACTCAATAAAGACAATGTAAGTGGAACGTCGAAACGTGAAAAACGTTAAAAAGAACCGAAGATCGTTGCAGAAGAGGTACATAAAATAATTCCACGGTTGTACCCTTGAGTACTAGCATAGCTAAAGTCAGGTGGATGAAATTAGTTCGGTCGATGTCGTGAGACTGAAAGTAAGGTTTCTTTCACCGTCGACGCGTGGAAGATTATAGTCCCTGTTTCGTACACGTAAAGGCTGTCCCGCAGACAGCAGAAGTGCTGTTAAACATGGCGTGTGGGTGTTATTTCTCGGCT
>KE524984.1:277906-310406 GCA_000441895.2 Anopheles sinensis
ATATTATTTTATACTTTTTAAACAAATATCCTTACAATATTTATTCTCTCTTATCTTAATTATCTTTCTTTTTTATTATACTTCTAATTGTTTTATCATACGCAAAACTTTATTTGCGTCACTCAGCAGTTAAAACTGTTAATTGTTAATAGTTTTTTTGACGCATTACAATTACCTAGTTCAGGGAAGTTTCGAATATTGTGAACCATATTTTGTTTCGTAATGTCAACCATCCGATCGAAAAAATGTAAGAAAAGTATATGAGGAAAACGTTTGGAGGAGGTTTAATCGCACATTTAAATGAAACATATCGGTGGTATCTTGTACAAAGCCGACAAGAATTCAATCTTTTTTAGTTCGTTCCTTCCTTTGAACATTTTTTCACGGGCCCAATTTGGCCGGATTTTCATTTCACCAAGTGTTGATTTTCTAAAACATTTTTCGTAATTGAGGCCTTCGATAATAATTAAGCTCCAATTAAATTAATTTTTAGAATTATTTCAAACACTCTTTTTTAATTATGTTTATGTTGTTAATTATTTGGATTGCCTCTTTTTGTCTTCATAGCGATGGCCGCAGTCGAGCCGGTGTGTACTGTGCCGCCAACGCGTGCATAGAGCAAGTTATACAGCATGGCGAGGTGGACGTATTCCAGGCTGTCAAAACCGTACGAAGGCATCGGCCGCAACTCGTAGATAATATGGTAAGCCACCAGACTATAGCCCGTGGTCGATATACACCGCCGTTGTAATGTTATCCTTTTTCCTTTCTTGCTCTACTCCACAGACTGAATACAAATACTGCTACGATCTGGTGCTGCACTACGTGTTGCATTATCTAAATAAAGACTTGAAAGAAAAGAAGTGAGAAAGCGATTTACACGATGATCTGTGGTGAGTAATAATGGACCTTCTTGGAGGGGAAAGAAGTCTGGTAGGTTGAAGATTAATTTTCCTCTCTTCTTCCCACAGGTTTATTGAATTTGGACGAGGGAAAAGCATCCCGCTTACGCCCGAGTACTCAAATTCCGAACTCTCCAAAGAACTATCGAACGCAGGTCGTGTAATCGTGGAAAAGAACATCCGAAAGCTACAGAAAGGAGAGTCCTACGAGCACTGTCAATCGTTTGACGACAAAAAGTTTGTAATCGATAAGAACGGGCGCATCTGCGAGCGCAAGAAGAAGGGCCGCCTGTACAGCCTGGGCGGCAACGATCCACCGAAGCGAACCGCCCGCGGACGCCTCGATCGCCTCAAGACGGTCGGTACGTTCGACATCACGAACGAGATCTCGCGCCTCAGCCAGAAGACGATGAACATGAACGAGCGCATCATCAACACGCAGCTGTTTGCACAGACGATCGACGAAACGGCCACCACCACCACCTCGATCGGGAGCAGTGTGGGCCTCAGTGTGGGCTTCGCACCGTTCGTTGCCGCTACCATGGCCGGATTGGCGGGATCCACGAGCGGCGCACCCCACCCCCCGGTACGACGGTAATGCTTCCAATCGGTTCCCCACCTGGTCGTGATCTCATTAATAGCGCCGGTAGTGCCCTATCGGCATCGTCATCGTTGGGCCTTACGAAACAATCATCGCCCCATCATCTACACCCGCTTCACAGTAACAATAGCTTTGTCCTCCCGGGCCATTCTGGGACGCCCGTCGCACAACCGTCACCTCCACCGACTACCGGCAAAACGCACACCACTGGCAAAAGCCGCAGCCTCAGCACGGGTTCGTATATTACCAAAGACTCCAGTGCGAACTCGAGCGTCGAACGACTTACCAAGTCCACCAGCCATACGGAGGTGCACGTAAGCCATCCTACGGTGGCCACCAGCACCAACAGCGAACCAAACGCCAGCGTGATCATGCCTCAGAACAAATCTCTCGAAGAGGGTCGTTCGATGATTCCCTCCGCCAAAGCGTCACCACCGGTGCGCAAACCGATATTGCGCAAATCGAAGAAAATTGTCCGCACAGACTCGGAGTTCCTGAAGGGCAACATCTACGAGAAGGAATCGAGCGTCTCGAGCTCCCAGTACACGCCGACGCGCGATCGCCGACGGGAACAGTTTGCCGACTACCGGAGTAGTAATCCGTCGTCCGAGACGCACAAGTCGACCGACGAAAGCTCAAAGAACATCTCCACCGACGAGATCGATACCGTGTTCTCGGACACGATGGACCTGGAGCAGATGGAGCAGGACTATCGGATGCACTTGCGGAACAATCTACAGCGGGAATACAAGAGCGACAGTGACACGCTCGACGAGGTGGGGAAAAAGCGTGCTCCGGACTACAATGCGTGGAAAAATCAAAGCTACGAGAACACGTTCGATATGGTGTACCCGGCGGCAGCGTCTACGGAAGATGGCCACCCTGCCAATGGCAAACCTCAAACCGGAGACCCTGGCACGGAAAAGCAGGTAAAGGGTAGTACCAGCAGTGCCCCTCCGTTGGGTTCTTCCACCTCGAAAGCCGATCGACCGACGGACCTCGAGTTGGGATCCGCATCCGATGGGGCCGGAGGAGGAGGCGGGAAATCAACCGCGTCATCCACCACCGGCGATGGACCGTTCGGGCATTTGTTCGAGAAGAATCTCGGTCGGTTTAAGCGCATGAACAAACTGCTCAAATGCAAGCGCTTCAGCACGTCCGCGCTGTACGAGAAGAAACCGGTGGGTCCGCCGGGTCCAGCACCGGAGGGCAGCAAACCGACCTTTACCTCGCCGACCAAGAGCATCCCGAACGCGACCACCCGTTCACCGGTCAAATCGATCCACTCTCAGTCGAAGGCATCGATCAGCTCGTCCAAGTCGTCGCTGTTCGGCAGTAAAAAGTCCTCCGGGTCGGGTTTTACCTTCAAGGGCAAGAAATTTCTGTTCACCGGCAAAAGTTCCCCCAACAAGTCGAAGTCGAACAACGAGATCAGCTACTATCGGACCAAGTCGACCAAGAGCTCGAAGAAGGGTTCGGTTAAAAACAACAGTACCGCCTGTCTGAACCTCGAAACGACCTGCACCTCGCCACTGTCGGAGGCATTCTACAATCCGACCGGTAGCGTGCGGCTCAGTGCGATGGAACTGTACGAAAAGTTTTGCTCGCAGGACTTCAGTGGACTGTACAAGCACGAAACGGTGCGCACGGACACGGACAGCCATGGGAGTGGTACCGATTCGAGCCACAACGACTCGCAGCGGCATCTGGGTGCGATCCGGAAGTACCGGCGGCGTAACTTTAAGCTGCTGCGGCAGAAGAGCGAACCAAAGTTTTCCTTCCGCACGGACACACTGTACGAGGACAGCTACGACGGGGTGTGCTACCACGACGAGAAGGACGAGGAGGTCGAGTACGTGAACGAAGAGTACAATCAGTTCCTGTACGAGGACGAGCAGTACTACGAGGAGGACATCGAGCACTACAGCATCGAGAATATCTACTATCAGCGGAATGGGCTGATGGCGCTGCCGGATGGGACGTTCGTACAGCGGTATCCGTACCGGATGGAGGATGAAGAGGACGATGAGGAGGAGGAGGAAGAGGAGGGCGAAGAGGGCGAGGAAGAGGAAGACGAGGAGTTGGGCGAGGAGGAAGAGGAAGAGGAAGAGGGTGACTACCAGGGTGAGGAAGAGGAGGAGGAGGAGGCGGAAGATGAAGAAATCGAAGAGAACGAGTTCGACGAAGAGGACGAAGACGAGCTGGAGGAGCAGGAGGCCGAGGCTGAGAGGAGAAGATTGCAGCGGCTTCAGTTGCCACCGCCGATGGAGCTGGTGTCATCGATGGACTCGGACTGTGACGAGATCTACCTGATGCCGCAGAACGAGTCCGAAAGCAAGAAGATGATCATTCAGGACTTCCTGTTCCACCACAGTAACAACGAGTTCGATAACAGTGTCGGTGGGGATGACTACGACCTCGCCGAGGTGGATGAGGAGATTGAGCAACAGCGAGCGGATCGGAAAGAGGATCGAATGCTCGATCGGATCGGGGAATCCGGGGAAGACTTTGAGCAAGAGTTCCACCTGGAGCGGTATGCGCTGCCGGACAAGGAGACGCTCACGATCTATAAGATCTGCTCGAAGGAAAGCATCCTGGAGTCTATGAAAGGATCAACCCCCGAGCAGGACGCTCTGCCGCACAGTGCCTCAATGGAGCAGTATTTCCTGAAGTCGGACTGCGTGACAACGCTGGAGCGGACGGCTTCGTTGGATCTGCTGAGCAACTCCAGCGGGACGCTGAACAAGTCCACGCTGACGGACTACGCCTTCGATACGGTGCGCAACATGAACCTGGACAGTTGTAGTACATCCCGCCTGAGTCTGTCCCTGAAGAGTGAAATCTTCGAGGAAACGGCCAACGGTAGCTCGGGAGGTGGTCCTTCGGTAGCGATTGATTCCAGCACCGCAGGACCTTCGTTGGTAACCGAAACAAATGCAGATGTTCCTCGGATAAAAAGTTGGAACATCGAAGACTTCACGCTAACACCGGAGGAATCATTCTCCGACGAGCAACTGCCACTGGATGGACCATCCGCTTCCGGGAACGGTGATATAGTGCGCATCGCCGAGCTGCTTCAGGAACGTTGCGAAGAAACACTAGCGACACCCACGGGCGATGGTGGACCACTGATGGTGGCCGCGCAGTTAAGCAACGCAGTCGAGCTGGGACAAGATCAGCAAGGAGGTACCAATGCACAGTACACGATCGTCGATCTGGACGAGGAACCGTACCTGCTCGATCCGACGATATCGGAGTTCACTTCGGAAATAACCAAAGAGTTTGACCTACTGTTTTCCCGGGCGGAAACGGAATCACTCCAAGCGGCCGCAGATCAATCCCAGTCCGTATCGCCACACGCAGCTCCGGCGGAGGATCCAACGCAACTTGGTAACGTTCTGAAGCTGCTGAGCGATCTTCCGACACGCTACTCGATGCAAATGCTAGAGCACATCAATCTCGACACCGATGATATCTGCATACCGACGAAAGAGGACGCTGGTGAGGGTAATGGGCAACTTCATCCGCCAGCCTCACCACCAACAGGCGTCTCACCGCAAGATCGACAACCTTCCCCGAATCCATCCATAGCCCACCAGAATCCGCCAGAAAGTGCCAAACCGCGGACACTCGAGCCGACCGGAAGCGTACGATTTTTGAAGGTGAAACTGAAGGGAACGCGCTCGTCCGGTGCCGCCAAAACCGCCTCCACCACCCCGACCGCACCGATCGCTCCCTCGGTGATGATCGACGTGGCCGAATCCGGCACGAAAGGTCCGACCGGCAGCAGCAGCACCAGCAGTGATCGGCTGAAGAAGGCACGCAGCCAGTCGTTAGGTAACTTGCGTAACAAAACCAAATGTTTTCCATTATAGAATTTAAGTAATACTGTAACAATAATCCTAACACTATGGGTGCTGCCAGTAGTAGTAGTAGTGTAAGCGGCAGCGCAAAGCGAGGTTACGCCAAGGTTCTTCATCCCCACACGAGAGACACACCGCCACCGACGCCGAACCGGTCCGACGCCGGAAGTGGACGACCCGCAGCTTTTGGCGCGGCATTCCTTCACGGTGTCACTGTGCGTTTCTGTGTCGGTGCAGTGTTTTAGCCATTTGTAGATTGTTGCGATAAAAACGAAACGCTGAGGAGGAAAAACAGGAAGCAGATGCGGAAGGCACAAGCGAGCGAACTTTTTCCTGCAAACTATTTTTTATACGATTCGCTCCGTTCGTAGGATTAATAACCTGTTGTAGTTTTGTAAGATGTCATCCAATACCCTTTTATCTCACACTCTACCGACTCTTCTCCCCCATGATCTTTCACCCACATACACCACACAACCCGTGTAAATACGCACGTTTATACCGAGCCTAAAAATATAAACATGTATAGAGTACGATACGGAAGGAGGTACGCCCTACGATGGCTACCATGACGACGTACTGGTTTTTCCTTCCAGCCTACTTAGTTGCAAACTAATCGTCCAGCTGCTATGTTTCTGGTGTTGGTTTTTGCCAACTGCTTGGCCTTTTTCTATCGAAGAAACAATTTATTAAGGAAACGATGTTGTTGTTGTTTTTTTTTGTACTACCAAATAACAAACACAAAGACGAAGAAATTTAAGATAGGCGAGAAATACAGTCAGTCCTTTCCCCTCGATAAACAAAAGCGGAAGAGACCGTTAACCCCGGGTTAGGTTCTGACAATTTTTCGATTCCGATGGGACCACGAATGGAGGGGATAGTTTTGTCATTTTTGTTACATGAAGAGGAATTAGAAGAAAAACTACATAGATTAATACAAGAGCTAGATATTACTATAGTTAACTTTCCCAACACGTGACCATGATCACAGCCCGCTATCTAATCGCATCCCACTAGACTCACACACCTTTTGAGTTTTTCATGAGGTGTCTTTTGTTGTGTACAAACGTTACAGCAAAAAAGGAAAAATTGTATTTACCCTTTTCTCCCCCGGATCCTCGATGTGAAGTATGTATATGGGATGTATCATCATTGATTCAAGTTTCACCCCTATTCATCATCACGTGCTAGCAAAATCGTATATAGACAAAGGCGGAATTTATTAACGCATCAACCAGTGGGCAACCCTTTGGTGGCAAAAAAGAAATGGAACGGGAGTAGATAAATTTAACCAAAAACAAAACAAAAATACAACAAAAAACCAAAACCTTGTAAATCGCAAACCGAGCAAAAGATGAAACGTTCTAAATCTTCAATAGGATAATTCTAGGAACTACAATTGGCACCGTGTAGAACACTAGCCATTGTATAAAATTAAAAAAAAGGAAAAGAAACAACAGTGGAAGTTAATATTTAGAAGAGAAAGAATGCAGGAAAAGGGAAATCATTTAAAACGGACTTTAGGCAAAGTAAGTTTGTAAATTTGAAAACAGATAGCCCCTATTGTTGTTATTCCATGCAGCGTTTGTACTGTTGTTTAACATTATTTTTGTAGTTTATTTTGGCTGGCCAAGACGACTCTTGATCTCGAGAAGCCTTCGGGTGGGCCGGAAAGCTTTGAGAAGAAAGCTTTAGAATAAAATTGTGCAAAGTTAACATCCTGCCCCGCCACGGCCCAGGAGAGTTTTGTATAGTTTATTTTTTAATTTCTGATTTGTAACAAAGAGCAAAGAGGATTAAATTCTCGGGCGGCAGCACCTTTATTTTT
The DNA here is from genome assembly GCA_000441895.2 of Anopheles sinensis. Classification (NCBI taxonomy): domain Eukaryota; kingdom Metazoa; phylum Arthropoda; class Insecta; order Diptera; family Culicidae; genus Anopheles; species Anopheles sinensis. The sequence continues at coordinate 285,101 of KE524984.1, forward strand.
CATTGGAAATTGAATCATTTTTATCGAACGCCATCGCGGGGCGAATGAAGTTAGGAAAATGCTATAACCATTGTCTCGAGTGGTACCAGTTTCAATAATGTTACAATTTATTTTCTATATTATAGTGTTAGAGTAACGGGAAAACAGAAATCTAAATACGGCAAAACGTGATACAGTTTAAATGTTCGATGGAATGTATGTGAAACATAAACAAAAAACATACGCACACACAGAATATCTCGCCGATTGTTTGTAAGAGTATATAGCCAAGCGAATAGGACTGGTGGGAGTGGTTGGAGTTTAGATGTAATCAAAAACTATAATTTGATGTCGTCCTTCCATGCACCCAGAAGCTACCCGAAATGTGCGACAATGAAAGAGTGTAATGTCCGTTTACGAACAGAAATTGTTTTGTTTGTTCCTCTCGATCCCCAAAAAAATCGAAACAATTGTAAGATAAATTGTGGAACGATTTGTCCCCGGTTGTCATTTTCCTCCACCTCGGTGACTCGTTCTGCTTTTCTAACCATATTTAACGACCGCAGAGGTACGGAAATAAAATCGTGAGACTATAAAAAATACAAGACTCCAGAGGTCCAGAGGAAAACGCTTTCGAGAGAAAACGTAAAACGAAAGTTAACTGAACGCTGAAGAAAACAAATAGGAATGCCTGCCAAACAAAACCAGCAGGGCACATGAGGCTCAAGTGATAGCTTTTTGGAGACAATTTACTTTTAAACTCTGCAAAAGATGGTGGACAATTTTTGATAGCTTTTCCCCTCGTTCGGCTGTTGCTTGTTGCTGAACTCTGCTGTGTCCTTCTGTGCACGACTATCAAACAATTATCTTTGCTAGCTTTTTTAAGCGATGAAAGGGTGGTCCACTTCAAACGTACTGCCCGTCTGTAGACTAGTCTAAAACGCACAACATTTATACGCATTAAGTCTCAGGAGAGGATGGAAGGATAATTGGGAATACACGGCGCACGCAAAGAGCGAAGTAGGGACAGTTTTAGAACAGTGTTTTTTTTTTTACACTCACGCACTTAAAACAATCGAATGGCCTTAACAATAATGTATAGCAGCTTTTTTCTCCGTTTTTCTCTTAGCCAAAGAGTATCCTAGACTAGATTCGTCACAGACCTACTCGTGGAGTTCTGATTCTGAAGTAGAAATACCTCCATCTTTTTGCAATTATTATTAGTCGGGCTTTGGCTTTTAATCCTGAACGGCCAGCTTTGCCGAGTGAAAGAAAAGCATGTTATTGCTGAGCATTTTAAACAGGAGCCCCATAGGGGGAGGAAAATGACACCCGTGGTGACGCCATGGGGCGAGTAATATTCGTTGTTAATGTCGTCGTTATAAACCTATATCGTACCGATTGTAATAATGTATTTGTTCGTCGTATTGGTTTCGTTGTTAACTGAACAGATTTTAAATAAAAAATATATATATAGAAAAACTGTGAAAAAACACAAACATTGGTATGTGTGTGTGTGTCTGTGCGAAAGAGGTAGTTTATAACGGACAAAAGAAAAACAAGGTAAAACCTAAATGTTGGTGCCGGATGGGGAAGTAAGAAGATAACTAAAACACATATATAAAACATGGTTAAAAATAGCAAGTAAACCTGTAAATCCAAGATTCAAGTGATACGCGTACAGGAAACGCTCGCATCGATAATATCGATCATGTTGGCATTATTTGATGTATTTATTAACCCTTGACGGAACGGTCTCTGGATGTTCGAACGGTGTGTGGCTATGGGTTTTAGGGTGTTTTCTCGCGAAACGCACCATTCGATCAGCAACAACTACCCCCTTTCCTTCCTCTCTCACTCCTTTCCTCTTCCCTTCACCATTTAGAGAAAACGTTATAGTTGTTGACATGAGTGGTGGGACATTTTCGTCTTTAGCGAGCGCCAGCAGCCAGAACTAAAATCAAGACCTGTTCGAGGCTAAGCGGGAAAGTAAAAGACCATGAGTCCAACATAAACTACTCAAAACGTAAGGTAGCATACCTAAATCCCAACACATTTAGATGGATTATAAACATAGGGAAAACAAAATGAACATTAGAGGGAATTGTTGACATACGCGAAATGTGTCTAGTTTATATTTTTATACAGATTCGTTTCACCTATATAGGCAATCGATGCCAAAGAGGATGTGACACAAGAGAACAAAAAAAACACAAGATTGCAAGTTCATGCCAACAAACATAACACGAGGAGGAGCATTAGCACATAAATAACGGAAACAGGACGACAGCTAGGCAGTGAAGGAAAATTCTGTCGTTATCTGAATTAAATGCAGGTTACTATCCAAACCAGAACCCGTAAGATCGGCAGTGTACAGAGGAGGGTTCCATTTGGGCCTCGAACGGTACATTTTTACAGTCACCTAGGCAATAATAGATCAATATCAAATTGTACACCGTATCATGACGGCAATTAAAAGTGAAGTCGTTGTGCCATGTGATTTGCCGTTCGTTCAATCCATGTGTCTAGATAAAATTCATAGGAAAAAAGTGTAGACCGCCGCAACTCGACCGCAACAGTAAATCATACCGTAGAAGAATTCGTGTTGAACATAGCCGAGCTGCGTGCCGAGCACTGGGGCTCGATGATCTGGCAGGTGTACATGGATAGGTGTTTGAAACATACGTTTCTGAACTCTTGCATCAACGCACACCGGTGGTGACGATGATAAACCATCTTGAAGCAGATCATCAGACGCCTAACGATCGTGTTGTCCTTGCAATATATTTGTTCCATGCATTGCAAATGTTGAATGTTATGTATTGTGTTTCCATGCGCCGGTCATTTAAGAAGTATAGGAAAGTTTATTCTTTTCTGTAAAAAATAAATCAAGCTAACGTGAATATGTTCTTTTTTGCCATATTGATTGCGCTACGAGAGTGCTGGGAGATAAAACCTTTCGTGAAGCGGTAAAAGTTAGAATTTATTTGAAATTGTACGTTTAATGTTTTTGTTCTGTTGGAACTGTGTCTCTGTAGATTATTTTTATAACCGACGGAACAAAATAAATCTTTCTTTTAAATAAAACATCGTTGGAATATAACCTAGAGTGTGTTTGTTCCTTATTTTCCTAACATCATAAGAGCTGATAAAAACATTGTTTTTTTTTTAAGAATTTCAAATCCCACGTGTTGGTGAAATATTTGAATCTTGATGAAATGTTTCAATCGCTTGATACAGTAGAACGTCGATTATCCGGGGAAGGCATAATTGCTCACACGGACTAAGTATGTATATAAAAGGTGTCGTAACGTTGTTTTCATATTGCAAACTGTACTTACTGTTTTGTGTGGAATTGATGTCAAAAGATTGATTCCAGACAGTCACTCAAGTTGGCGCTAAATACAGTCGGACGTCGATTATCCGGGGGTGTCGGGACCTGAAGGCCCCGGATAATCGAATTCCACGGATAATCGAACATATGTAAAAATACGTTGAAAATGTCGGGTTTGTGTCTGGGGAATTTTACATAATGCCTATATATATGGTAATATGTATCCCAATTGGTTGATTAATCATCAAACATGTTTGAATAATTTTTCAATGGAAGTTTTTATTGTTACGTTCAATTCAATTATTCAATTCAATTTGTGAAGCAACCTAATATTCATTGAAATATTTCAAAAATTTTGTGCAGTTGTCAGTTACTAGACCCCCGGATAATCCGCCCCCCGGTTAATCCGGCCCCGGATAATCGACGTCCGACTGTAACATGATGACAAGCCAATCGTTCATGAATGCGTTACCGCGTCTCTGCAGCTGTGTAAACGAATAAAGAGACAAACAAATCAACGCAAAAGAGTTTCTCGACCATCGATGAAGGGTAAGAAAACTGAAAACGCCGAATTTGTCAAATCCAATCAGAGCGGATAATTTAACTCTTTAGAACAAATCCGGGCTCATGTAAATGGATGCAGTAGTTATAAATTTCATTACGAAGGGTAATTTATATGTTGGAGTTTATTTATGTTTTTATTTATTCAATTGGGCCGAACTCTCTTGATTGAATGGATATTCCTACGAGTTCAAAATTGATATGTTCGATTCGTAGAATTAGATTTTACGAAAACCAAGATGGATTCCATCGACGTTCTACCGTATTTTCAAAACGACAGGAAGTGATGGAAGTTGAAATTCTTCTCCGAGTAGCTGCTCGAATTCGGATTGATTCCGAAGCTATTCGGATTGATTCCGTAGCTTACTGAAACTGGGAAAAATGGAATTGTATCGAAAAGATTTGTTTGAAATACACCAATGATACTCAACTAATTTAAAAAAAAGCAACAGAATAAACAAATCTTATTATCATATATTTCATTCAATCTTTTAAATTCCATCGCATTGGAACATTTTTGCTCTAACGATTTGAAAGCCAGGTTCGGAAGGTTTCAAAAAAGAGCTCATTCTCCTGTGAACGACGGTTGAACTCAAAAAAGTAGTCATACTGAAGTGTCGGTTAGTTACTTGGTTAGTTAGACTCACATCGTATATGCATCGATTCACATCAAACTCAAACCGATTCAGATCAAGTCTGAATCGAATCAAATCGAGTCCCAAACAAATCAAATCTAATTCGAACTCCAATCCGAATCCTTTAAAATCCATCAAGGGATCGAGTCCCGATTCTGCCAACACTACGTCTAGCAGACGACGACTGGACTCAAAAGAGCAGTCATTCTGAAGGGCCGCAGTTTGACTAGCGCAGTCACCGGCAGAGGACGGCTGGACTCAATAGCACCTCCGTACTAGCATGGCCCAATGCGTAGAAAAGCGATGCAGCTATACTGCACACCTGCAGGCGAAAGCGGGAGGTACGTATGCTTTTCCTCATTCGGTTGGCAAATGTGGCTTTGAGCTGGTTGCTGTGCAAATCGTGTTACCAAAGCTAGTGGAGCAGCAGTCGTGGAAGCAGTCTTGAGTTTGGAGCAGTTGGAGAATTCTGGTGGAAAGTTTTAGTCGGTGGAAGGAAGATTGGATCAGCAGAGTTGGCGTGAGGAAGACGAGAGAGAGAAGGTATGGATGAGGAGTGGGACGTTGTATTAATTGTGGGTGCGAGACCTCCGTGAAAAAAGCCTGATTGTGTCGCGTAGCGACACTCTTTGCCGATGATATGAAAGCGATGAAAAATCCGTGACGGTAACCGCTCGAGACGGACACTGACACACGCACACACGAGAACCGGAATTCAAAGCCACGACGGAACAAATCGGTAGCGAAAAGCGAGTGTGATTGGCACAACCGGAAATGGTGGTGACGATGGCACACTCCTGCTAGCAATGCGCCCAGCACTGCCATATATCGAAGCTGGCAATGGCGGAGAAAAGCGTCCGGAGGGCGTTTTTTCAGTAGCCACATTGCAATTACGCATTTCGTGTTCCGAGGAAAAACCAGATTGCGTTCAGAAAGAGGCCGTTAGATGCGAGGAGGAGGAGGTTGAGGGAGAGATAAAGAGCGAAGCGTGAGGAGGATGAGGAGGAGGGTTATGGAAAAAAGAAGTCGAATGAGAAGGATTGTGGAAGGACAAAGATGAGGGGGGAGAGTGAGAGAGAGGAAAGAGTGAAGGGAAAGGAGGCCATCACACATCGGTTGGTGGCAGTATATGCTAATCGCAATCGACGAGGAAAATTTTTCATCATGGAAACCATGATGAAGGTCACGAGTTTCTTCGACGCGAGCAGCATCTGCAGCAGGCCAGCCGCTACGAAAGACACGTGAAACACGCGAGGCAGGCAGAGGCTATCCATGACCGAAATGAAAAGCGCTCGAGCTGAATCGCAGTTACCGTGGCGGCATGTGACAACGGCGGCCATGTGTAAAAATGGAACTTTACCTTCTAATTCAGACCTTTCGCGTCACTCCTGGATATGGGTAGACAGAAGCGTATCTGGCATGGTTCTATTTTGTGTAACCACACGGTGTAAAGGGAGAGGGAGCGTAAGCAACGGAAAACCGAGCGAGCGACATCTTGGATTCGTCAGTATCAGCAGTTAACCTTACAATTCTTCGAGGCCGCAGTAGGCAAAGACCGGAATTTTCTATCATCCAGGGAAAGAGAACCCCCCGCACGAGAACAGAAGGAAGGATTTGCACTATACATTTGGCTGCGCACAACATAATCGTGTTCCTGGTTTCGTGTCTGTTCCGCTCCGCGTGTTTGGTTTAGTCCCCGAGTGTGCCGAGTTTCCCAATATCCACGTCAAAAAAAAAAAAAACTGTCTTATCCGGATCCTGCTTCCTGGCTCAGTACACGTTTTGGTCAACGCAAACTAAAATCGCCCCGCCGCGCGCAGACCGACCCGACGAGAAAATCATCTTCAAAATGGTACCTAATCTTTATTCCGCAGAGTGTGCGAAAGAGAGAGAGAGAGAGAGAAAGTGTAAGAAGTTGAGCAGCCAAAGAAAAGGTGCGAGAAAGAGCGCGGAGAGAGACGACAGTTAATTTCCATTTGAAACAGTCAGCATCCTACACACTACAAGAGTCAGCAAGATGATGTCCTCGAATACTTGCTTCAAGTGTGACCGTCCCGGTCACTACGCCCGTGACTGCCAGAACGTCGGCGGTGGTGGTGGTGGCGGCCGCGGAGTCGGTGGACCGCGCGACCGCCGGGACTTCGGACGTCGGGAGAAGTGCTATAAGTGCAACCAGATGGGTCACTTTGCACGCGACTGCAAGGAGGATCTGGACCGGTGCTACCGTTGCAATGGTAAGTAAAACGCGATTACATTACTCAATGTTTTATTTTGATGTTTTGAAAATACTCGAAGAAATACGATTTTGTTGGTTATGTCAAACCCACGCCGTACAATGGCGGCCGTATAACCACGATATTCAACGTTCCTGCCCTTTGTTCATAGCGGAGCGTTACCCATAGGAACTATTTGCATTAATATGGCAACTTTGATCGAATCTCCCTTTCATAACCGGCTTCTTCGTTTTGCCGTGCAATCCTCCGGCAGCCGGTCGCCGGGCACGAAGAAGATGGCACAATTACCACGACGCAATCGCTGCACTTCCGCGTGTTGCGATGTGTTCTATCGAATAGCTGTGTGTGCGTTTTCTAGCCGCTAGTATAGCAGCAAATGCCACGAACACTTCGATCATAGCAACATGGTGGTGGTACCGTGTTTGCTCGCCGCGGCGCCACATGTACCAAAAAGGCACTGGCGACGAACCACCGGCTTCCGTCGGTTGGTGCCCCCCGTCACCTATGTCCGGGTATTTTTTGCGGCATAAAAATATTGCGCGTTTGCATTTACTCTTGCTGATTTCTTCTTCCTTCGAATGGTTTCCTAACATAAGCGCTTCGTTTCGAAAAAAAACAGGCTTTGCACACCAGCAAAAGACGAATAACCGGCAGTTGAAGTAGATAATTTATAACCGTAGGAAGCCGCCGCCATCTCATTTTTCCGATGTACAACGTAGATACAAATGGAACCACTCCATCACACACCTGGCGTATGAATGATGCTTTTCTAAGCATGATCGTTTACGATATTCTTTTTGCAAATGATTTTGATTGTTGTATCATCCTGTTGATGATACTCATATGGAACTCGTTCCGTTTTCTTATGTTAAGTTACTCGCTAAAGTATTGATTATGCATGCAGACATTTTAATTGCTGTGCGTTGCTAAGCCTTTTCTGTTTCGATTTCAACTATAGTAGGCGTTTTGTTCAACTACCCTGCAATCGCCTGTAATTGATTCACGTTCCTATTGGTGTTCGGTTTTCATTCTCTTTTACGAGTGTAAAACGCGACGTAGTTTTGTTATTCATTCAGTAAACTCCGTTGGCTGCATAAAGCACCGGTGTATAATTACTGTGGATAACACCAAACGGGCGTAGATTAGAAAAGATGTTTTTAATTTCACATGGAAAAATAACCATCGTATCGTGAAAAATCCGTGGGCACCACCACCACACTGCCCCGGCAAGAAAGGTGCTCAACCGGCCACGAATGAATGGTGGTGTTGGTTGAACAACAAGGAACATGCGCGCAAAACGGCACCACCATGTTGGTGAGAGCAGTAGCAGCAACACTTGTGTGTATGCGTGTGTGCATGGGGGAATTTTCACATTGATGGAAAGTGTCGGTGGATTGCACGTAGTAGGTGCTGCTGCATGCATAACCTCTCTAAAATGCTGAAGGCTAAAATTAACTTCTTTTGGTCCCTTTTTTGTACGAAATTATTCTCTTCTGTACTCGTGGCAAATGAATTGCACTATTTGCTAATTGAAAAATATCCAAATTGCTGATATGATGGGCCAGTCCCCGCTTCGATTAAAAAGCGATAAGCGAGCGGGGAGACTTCATCGCCTAAACGCGACTGCCGTTCACTTTTTCCGCCCTACACACCACAGATCCATGATGGCTGAAGAGCCGATAGCGAAGGACTTGTGTGTGGGTTTTTTTTTGCCCCCTTCTCTATTATTATCTCCGGTCTACTGCATTCCCCGGTGACGTTAATGGCCGCCCGGAGCCACCGAGGTGCTGATGTGTAACTTGCTTTATCAGCAAACCAACAAGCACCACAACCCCAACCCCCCGTCAACTCGTGATTACTGGCTTTTGCCGACCTCTTCGACCTACTGCGATGTTTTATGGTTGCAAAGTTAGCTATAACTGCACTGATAATGAATGTTGGTGAGATGGAAAAAATGAAGATTTTGCGTAACTTATTTGTTGAATTTATAGAATTGTTGAGGACACCTTGCTTCAACTGCGAACTACTTACGTTTATCAATTTTCTAACAATTTTTTCATCATCCATCGATCTGTGATGGTTTTGATTTTTTACTCTTTCATCGTTTTTAGGAAGCGGTCACATTGCCCGTGACTGCAGCCTGTCGCCCGACGACTCGTGCTGCTACAACTGCAACCAGAGCGGCCATCTGGCCCGCAACTGCCCGGAGAAGAACGACCGCGACATGAACGTGTCCTGCTACAACTGCAACAAGAGTGGCCACATCTCGCGCAACTGCCCGTCGGGTGACAAGTCGTGCTATAGCTGTGGCAAGATTGGCCACTTGAGTCGCGACTGCACAGAGAACAAGGGTCGCGATTAGAAGTCGGGTTACTCGTCGTGGTGTGGCAGTAACAACAACACTGCGGCGTATTTCCGCTTGCCACATCAGTCGTCCTCCGCAGTCGCCAACGCATCAGTATCCCCTCACCAGCAGCAGCAACAGCAGCACCACCAACTTCAGCCGCAAACGCAAATGAACCATCAGCAGCAGCAGCAGCAGCAGCAACCACCGCATCATCATCCCCATCATCATGCGCATCATCCGGGTGCGGCAGTTGCAACTGGGGCGCTCCACGGTCATCCGCACGGACCGCCCCATCTGCAGCACGCCCCCCATCCGCATCATCAGCAGAACCACCACCTTCCGCAGCAGCAGCAGCAGCAACAGCCGCCGCAGCAACAGCAGGCCCAACACTATCCGCATCATCCTCAGCAGCAGCAGCAGCTAACATTTGCGGAAACCACCAAATCGACCATGCTGAAGGCAGCAGCGGCCGCAGGCGGTGGTGGAGCGGCGGGTGCCGGCGGCGGTGGCTATGTGATGCAGGAGAACTATTACAATTCGGCGGCGGCCGCCTCGTCGGCAGCAATGATTGGCCACTCGCCGTACGGCGTTGGGGCCGTCGTGCCACCGATTGGAGCGGGCGGCGCTGCTGGGGTGGGAGCTGCGGCGTGTGCGGCAGCGGCGGCGGCGGCGATCTCGGCAAGCAAACCCCGATTCAAACTTTAGGCTTGGAAGAAGAGGAGCGAAGACAAACAGAAGCAGGATAAGATGAGGGAACGAGGAAAAATGATTTTTCATTTAATAATTAAAACACTATTCTTAAACATTATGGATTAAAGAAAAGTAACAAAAAAGTAATGAAGGAAGCCACGAACACACACACGGATACAAATCAATATATACATTATATTATACATCAACAACACAATGATGGGCTACAAGAGTGGAAATTCATTCGAAATGATGGCAAACAACAAATATTCTCAGACAAAAACACACAACCTACACTGCGCTTGTGGACAACTCTCAATTCCAATACCACCCGCGGAAAAGATTCGTTAAATGAAAAAAGAAAGTAATCACCTAGGGAAAGAGAGTAATCACCTAGGACAAAAAGAACGTGCGGTTGAATGCAAGGAAACACCGAGAGCGCGAGCAGCATTTTCTTTTCAGTATCGAAACAAGTTTAAAGCCTTACCAAAAATATCTAGGTACTTTTGAGCGTAATTGTATGAAGGTGCGATATGAAATATTGCCTCGCTTGTTCGGACGCTGTTGTTTTGATGTTCAAAATTAAACAGTTCATAGTTGCAGCAGGGCCAGTTAAATGATCCAATGCAGTTTTATTGGTACTCAAGCTTAGACCGGTCGTTACGATATATTAGCTACTCTCGGTATTCACCTTTGTTCAACAATACTTTTCCAATTCAACGAATTAGCGACAGGGGTACTGCCTATTTTTTTTTCGATGGGAGTATCCGGCCCTAGAGAGGCTTCTAAAAATGTTACAATAACGGGCCCGTTAACTCTTGCGCGCTTTATATGTTCTCCAGCGATGATCTCTCAACAAACAACAGAACACATACACCCACATACGGCCTTTTGGGTGGGGGCCGGGTGTGTGATAACAGGAGGGCGCAAGAAATAGGTATCCAAATTATATGCATCATTTTGATAATGATTTGTCTGTTGTGTATGCCACCATTTGTTGTAGAGCGGAAACTAGGAACGTAGAGAAACATTCTGACACACTTCCACATAAAAACACAGAAACACACTACTCCCCCCTTTATCTATAGTAAAACACACAGTTATTGGCGATGGATGTTTTTAGTGAGTACACACAACGGCGTTGAGTACGTCTTATTTGTAGGGAGAGCAGAAACAGTAGCAGCAGCAACAACAACATCCAGAATACTAGAAGTGCTAGCTATAAATAGCTATTATAGGCTGATTATTGGCGAGGCAAAGCCGAGGACGTTTTGTTCGCGGATTTGCGGAGAAGCGAAGAGTAGCAGCAGCAGCAGCAGTAGAAGAAGCAACAGCAGCAGCAGCAGCAGCAGCATAAGCCTATAAGTGGACGTACATAAGAGTTTATGCTAGAGAGAAGGGGGAGAGAGAGAGCTGAGCCGAAGGTACGTGGGAGCAAATCATGAGTGCAACCGTTGCAGCGCACCGAATTGCAGTTGATTGAATTACGCAAAACACGATGCAAAGAAGATTGAAGTATGATACAAACACGATTGGAGAATTTTGTAGTAGTGGTTAATTTGAAATTATTGATGGAGCTGAAGAAAAAAAAAACTATCCTAACACAAAACAAACAATTCCCCGGTCCTTTTTCGTTATTGGTTTTTGAGTTTGGTACGAGAATGAAGAGAAATGGGGGGCGGCGGCCACGTTGTAACGCTGGAAGAAAAAGATGGAGTAAATGGTGAGTTGTGGTAGAGATTGGATGAAAGAATTGGCCGAGTGGCTTGATTGAGATGGTTGATTTTTCGGATTTTGCGTTTTGGTCAGTAGTTGTTACTTGTCTTGCTTGTATTGTATCCTCTGGTTCAATTTTTAATTCAAACAAATTATTTTCGCAATGGAGATAAAACTAAAAGCGGTGTATTTATTTGGGTTTCTTTAGGTACACGTGGTTTTCTTTTGTTTCTTGTGGAATGAGGAATACACTAAACCCTATTCCATTACCTATATTGCCTATTCTATTTTAAAGATCTACGATTAAAAGCCTCCAGCAATTCCTAGTGTGAGAACACCGTGTGTGTATGTCGTTGAGTGCAAATCACGGAAGGACGCACAACACGCACGTGGTTGGATAAAATAATCTCGCAGATACTTTTCACCATATAGAATCACACTTTAGAGCAAAAGAAAGTCTCTTCCCCAACAAATATTATAGATGAACACTTGGGTGAGTGTGGAAGTGCATTTGAAGTATCCAATAAACGTCTAGAAAGAATAATCTCTACCCTTAATCGGAATAACGATAAAATTATAAAACTAAAATCGCTACGAACGCCAACGACGAGTGGAAGAAAGTGTCATTCGAGTGACGACAAAAAGGGAAGGAGAGAGAGAGAGACAGAGAACGCAGAGAAATACAGTTTCGCAATCATCGTTGCACAAATCGAACCGAAAAATTTGAATTTCATCGGAGTGTGCCCTGGCGAACGAGACAATATAGTAGTAGAACCGATGTACATTCGCGCGCCCTTCACTCGGTAAAAACTCGACAGACTCGGCAGGTCGAATCCGGAAGATGTGTATCCAAGAGTGAGGTGGATCAATTTAATTCGAAAAGTAAAGATGAGAAAAAGGAGTGTTCGAGAGATGCATCCCGAACAATAAACTTAAAGCCAACTTAATGTAATCAGGTGAACGAATCGTCGGAAGGTAACGGTGCGCAACATTCTGCTTTAAGAAAGGAAGACGCTCGGGTTTATTTTCTTTTTCACAACTGTGATAACAGCCAGCAAACAAAAACTGATGAAGAAGACGCGGGAGGGTCGTTTAAGGAGAACACGTGGCAGGAGAAAATCGTCTTGTAGAGATGATTAACCTAACGCCAAATTGTGAAGATATGATGGAAGCGCATTGGTTAATAAACTGGCAAAAAGGTGAGGCGAAATTGTGCGAGAGGGCGATAATGGTTATAGTTTTACAGTGGACTCGCGGTTGATACTGATGTAAAATGGTTAAATTGGTTTGGAAGCATCTGAATGCATATTTTATTTTTCTAATTACGTATTGCGATAACGGAAAACGGGCAAAATACCAAATTGTACTCGTGTGTATTAAAATATTGAATTATTTAGTATGCAAAAATATTGTAAACGGCACGTGGTAAGTTTAAACACGAAATTCGGATATCTACATTCACCAATATGGAAAATCAAGTACAAGAATATTTCGTTCAAAATTGCCTGCGGTAAGAATTCGGTTGGAAGCTGTATCGTTAGTATTATCTTTACAAATACATCAATATAAACTCTATAATAACTTACCAACTATACTGAACTTCCCTTCGTAGCCCGTCCGGAAAAGGAACAAAAAACACAAGGAGAACGTAACCAGGGAAGATGTATTAGAAAGTTTATGTATTCGAAGTAGGCGATACTAAGGCGACGAAAGCGAAACCCACTTGGATTGCGAGTGAGCGGGAATCGTATTTTTAGGCGTAAAACCGATCACAGAACGTAGAACACGGGATTTAAATGATACTCATCTTAAGAATAACCACGCTTTAACGGGTGGCCACGATTACGCCGGTGGTAGCTATACGCAGATGTACGTATTATATACATTTCTATGTCCTCGGCATTGGAAGGTGGCCGATCATCCCGCATTGTCGATGGATACGACAAAGCAAGACCGAACGACAAGAGCCAGTTGCAATTGGTCATCGTGGCGCGCGCACACAACCGTTGTTTGACCCGGGTACGAGAAGGGTGTTGGGGACGAGAAGATGTGACAGGAGGACAAACAACAATATGAACCTGAATTTAAAAAAAATATAACTAATCATTCACACTTTTACACGAAATAGTCTGCACAAAAAGAGTACGGTGGAGAAAGGACGTGTACGAAGAGGATCCTGGAGGAATATTCGAACCAATGCATTTGGAAACGAGCCTACATTGTAAACAGTTTTTGAGGGTAATAAGATGGTGTTGTGGGTGGGACTTTTTCTTCAGGAAAAGGTGGGAAGAAGGGTGACACATTAAACAAGGCCAGGCCTGCCAGTCACATAGAAAAAGCCACCGCATTTATGGCAAAGCCTTGCGAGGCGATGAAATGGAAGCGAATGACAAAAGTATTAGAAGCAGTTTTCGGAATCCTGACGGAGGGGTCGTTATCGGAAGAATTGGTCAAAGTGGAGAAGATCAGTGGATTATCGTTTTATGATAATCTCGAATTATTTTTCGTACTATTTACCTGACGGTGAAAGATATGGATGCTTGTGGACGTAGCTTTTATTGGCGAAGCGAGTTGGGCACTAAAAGACCGGGTGGTGTATCGTATTGATCAATGTGATTCTATTAATGTGAAATTTCAAGGAGCAGAAAACGAGTTAAACTGAAAAGACTCAGTTAGTGCGAGGCCGGTCTTATTGCATGTTTTTAAAACCTTGTCCATATTGTCTTTTCCCATCACTCTTGAGAATCATGTTCTAACACTGGAAATTAACACAACTGATGATCTTAAACCATTCTAAGTTGGCATTGACTTTACAAGGTTAACGTCTACGCAGTGTTGTCATGGAGCCTGCTCCATGGAGACTAGGAAATTAATTAACGTGATCATTTACTTTGCGCCTCAAGCTTATAACAAAATAAAACACTGTTTCGAAATGTGATGTGGAACGATAAAGATTTGTTTAAACTAAAACTTCGTTTTTTTTTAAACGCAGCTGTTAGCTGCAGAACAGGATGGTTGTTTAACGTTTACTTAAGGCTGATTCGCACAGCGGCAAGTGCAAGTGGCAATTAAGCAGGCAAGTGGCAAGTAGCCGTTCGCACTGGAGCAAGCACTTGCCGGTAACTAAATCACTTACACAAGTACACAGGAGGATATGAATGTTAATTTACCTTTCTTCTGATCTTTAATTAATTAAAAACAACGATCACTTATGCTACCAGATAATATTGCTGAAAGATAAGTCGAAATTTATCCTAATCATATCACCTAAACAAAAACGTTTTTGTTTGACAACTTGTATTACACGATTTGTCATCCACTACATCCACCTACTTGCCTGCAAAAATAGGACCGTTTCTATTCAAGTGGCAAGTAGCTACTTGCCACTTGCCACTTGCTAGGTCCTGATTCGCACGGGGTAGGTACGCGGCAACTTGCCACTTGCCACTTGCACTTGCACTTGCCGCTGTGCGAATCAGCCTTTACTTCAACTCCGTTGATCCTTCCTTGCTTTATAGAATCTGATCCGGAAAAAAATAAACGATCGCAGCTTCAAATCCTGGGACCGTTGATTCTTCTTCTAAAACATTGTACATACGCTAAAATGAGTTGAACAGTTTAATTTGATAATATCTCCAGCATGAAAAGTAGTGTAATCGTTCAAATGGGTGAACTGATCTGATTTTTGATGATTGGATGGTGAGGTATAATTTCATTCACCAAGAATGTAAAAACTGGAAACATTTTATCGTGATGTATTTCGCTGAAAGCTCTGCTTTATCGTTTTGGTGTATCGGGTATACAATTGATCCAATTGATCAAGTCGTGAATTCAAAGAAATTGCAACGGAGAAACAACGACCGATGCTTGGAATATAGGCGGAAAGGGAACATTATTTTTTTCATTTGATAAGGTAAATCAAAATAGTTTCTTTGCGGGAAGGCATAGATAACAGAGTGTTAAAATTGGGACCTGGACAAGAACCAAAAAAAGAATACAAACTGTAAAATAATTTACTGAAAAGAAGTTCCCTTGTGTTGAATGATGCGAAGCGGAGCAAATATGATGAACTTAATACAAAATCCTAAGTAACGGTTGAGATTGAAGCTGCCTCAGTTGCAATGTGTATCACAAAAAGTTACGGTTAACTGTATGGACGGTACCTATTGTGGTTCAGCGATCGGCGAATCTGGGACTCGTATTCCAATTACGAAAACCAAGCCATAACTTAATTAGAAGGTTAAGGCGCGGTAAGATGTGTGTATGTTGCTGGTTTAGGAAGGGAAAAGTGTACTATTGGAAGCATAGAAACACTATGAACGACAATTATCTTGTATCGAATGAATTATTGCAAACCACGAATAGCCACAACGGAAGCTGTTTGGAGGAGGGTGCGAGCGGCAATGAAAAAAGGGAAAACTCAGATAAAAGGCGACAAAAAAAGTGTATAAAATTATGCAAAAAATGCAAAACTTTTTATTGAAATCAATAAACAAGAATTGTGAGCAAAAAAAAACAAGACATGGAATGATGCTTTATCTAGTTTAGCTTAAGCATGATCAAAGAAAATGCACGTGGGATTAACAACAGTCAATCTATTTAATGAACGCTTCGAAATTCACTTTGGCGCTCGAATGGTGATATTAGATTACTTTTATTCTAGATTTGTCTTCAGCTTATCTATCCTAATTTTGTTAAAGAACCTTTCACACGTTCCGCAAAGGTCCGTGCCTGATGTGACTCGTTTCTTTGCCGCTAATACTCCAGCGTAATTCGTGCTTCCTTACCGTCGACTAGCACACGGATTCCGTGCTTTAGGCAAAACTCTCGCTTGATGTAACCGAAGAAGAGGTCGGTGATGAGGAAAATCTACGCAAATGGAGAAAGAAAGTTTCAGCGATCGAGATCGAAGAGCAACGTCGTTAAAGGGAGTGTTGTTTTACCTGCGCGGTGCAGAATATCAGCGTTACGCCGAAGTAAAAGTTGGCATTGGCGGAATTGTTGTAGATCCAAAGGTGCCACACGGTCGGGGCCAGTACGCTCGTGACCAAAATCGTTGCGCCGACGATGAAGTTGTTCTTCATAACTGGAATGGGAGAACGGTTGGGTAAGATAAATAGTGAGTTTTTGCTCGAAAAGACCCGTTCCTTACACAAAGAAATCGATTTCCAGAGAGGGATCAGGGCAAGGTAGAAGCTGACGTCCCCGACGCAAGGGTACGACCTAAAAACGGCCGCCAATCCGATCAGCATCGTTGCCAGCATGATCGGTTCCTTTTGCAGTTTGAACGTGAGCGGAAATAAATACAATAGCGTCGCGTTGATCTGGAACGAGTACAGGAACAGTGTCCGGAAGTGGTCGAACATTTCGGTGAAAAAGTACCAAAAGAGCCCGATGTTTGGTTGCAGACTTCGGCAGTTGATACTGTCAATGGAAGAGTTGTATAATGCTTTAGTCATTTGTGACCCTCCGAATGGCTCCTGCAAACTCACATGAACCCGTAGGTGGCATCAAGAAAACTCCAATCTCCTCCCATCAGCCAACTGCTGACATAGTTTATACCTAAAAATATGATCACAAACATCACGCAGCTTCCGGCCAGACTGCGAAACCGGCTCTGACCCTCCGCTGTTCCTCGGTTGGCTATATGCAGCGCTCCGGGAGCCAATAGCACAAATGGATACAGATTGACCTGCGTTTCCAGGGCCAACGCAACAAACGTCAGCAATCGGTTTTGCCGCGAGAGACCGTAGAAAAAGGTGGACAGTAGGAAATTGCTCCACACGGTCGTTGTCTGTCCGACGCAGTTCATGATGGCGTAGGGGTTAAACAGGTAGGCAAAGGCCACCGACATTGGCACAGCATATAGGTCCGCCTCGACTAGATGCAGTTCTTCGGTGTCCTTTGCGTAGGTGGCCATTTCTTTGCGTTGTTTTTCGTACATTTCGCGGATAAACACTCGAGCGGCCAGTAGGAGCAGTATCCCGCTCAGCACGTCGAGCAGGATGAAGAGAGATGGAATGGCACCAGGCACGTTTGCTAGTAACCACCGGGTGGACAGCAGGATCAACGGGTTGCTGTGATAAACGTCGCCATCGTACGGGTTGATGTCGTTTGCGTGAAGATAAGCTCCTTCTTCAACTGATGGAGGAGAAAATAGATGGTTTATGGTGATTGCCAACACTTTAACGAAGATCCGTGTCCGTTTACCTCTTTTCCATGAATTTATAGGCGTCGAAACTTCAACCCGATTCTGTATTGCCTGGGAATAGCGCGAGTTCATCAGCAGAAAACGGACGGCCGCGCCGATTGCTATGCTTACTGCTAGCTTCATGGTGATTTGCGAACAAATTTGATACTTAACAATGCTCTAATTTAATGAAGACACTAGGACAATTGTCTAAGTAGTTTGATAAAGCTAAAAGAAACAACCTAGAACACTTTTCACGCCCGCAAATGCCACATTTCGATACGTTTAATCACTGATTAGAAGGGAAGAAGCCTTCTTAGGGGCGATTTGTTTACATTTTTTATCCGGCATGAAATGACAGTCGCGGGCGAGTGACAGTTGTGCAAGCGAAACGTCAAATTATCTAACCGCACCAGACCAGCTTGTTTACAAAAGAATCCTGCGAACTAGTTTCGGGGATTTGTTGGATATTTCTCCATTTTCGATTGAGGTAAGTATGGCAGATTGGTAATGTCCGTGGCACAACTACTATAAAGTTCCTTTGCAGCCAACATCCATCGTCACCGGCCGCTCAAAATGCGTATGGCAAGCGCGTTACTGCGATCCCGCGTTCCACAGAACGAGGCGGACGTTCCCTTCCAGGAAGTTCTGCCGCTGCGATTAAAAAACCATGTCAGTGGCAAGACGGACAAAACGAGCGATGTTGCCTGCCTGCAGGAGATGGCAGTCCTGTTTTCCTGCCTCAAAACGAACGACTTCAACGAGAGTCTGTGTGCCAAGGAGGTGGGCAATTTTCAGCGGTGCTATAAGGTATTCCTCGACAAGAAGACGGCCAAAAAAGAAACCTCCAGCAAAGGTGTGCTGGTCGCCGGCAAGGATCTTAATTATAAGCAGCTAAACAAAGTGCTTAAAAAGTATCCAACATCGGCGCAGCATTAGGTCATGTTGAGAGGGTTGCGAAAGGTTGTTGAATAAGATGTTAAAAGTAGTAAATTGGTGAAATGTGTCTAATTGTAGTATTGTAAAGTAATTCCTGAAATTGAACGAAAAACAATATCAAATCATCGATGGGAATTGGCTAATAATTTTGCGTCGAAAATATTTTTTTGTGCAAATTTACCTCTGTGCGTCAAAGTCCAAAGCTGAGCGGCGTCTATGAATCAGTGTTGAAAACTTGAATGATAGTTTTGAAATCCGCAGTCGCCACGTGTTCGTTACATTACATTTCGGATGTTTGTATGAAAAAATCGCAAACAGAACAATTTCGGAGGCTCATACTCGTGGAATAGATTCTTTTTATTCTAGCGGAATAAATATGTACTTGTTTAAGACAATCTAGCGACGGGAGTTTTACATTGTTGTGCGTTGTTAACGGTTCTACTGTTGTGTACGGTTTGTGTGCGATTTACAGCGATGCAAAAAAAAGTACAATAAATTAACGTTTGTTTTAACGACTACAAAAATGTCCACAGCGCACTAGAGCGTAATACAGTGCGGCTCCACGGCAGTCGGGGGCCGGTCGATGCAGCTGGTAAGTTAAATAAAATTCGTACAAAATAAACTTTAATGTTCAACGAAAACGATAAAAACAGATAACGAAGAGCACAGGTGCTCGGTTGGTGTGGCAGTGTGTATGCGGGACGTGGGAACCGTTCATTTAGAACACCTCCTTCCGGAACTGGAACCCGAACTGATCGCACTTGTACCGGAGGGTTTTGGCGAGCTGCGGCGGTCCACAGTAGAACACCGTCACCTTGCCCTTTTTCTGATCCTGAATTTGCTTGAACACTTTATCCCAGTTCGGGCGTCCAGCGTTGGTGCGCGTCTTGAGCCCCGTGATAAGATCTCGCTTTTCCTTCTCGTGCAGCAGATCGAGTGCCAGCTGCAGCCCGACTGCTTTCATGTCCGTTTTCTGCAGCGCACTGGTGATGTACATGTGCATCTCGAGGAATCGTTCCATGGCACCGCCCAGCTCTGCCTGTTCAATTTCGAGCTGCGAAAGCAGATTGACGAACCATTCGAACGAGCGCTGATCCCGGTTGATCCAGAAGAAGTCCACCTTGCGTAGGTTCATAATCGTCGGTGGTATTTCGCTGGACCACTCGAACGAACAGCGTGGGCAACAGTGTCGGGCCTTCCAGTAGCGGTGCATGATGGACTGTAGGATCGAGGCGAACGGCGTAACGCCGATACCGGTCGCAATGAGGACCGCGTGCTGTGCCTGGAAGATGTGACTCGAGGGTGCGCCGTACGGTCCGTCGATGTAGATCTCCAGTGGCTTCCCGACGGGATAGTTCACCGGTCGCGAACCATCACCCGAGGGCGATGAGGTTGACGTCGAAGGTGTGACCGTTCCTACTGCAACAATGGAACTACTGGTACCCGTTGGTACCCCGACAGTGCGACCTTCTTCGGCATCTTTCTGTGTGAAAACTCCGGGCGATACGACGATCGAGTTGGTTGAGTCTCGTGGTTCACAGTTCTCGAGGCTTGGTGTCTTGAACGCGATGATCGTGGGCTTATTGCGCATGTAGCGGAAGCTCTGCGCGAGCGATTTGTTCTGCGGGCTCAGGTATGCCAACCCGAGGGACTGTAAGCGTGCCTTGCGGATCTGCACTTCATCGAACGATCGCTCGGATTCGGAGCGCATATATTCGCGAAGACTGAAAGTAGAAAAGGGACATTTATTTGAAAGTTTTCTTAAGGTAAAGATCAATAGAATACACTTACACCATCATCCGTTCACGCTTTTTAAACTTGTTCTGCATATCCGGCATGGAGAGTGACTTCTCCAAGGGAACCTTCTGCTGAAAGATCAGCTTATGGAGGCTCTGTTCGGGCGTTACCTTACGCTTTGCGTCCTTCAGTTCGGATCCATGACCGCCGTCCACTCCATCCACCCCATCTCCGGTGAATCCTTCGTTCGAAATACCTCCCACACCGGATCCCACCCCGGACTTGGGTATGAGTTGATCGCGTCTGGAGAAAGTCCGCTGCAGCGTTGCCTGTATCTTCTTGAAGGCACGATTTTCCGACATCTGCCGGTCGAACTTGGGTTGCGCCGTAGCTGCCGGAGTCGGTGCACTGTACCCTTCCATGGCCAGCTTCGAAGTGCCCGGTGGATGCCGTGCCTTCATGATGCCAGCCGGCGATGTGGGATCGTTCCGGGTGTTGCCAGCGGCAATGACGGTTTTCGGTTTGTTCAGTGCCGACTCGAAGCTGGAACTCTTGTGGATCGCACCGTGAGCCGGTATCGTTGCACCGGTTGTCGATGGTTTCATCTTCTCCTGGGTCAGCTCAACCGAGGCGCCAGAGGTGATGGCAGCGATTGGCTGTGAACCACCACCGGATGTGCCGGCAACGATGGCCGGAATTTCGCCATTGTGAAGCCGCTCTTGTTCGCGCTCGAAGAAGTTGTGCAGTCGGTTCGTCCATTCGCCAACGCCGCGTATGTGCAGCCAGATGTAGTCCTCCTGTTCCGGTGCGCTGCTCAGCGTGAACGGGTGCCACTCGTACTGCGCGATCGCCGGAATGTTGACGAACACGTAATCGCCCGGCCGGAAGCAAAAGTGTAGTGGACGCTTGATGACCAGATGTGTCACTTTTGAGGGCAGAAGTAGTCCGGATGAGATGTACGTCTTGCCGTGCTCGGTGCGCATCCAGACTAATCTTTGGAAGGAAGTGTTGCAATCAGGATTATTAGAGGAGAATTTCTCATAATGCTGAAACTTTTCAATCTTTGGGTAAGTTTTGTAAGCAATTCGCCTTAAAGAGTTTAAATGCAATGAGCAATTTGTCGTTGTGAATTAGCTGTGGATCATACGGTAAGCAAACTAAGCAGCTGATTGGGGTCCAATTCTTTCGAGAGGCCTCTTAATTTTTACTTATATTTCATTCATTATTTAGTTTGAATTATTTTTTGCTGTTTTGCTAAGCAATTACGTGTCTTATCCAAAACGCGATTAGTTTGTGGATTTACTGTCAAATTCAATTGTTTTGTTTTCCAAAGGAAAATTCAAAAAATGGTTTAAAGATAATGGAAACATTTGGACTGGCAAGAGACGTGTCCTGCACATTTACAAATATGAAAATAGTTCTAAAACGTTTATCATCTTTACCCATTTGAAACGCTTCGGCGGTAAGGTCTATTCAGTTTTGGAATGAATGATAAAATATATAAGAGTTACTTTCGAAGCGATAAAATCAAATTATTGTGACAAAATAAATTATAATTAAATTATAATTAAATTATTGGCTAAAGGCCATTCATATATTCATTTTCCAGGAAAGTTATAAATCACTTCGGAGAAAGAAGCAACTTAAAAACGTACTTAATTGATTATAGTTAAGGTAAATTTTAGTTTTATATAAACTTGGTTATTTATTACGCGCGAATTGTTTTATTTCAATTTAAATTGTATGTAAAAGAAATTAAAAATTGAGTGGAGAAATAGCTATGCAGTATTCGGGGTCTTAATCTTGCAAGGGGACCCTAAATTTCGTAATCCACCAAGGGACCCTTGTAAAGGTACTGTTGAAAAAAATCATTTAATATACTATGTTTAACGTTCACCAAATGATTTATTAGAAGGGATGGATTGAACTGTAACTGAAAAAATTTAAAATTTTTACGTGTTCATGTTTTAGCAAAAGGTTTAGGCGAAAATAGTGAAACTCGTGACAGAGTGCTAACTTTATAAGTTGTCTGGTTGTTAATCATTTTAGAAATATTTCCCGTGAATACGATACGTTCGATACGATGTAAATTTATAAATAGATTCTTCAAATGGCAAATAACAATACAATAACCTGCATTTGTCCAACTAACCTTATTGTGCGTTCAACCAGGTAAATCAAGCCCGGCACGATGAACCACTTCCAAAAGTTTGGCCCATGAAACAGAACCAGTATCCAGAACGGCACGTACAGGAGATGCGTCCAGTAGAACACCTGAACAGAGAAGGGCAAAAAGGGAACAGAATTTATCGTGCATTTGTCGTGCGCCTTCTGATATGATTGATTTAAAGTGTTAGCTTTCTAGTGTTCTAGTTTCTTTCGGTATACTTCGAAGCTACCACCGCGTCGCACGAACGGCTGCGAGCAGACGAACATGATCAGCAGGATCACCACCAGGACGACGCCGGTCGGATTGGCGCAACCACCGATCAGCCCGAACAGACCGGGCCGGGCCGTGAACAGCCACTCGGCCGTAGTGTAGTTGTTGGCGTTGATCACCGGATCGTTCACGACGATCGTGGCTGCAGAGGCGCGGTGTCGTGGCGCATGTATTTGCATTTGGGTTCAATATTTACAACGGTCCATTGCCGGGAATCCATCCAGTATCAATATTTACAGGCACAGACACACATTACACACCAGGGTTGTAGGTTGTGACAGGTTGTAGGTGGCCCCCATTCAGGAAGGACATGGAACGGGACAGAACGGGTTGTATGTACACGGGATCGTGGACGGACGGGAGATAAATATTTAATTAAAATAGAAGAAACAAATCCATAAGTAGAGAAAGAAAGAGAGAGAGAAGGAAAAAAGAGAAAGGGAGGGAGAGAGAGAAAGATTATGAAAAGGTTAATACGATCAAATTCATGCACAACGATCAACCGTGTTTGCACGATCGAACTAGTTTTGCGAAGCAGGTTTAGATCAACGTTTTGACGTGGTCGGTTACGGTGGTCCAACATGTTTGCTCCTTTTTCTTCTTCTTCATCTTCCGGTCGGCCGTCGCGTCACAATGCTGTCAGGATCGGTCGGGGAGAGATCTGGCGGATGTGCAGAATCTTACAATGTAGCGCAAAAATGGTGCCGCCAATGGTGATGGCGAAGCGAAAGGTAAATTAATTTTTAACGAGACAAATCCGACCGCACTTTACGGCGTGGCGCAACTGGGAGCAAACGGCCGGAGCCCATCATTTGGACCGATGCCGGATGGTAATTAAATCCCCTCCGTGCTCCGGTTCAGCCACTTTGAGGATGGCTAATATTTTATCGATTACCAAGCAGTTCGCTGTTCTCTTAGCAGAAGGAGTTGAGGGAAGAGTTGTGATATGAAGGAAGCTAAAACCACGATAAACAGGAAAATGTATATGGTAAGGGATCTAGTTTCTACACTACAAAGTATAAGAGAAAACGCCATCGACATCTCTTAGACCATTAAATCTTATCTAAAGCTGGTGTTCGATACGTTCAATCTTAAAATACGCTAATGTGTCTTTACAATGTTAATTTCTACAAAAAAGACACAGCAATATGCATTACATGAATAATTTTAAAATCACAACTACATTCCCTTTAAAAAGAAAAAAATCCCACAAGCACTACTGCGATAAAACTTGCTTCTAAATTGTTTTCCCAAATTACAAAACTTTCGTAAAATGTGAACCAAATGTGTTATGAAAGCGCACCGTAACGAGTCCCACTGAATAAACCGTATCACTTTGCTTGCAAAGGACACCTTTCCCGAGCGAGACGAAAAGGTTCCAGGTGAATAAATTGAGATATAAAAATATAATTTATGGAATGGTCTTTTCTGATTTTATTTTTTCGACGTCTGCAAAAAGGCAAAAGTGCATTCGCGTTCCCCATTTGGGTGGTGCGGATCAGATGCAAAAGGGGAGATATTTTTATGACTTCCTTTCGCAAACGCATAAGCTTGGGGTCGGGTGGTGAGGTGAAGTATTAAAAACTTTTAAAAACAAGAAAAAACGACATGCCAGCCGGCTCTTCGCGATTCGTTTGAATCGAAATGGAGAGGAAATGAGCGATTGGTCGTGGAATGAATGGCCGGCGCACAAACGGCGCACCGGCAGCTACGCTGATCGTGGAAAATAAAGTAATAAAATGGCGATTACGACTGCCTGCACTGGTGGGTGAAACTGGTGCACTCCAATAAGAGAAGTAATAATAACGGCCAGCGTCTTACAGTTGTCGGGGTAGTAAAATGTTTGGTCGGTTTCCTTCTTAGGGGAAAACGGAGGTTTTTCTTACTCCGAACGGGGCATTTCGTTAGTATTCTGTGTGTCCTCAGTCCTGTGTGGTATTGGGCGTCCCGAGATGAAGTCCCGTGATACTCACTGAAGTTGAACAGGTGCATGATGGTGTGGAGGAGGCTGAAGCAGGCCACCAGCACGCCGGTCAGCTTGTGCAGATAGATGTGCTGGTCGAGGGGTAGAAAGGCGGTAAAGCCACGCGTCCGGAGAAAGGTTATGCACTGGCGCAGCATGAGCACCAGGATGAAGGCACAATTAAAATTTAAGCATTGTCCTGTGGTGAGATGGTTCAATCGAAGGGAATTATTATATTAATGAAATGACAGAAAATTTAAAAACTTCGAATGTTATTTTGCTTGTGTTTTGAGATCCAGTTGCGGATAAATTTTTGCAGCATATCGAAGAACTAGAAAAAATGACTGCCACAGTTTTTGAACTGTCAGTTATTTTCCTAAAACGGCCTATTATAACGGTTTATATAAAAATTCAAACGAAGTTCTCGGCTACTGTGATAGTGCGCTTTGGATGAAACTGGTCACAGTGTTGTCCCTTAACCTTGTACAACTTGCTCAAATTCCCTGCTGTACGTGAGCAGGCACACCTACCACAAGCACGT
>KE524984.1:315406-326453 GCA_000441895.2 Anopheles sinensis
AAAGCATAATTTATGCGTGCACTCAATCGAAGGGCAATCGGGGTCCGGTCGATCGAGATTCGAGCGATATTCGTTTACGGTCACCATTAGCGACCGGCAATAGGCGAATGCTCGCCCAGCCACACATCTAGAGGTGGACAAATTGTAAGCGTACGTCTTAAGTAAAAGCTCAGCGGGAGATCGCGAGGCCGGCGATCGGTCGATCGATGCTAGCCAGGCGCTGCGTCGAGTGATGTACGATCTAAATTACTCTATCATCGTCCCTGATGATCCTCGCGCTAAACTATGGAGGGCTATGGTGTAATTATATTAAATGAAAATACAAAGAACAAGTTCCGATGAAGTTTCAATCAATTGAAGTGACACACTAAAAAGTTCCAAAACTATGTTTTGATTGAAATCAAGATGAACTGTTTGTAGGATCTGATTAATATGAGTAGAAATCGAAGCCATAGACAACAAACAAAGCTCTCTGGCAAAAAATGAAAGAATTTTTGTTTGGACTTTCATGGATCAAGGTTTTTCGGCAAACAAAAATTTTCGGCTGCTTGTTGGCACACTCCACATATAACATTTAGTTTTTAATTGTTGAAATAGTGGCAATTGTTATTTGATCCACAAAAAATATGTTTTAACGTTTTTAATGTTTTTAAGTGTTTTACTACACACTTTATTACAATGAAAGAGAGTGTCTTAGGTTGTGGGCCGGTTCTAGTTTTGAGACGGCATTCACATCAAATTTTTTATGCAAGCAAAAAACCTAAAAATTTTTAAACATAGTTTGGAAATCTAAAATTGATTTTTGTCATTAAAAATTCAATTTTACTAACAGCTCAACGCCGCTTATAAAACCAGTCAAAACACCTTTTTTAACATCAAATACCTTTTTTAATCAATTAATGGTTAATTTATTTTATATGTTTCCATTCCTGGCATTTTAAAATCTGGACCACAAACGAGTACAAAAAAACAGCACTTTATATAAGTATCTGTACTTTTTTATCTTAACGTAGAACAAAAAAGTTGTAGCAAAGTTAGCTTTCCATTGTTTTTTTTTGCATTTTTTCGAAAAAGACAATCAGACTCAATACCCAATACATTCCCTGACGGTATTAAGTATGATGATTCTATGTGTTATTTTAAAAATTGACTTAACTACTCTAACTGGAATAGATTTATTGATCTGCGCAAACTTCAAGCCGCCTAAAATCTGGCAGAACTTTACATATTTTAAGTAAAAACAATATTGTAAATAAAAGTTTATACCATCGATCCAACACCCAATATTATTTTGGACACATTTGCTAATGTTATATATAAATCGAAAGTTCAAATGAATGTAATTTTGGAAAACATTGTAGCATTCACTTCTTGGTAATTACGGCTATACTCTAGTAAAATTATATTTTCGAATGGCTCCAACATATAATGAAATAAAAACTATACATAAAAAAATTAAGTTCAAACATGGTTCTTTGGAATAGGCAAAAACGTGCTTGTTCCTTAATTACATGGAAAAATCCTTTAAAAGTAAAGCCAAAGCGAATGGCCATAAACAAACAAAGTACAGTCTCGCCTATACTCCACTTTCTTAATGAAATGCGCACACGTTATGTATTTTTTCACCGTTTCTCTCTGATTGATAAACATATTTGCAGAGCAACCTGCATTGCCAGGCACTCCACAGCCGTCGTCTTTATGATGAATGTACTGCATTAGCCGTTTTCGAGACGGTGGAAAAAACTACACCGCCAACCGAAGGTGGATGGTGGATGATAAAACTTTGTCCCAGGTTTTTCTTTTCCTACGCAACCACCTCCGAGGGAGGTTTGCGATAGATTCTGCGGTCCAAGTGCGAAGTGATACATGAACGTTGCGACCGCTATAAATAACGAATCCGTCTGTCTTTCATACGACCAGCAACCGTAGTGGGAAAATGCGTCCCCGATCCCCGGCGTTGAGTGCACTTGTCATGGAAAAGAAAACATTCCCCCAACGCGTCGTTGCTTGTTTGCCCGCTACGAGCGAGCCTTCAGTAGCTGCGGGTGGATACGCCGTAGAGTTTAACACCGTTTTACCGCTTCACCGTGGAAGCCTCACCCGTTGGCCCCGGGACATCATATCGCGTGGTCAGTTTAATGATGCATCAGACCACGAACCTCGGGCCTACCGTCTAACCTAACACCAACTGCTTAAAGTCGAGAGCAAGTGAAGCACAAGCGCAACTAACCTGATCCTCCGAGAAGCGCATTCCGTTCTCCTCCATGCACGCCCGCATCACGTGCTGCAGCTCGCGGTGTTGGATCAGCCCGTCGCCTACCGCGTGCCGTTTGCATTTTCCCGGGATGCGACGATCGTACGATTTTCCGGCGGGTGTTCCAGAGTGCCAGTGGGGGATTGAAAAACAGGGATGGAAGCAAAAGATTAAAACATGTTCCAGGCAGTCTCAAGTGATTCGTCCGACCGGTCCGGTGTCCGAGTTGACGACCGGGCAGGCCATCAATTTTTCGCAACCGTTCGTAGGGTTCGTCGTCTGTCGCGCGCGTCGCCTGAACCAGATAATGAGACACCGATAAGAGATGCTTATCGAGTCAGGGCTGGTAAAATGTAGGTCTGTCGGCTCTCGGTCACATCTCGTCTGTCTTCGTTTGTCTCCTGATGGCCCTTAATGTGAGCGGGATTAGGATTTTAACGCTCAATGCGTTTGACAAATGTTTTGATTCAATCGTTCCGCACGACGTGGAAGTGGATTATACAGCTTACATCTTACCATACCAAGCTGACAGCGCCACTTGTGGTGGAAAATGAATAAGAGTGTGGCAACGACTTGAAAATATCCATTTTAGTGGACTAAAATTTATGAATGGAGTTCAATTGTACGAAAATTTGCGGAATGAACCGTGTCACTCCACGCATGGAAGCTCACGTGTGGTTTCTCGGGTCATAAAGAAATCGGACCAATCGGTTACAGTCCGTAGGTTGTTGTTGTGCGTGAACCACAAAATGTAAAACCACAGGAAGTTTTTCCTTTCCCTTGGCACAGCTCCGCACGGTCAGGGTAACATCTGTTTGTTATTTATTAAAGCTTTTATTTATCGTCGATGTCGGCCGTTTGGTTGGAGTGCTTGGCCCCTGGCGCTAAATTGTGGCCAAGTGCAGGGTGTTCGTATTGCGTGGTGCCCAGGTGACTGAAGAGTGTGTGTCTTTGTCCGTTTCGTCACGGTCGTGTCAAGGCATCCCTTCTTCGGGAGACAATCGATACCGAAACCAATCTTTGTTTCCTGTGCCCGTCGGTTAAAACCGGTGCTTGAACGATCGATTGGGTGTTATGAGAGCAAACCGAAAAGCAAAATAAAAACGCTTTAAGTATCATTCAAGCCTCTCCGCACAATGCCTTGTAATCAAAACAAAAACATAAATCGTCCTAAAATTGGAGGGTTTGGAACAAATCGAGCCGTATTTTGTGCGTGTGCGTTTCTTTTTCGTACCGTCCAAATCATACACTTTGAAGAGGAAT
This sequence comes from Anopheles sinensis, assembly GCA_000441895.2. Taxonomy (NCBI): domain Eukaryota; kingdom Metazoa; phylum Arthropoda; class Insecta; order Diptera; family Culicidae; genus Anopheles; species Anopheles sinensis. The sequence goes on from KE524984.1 coordinate 318,924, forward strand.
TTAATTTTGTCCTCTGGCGATTGACCGGCGAACTGATGAATGGCATCGATGAATTCCTGTCGAAGAAATAAAAGAATGTGGAGAAACAATTGGGCACTCATTAAAGCAAAAGAAACTGGCAACAGGAGTTGGCATGCAAATTGGATGCAGTGGGAATCCGAGCACTCACCTGCAGGGAAATGGAGCCCGAGTTGTCCTTGTCGAAGATTTGAAACACTCGTTCGGTGAAAAATGGCTGTGGAGGAAAAAAAAGTGTATCAATAATAGTGTGATGGACAGGAGGATGGAGTGTGGGGAACGTTGAGCGAAAGCGACAGGGTTAACCCATAACGGCGTAAAATATGAAAATAATGCACAACAATTTCAGCATATTAAGGATTTTGCCAAGACCTTGATTTGTTTGATGAAAATTGAACAACTGTATTCTATTCTAATGTAATATGTGAAAAATGTCCTTATGGGAAGGAAGAATTGTTACAAAAGGGTATTTTTGTGCATTGAATGTGTTCAACCTTACTTCAAATTTGAAAAAAAATTACATATGTGTATTATATTGTATTAATTTGTTTTTTTTTATCATGAAAGTTTTTGAACATTAAAATCAATAGTTTTATAAATGCTTTAATATTTTCTTCTTGTAATCTTATTTTACTGTTTGTTTTCAACGCTGAAATACATTGCTTTCGGAAGATGACCAAATGCTTTGGAGCGGTCAGTTTGATCGGCCATTTTCGAAACGCTACAACTCCGTTATGTTCGAAGATTTATCTGAACTATCGGTGGCTTTCACATTTCTTTTTTATGTAAATCTCTATCACTCCACTAGCTGGGTGTAAATGAAAAAAAGATAGAGTCGGCGTTTTTTTTTTTTTAAATATCTTCATTCCAATAAAACTCTGCGCTAGTAAGCAGATACAAAATTGCCTGAAATATGGTTCCATATTTTTTAGAGCAAAAGAAAGGTTCCAGAAAGAAAATGGAAGATCGTTGAAGTTGTTGGACATCACTGAATGTTTTTTTATTTCATCTTTTTCATCTTGCACTATCAAAATTAATCCAATAATAAAACAAAAGAAAGGAAATATTGTGTTTCGTATTTCCACGGCGAGTTTAAGGGCTTTAAGGGTTAAAGTGTCCTCTAGTCTATTCCAGAGCACGGAGTGCTATACTTACGTTTTTGGAGGTAACAATTTTCTTAAACTCCTCCCGGCGAATCTCCTTCTCGTTGCCGACCGTCTTGATGAACAATTGCTCCAACCGCTCGAGGGACGATTTGTCGAAGCCGGTTCGTGGGCTGGGGGAGTGCAGGAAGCAGGGAAAGGGGAAATTAATATGCGGTAGTGTGTAAACACTCACTCGTTGCGTACATTCGAATGAACATCTTCACTCCCCAAATGGGGACCGTTGTAATTGTAGCTTTGTGTTTCGTTTCATGCTGCTCAACCAACAACGGCATGTCCTTATTACCTCACCCTAGTGGCAGGTCACCGGCCATTTTACACCCCGGTAATTAGTGACACCAAATTTGCTAAAGTGCCCCACTGGCGATGCGGTATGTGTGTGTGTCGTGCGTGAGTGCGTGCTGATGCAACTTCGGGAGTTGAACTTCCTCTTGCGTGCGACGGCCACACAAATGTCTCCGTAAATGGAAAACGGTTTCATCCCACCTGCTTGTGAAAAGGTTATGTGTGCCAATTTTGGTAATCCGAACTATGTGTTCTCCGCTCGGCTGACACCTCGTGATGAACTCACGGTTTATTCGGCACGGTAGTCTCTCCTCACCGTATGATCACCGCCGCGATCTGTTGTTCTGGTTTAATGGGCTGTCAATTACTCGGGGGTTTATTTTCCCAGCTTCCCAAGCCCGAGGATCACCATTTGCGAGCGGTGAAAATGGCCCTTTACCCTTTTGGCTCGGGCTGGATAAAAGATCTCAATTAATTACCCCTTCAGTCAAGCGCCCCGTTTCGATAATGCCATTGTGGGAGCCAATTAATTAAACATTGAACTTCGATAAGCCGGCAACTACTACTTCTACTTCTACTATTACTCAGCTAACGGATAGGTCCTAATCATTAATGTGCTCCCTTGTATATGCCTCCAGCTTTTCGAGCCCTTTTGTTGCAAATGCTCATATTATGCTCCGTCACTCGGAGAACTGCCGTGTTTTCCATTGTTTGCCACACTCCCAATAATCATTTATCAATGGATAAAACCTTCAGGGAAACTTAACACAAGACAACCCTCATCGTTCGGCCACAGAAGCTACAAAAGAGCTTTGGTGTTGAATTTGGCTCCGTTTGGTAGAAAATAAGGTGGACGCACACAAATTTCGGATAATCGATCAACGGTCGATATTTTCCCCTGAGGGACACGTGCGGTGAACACAGAAAGCAACCTAGAAAGGGCTTTGTGGGTTGCCCAACCCAAAGTTGAGTTCGAATGCTGTCTAAAATAAGATATCCACAAAGTGACCAAAGAGAGGAATGGAATGGAATGTATATTCATACGGGTGCATGAAGAGTTTCAAGAGCTGATGAAGGATGTCACAGCGTATGGTATGTTGCTATCGCCTGGTGGCTACTACAACACGCGATCTCTTAAGACAAAAAGCACAACAGACGCACGTTGGAGAGTGTTTCGGCATGATTAATCTCCAGGTACACGTGCGGGAAAAAGAGGTGGCATTCGGGAGGGAAATGGCGTGTATGTAGATACATTGTGTTAACATGAGTCGTTAATTTGCTGCCGCGAAAGGTTCACATGTAGGTAAGTGGTGTTGCAAGTGCGGGCACTCAACGCGACACTTCAACGTGTCAAGAAGGTGTCAAACAGTGCCGATGAGGGAAGAGAATGCACGGGAAAGGTGCATACGAAAATTCAAGATGAACGAACGGGGACCTCCAGTAAAGTCCGATCTTCACGAGTATCGACACTTGAACACGGATCCATATGCCGCTAGTGTTTTCCCGCAGAGTGATCTTCCTCGTAAAGCACGCTGAAGCAAGGTTAACTTTCTTTCCTTCTAGTAACTTTTTTTGCCAACATTTGCGATCCCATCCCTCGAGCTGACAAATCGCATTTCGATGCCGGTGCGCACGGGGAGGCTCGTGGGGAGGCACGAACTTGGACCGACATTTATCACGTGCCAAGTCGCGAGCGTTGGTGAACTCTGACACGCGATAAATCTTGATTAGCCATATTTGCTTGCCGGGTCCGGTGCTGCCTTTTTCGCGACTCATCGATCAGCGATCGTGGCGATCGGGACGACGATCAACGAAGGATCCACAAGTTTGTCTCAAATAAATCATTCTTCGCGCTACTACGCGCCACCCTCAAGCTGCCTGCTGAAGCCCGTTTCCCAGTGGTTCGCTCGTTTAAATCTCGTTTACGTCTACGGCACATTTATCACCTCGCGCGAAGCTTCGAAACAGCTTCGTAGTCTCAGACAATGTCGTGGAAGCGAATGCAATCTAAACACACCGCACAGTACTCGATGTGGATGGTTGAATTCACCAAACATCAACCAAACGATCACGACCACGCGACAATTGTACTAATAAAAAATGGGAAACATAAAAATCTGCACGAAACTGATCGATGATCAATGAAAGGGCTGTTGCCGGGTTTTGTTCCGGACTCGTGACTTCCCAATCTGCTTATCGCTTGCGGAGGTCGTACCGTGTAATGGCAGAAATTATCTACTTCAGCGGCAGCATGTGTCAAGCTGGGTCAGCTGCTTCTTTTTCTCTTCGCCACATAATTGGTGTTGTGTGTTGCCGGTTGTTCACCCTCTCTGTTTACACTTTTACGTTCTGCACAAACAAACAGATGGTCTGTCTTGGTGGTTTAGATGGAGTGCTTTGTGGTTTGGTTGAATTCGGTCACGATCTCAGGACGATCGAGGAGTTCGAGTTCAAGAAGTTTGTCTACGATCAGAGATCGACGAAAGAAGGGCACGAAGTTCAAAAGCTTGGCGAGTACGTGCTTGTTTCGGGTTAAGCATCAGATGGTCGAACTTGCAAGATGAGATGCTAACGAATAAAAACTTTAGCAGAGAAACTGTTTAAATCGCACTTGATCGTGGTGTTTTTTATTGCTAAGAAATTGTGTTAAAAATATTGAAGAATGAAAAATATTGATTTTTCTTATCACGAACATGTAAAAAAATAATTAAACAATTAAATTTAGTTTAATGTTAAGCATAATACGGAAGAAATGTTGTGCGTAAAAAATTTAACATGTTTATATTATTGTACATCATCAAACTTTTCTTTTTTGTACATTAGTTTTTTTATTGCAAAGTTTCTTTCTATTTATTCTTGGGCCTTATGACTATTTTAAAAAGAATAAAGAGTCTTTCATTTAGAATCAAACACAAATCGAAATTTGTATAAAAAAGAGACTAAACTTTTCACAGATAATTTTACAATAAAACGCCTTCTACTAACATAGATTAGGCGGAAAATGCTTTTTCTTTGAAAATTTAAACGAGCTGAAAAAAGTCTAGGTAAAAATAACTTCTCAGTCAAAAATTATTTCTATGTCATTTAGTCTTATAAATTCATTTGCGAGAACTGATAAGCTATGGACATTTTAAAAATGTTCTCTCACCAAATGTAACAAGCATATTTGAATGTTCCAGTTGCTCAAAACTTTCACCAAGCGCTTTCAAATGAGGTAGCGTTTTCGCAAACAACATGAACTCAGTGAGAAATTAATTATTTATTATAATCACGCACACCAGAAGCAATCATCATCGGCAATACTGGGTGCAAACAGGCAATAAACGTTTAATGCGTATGAATCACGAAATCACAACACAACCGGGCGCAATTCCGACCATCGCCGATGTTTTATGTTTATGTGTCGTTCGTTCGTTCTGTTTGCAAGCGTACCATTTCTTTAGCTTTTGCAGTTGCAGAAATTACGACCTGACGGCCCCATTATACGGGTTCATGCTCGAACGCCAAGGCCGGGTCGAATCATGTGCTTGCGCACCCGCGATCTGCTCCCGGAATGGGCCCCCGGGAGTCGCTTTTTCACCAATCCCGTCTAATCATCCGGGTTTAGCGTTCCAACTGCGGTTGAGCGGTTTGTGGATCTGTCTGTGAGTGCGCACGAGCGTTTTCACGGCTCATAAATTATGTGCCCTCTCCTGTTTTGTGCTCATTTCAGCAGCATTTCCAACCAAAGGTGCAGTTTCATTTTTTCTAATATACTTGTTAACATTCACGCACCACGCTCTGCGTCGATTCGATAAATCATGCAGTTGCGAGCTATTTATCAAACCTGCCGAAACCCGCACGCCATCTTCGTGGGTCGCCGGGAAATAGAACCCAGCGTGAACGGGCTATGGAGCGTAGAATAGGCAATGATCTTCCATTGACCATTTGCGAGCGAAACCTACCGGATCAGCTGCCGATGATTGGTGAACCTTGCGTTGGGCTTCTGGTCCGGCTCATCTGGTTTCCGTTTATTTTATTACTGCTCGCGACATAATTTATGAACAGCCCGCGTACAGCAGCATCCATTTCTTCCAAGTCCAGCTCCGAGGGGTCTCTCGGGTTTGGATGGAACAAATGATTTACGATCGTCAATCGGCAAAGTGCATTCATTTGAGTTAGCCTCCGGGGGCTAGAGTCCATTTGGCGAGGCGCGAACATGTTGGCTAGTGTTGCCTTATCCTTATAGGACGAGGTTCGGAAGCGAGTTTCAATAGAGAGCTCTGGAATGATCGCGACGAAAGCACATGAATGAGCTCATGCTACTTCGTTTGAAGAGCTTTGAATAGTGGATAGCATCAACAACGGGCTAGATGAAAAGCGAAAACAGAAAACGTGCCACACGTTACCACACTTTTGTGCGCGATAACGATCACAAAGTTAGATATCGTTCTTTTGTAAGGCCTTTTTTTAATGTATCTACCAAACAAAATACCTGCCGCATCTTCAGTAATTTCCCGTTAGCTATGGAACATTAAAAAAAATACATTCAATACTCGTTATCAGAACAATCTTACACTAAACGTCTCTTTCTTCCTTAGAGCACATTTAAGGTTCATGTTAACCCTATCTTGCTTAACTCATTTTTAGCATGTGTATTTTTCTTATCTTTTTTATGACATTCATGATAAAGGTACTATTTCATATTCTTTACTTTTAATGTGAACGTTGTTTTCGAATTGACTCGTTTTATATTTATGCATGCGAAGAAAGTCAAAGATGACGAAATTGATAAGTAAACTGTTGCATTTGTTACAGACTTTAATCAAGAATTAATGTTATTACTTTAATCAAACAAATTTAATAAACTATTTAAACATTACTTAAAAAAGGGATTGTTTTAATTGCTTAATTATTCGTTTCCTGCTATTCCAGTGGTGACAAAAACACCTCTTATATTCAAATGTTGGACTTTTCAATAAGAAATTGGGTTAGGAGCATTGAGGAAAACGAAATTTTTAAAAATATTTATTAAAATTTCCGTAAAGGGATGGTTTTTGTGAACCCCAAAAACGATTTGTATTGGAATATAAAAAAAATAGTACATCCACGGTAATGTTCAGAATAAACCAAACATTCGGGTTGTAACATGGTAACATAATAACAAGGTAATTTTTTTACAGTCAAATCTAAATCAGTGACTCGGTTTTGTTCTGTCAGATAACGATCCCAATTACATAAGATAACTAACGTATTAATAAGAACTTGTACATTTCATGAAAATGTTTCATGTTTTCTAATATTCGATGTTTAATCTTGCATTTGACCAAATTTACCGTCTTTGGTGCGGTTAGTGTTAGTAACGACAACAAGGAAGAAAAGATGGTGTTACTTTTGCGTGTGCCATCGCACATTATTAGTTGTCCACCCGACAGTTTCGTTTCTCGATACGAAGACATTCTTTCAAACGTACCAAAAAGCGGTCCAGCGTGGAATGTCGGTACGGTACTCGTTCCTCCACCCTTCTGGTTGGTTGTTATTTAATTTATGCAGTGTAATAGCCACGGCTACCGCAAATGGACATTGGCAACGATCACGTCTCCCTCTCGCGTGTCGTGATCTTCCCTGCAACCCCTCATCACCAGCCGTAAACCTCAAAGCCTGGTACGGTAAACCACTCTCAACGTCGAACTGGCTCGAACCGTTCGCCGTGATTTGTGCCAACAGCACTTCAGCTACCGTAATTTCGCTGTCCATCAGATCTGAGCATCTGAGCGATCTTATCGCTCTCAATCGAACACGATCGAAACGCAAGAAAGGTTTTCCTCCGGGCTCCCGAACGGACGCCACGCGGTGCAAGACGCAGACCCTCACCCCGAACCTAACCTTGATTGACGTGGCGCGATCGGACAAAATCAGAGCAGATCGAACCCATTAGTGATTGCGGCGTCGGGGCGAGTGGTCAGTAGTCCGGGCCGGATGATGAACTTGCTATCGCTCAGCTGTCATCTGGCCGACCGGTCGCCGGCAGGTGCCGAACATGGGCGGAACCATGACGAGTTGCAGGACTAACGGGCAAAAGGTT
>KE524984.1:326473-350030 GCA_000441895.2 Anopheles sinensis
CTGCCGTCCATCTCTGGAACGGGACCTACGTGGCTTCTAGCCTGTTCAGACCCTTGCCTTTGATTAAGATCTACCGTTTTAGGTTGTTATCTTCAAGCAACTTGAACTTGGTTTGTGAAAAGCGATCGTGCCTCGTAATGATGATCAACTCGAGCACATTCACTGCAGTGATCGTCACACCGGTCGCTGCCTACATGCAACACTTCCCGTGTGTCTATAGAGATTCAATTTTTCCTCTAACCGGCAATGCCTCCGGCCAATGGGCGCTGCCTTTTTTGGCTAAAACTAATCACGGTGTCGCGTTTGATCAACTTTTCAAACCGCCACCGTAAACGGGCCCGCGTCGTTCGGAAGTGTTGACCAAACCGGCCGGTTTTGGATAATGGGATTTAATTATCATCCTGAACCGATCGATCGATGCAACGGTTTTAATTAAGTGTGAGCGGGAAAACCCCAAATCAGGGCAGATGATAGATGCGTCCAGCACTTACCGTGAGTTGGTGAGGTTTGAGATGAACTCCATGATTTGATTGGTCGAAATCTGGTTGGTCGAGTCGATGTCGATTAATCGATAGAGCTTATCTAGAATCTGCAACAGCATGGAAGAGGAAACCAAAGAAAAGGAAACATTAGTGGCATGCAGGAAGAAGCCAGCGAGGACCGCGGCGAAACTTACCCCTTTGGCATGCCATATTTGGGAGAACTTGTCGTAGGTTACCGTGCCGTCACCGCAAAGTACGTACGCGACCGATTCGAGCTGCTCGGCGAAATCAATTTGCTTCTCGTCACTGCAAAGAAAAGGGTTGGAAAAGATTGTAGAAATGTTAATGAGCAAAATGGCACATAACATGGAGCGTGGAGTTTAATTGCTCGATCATTTGCACTTTTCCTAAGACGGTTGATGCTGCCGTCAGAGCAAATTAATGCTTACAAGCTGGCGAGATAATCGCCCAAAGCGATATGAATGATTTAATTATCAGTTAAAATATGATCGATTTTAAATTCCTTTTACAAATATTTGCAATGTGAAGTTTTGACCATGAAACATGTTGATGTTGAGTAAAGGCTAATAAAATAGACTCTAATGAAAATTCCATTTAACAAACTGTGTCAAAGATAATTATTTTCTGGTTAATTTGGTAAGAAAATACATGAATCTTCTTAAGTCATGCCTGCATTACATCATGCCATTGTATGTAGAGTAATGTGAGGCAATATGCCCCCCTTAAGCGGAAATCCTTTATTTCTCGCAACTCATTGTACAAAAATAATCCAAATCTTCACAGATTGATTTTCTATCCCCTCTTCTACTTAAAAATATAAAAAAATATTAAAACTCTCGGATTGTTTTTAAAACGAAGATTTTGAAGAACACTATTTACCACGCTTAATTTTAAACTGTTTTGTAAAATGAGCGAACTAGTGGGCCCAATTAATTATTATTTAATTATTATTTAATTATTTCTAGAAATCTAGTTTAATTTACATCCAATTTTAAATAAAAACTCATATATTTCAATATGAAATATCTTCAATCAATTCTTAAATGGATTATTAAATCAGTTCTGTACAGTATTCGTTGAGTTGCATATTGAGGTGCTTGCTGAATATCTGCTTGATTACAATAGTTTTTAACACTCGTTATAGTCTAAACTATCGTAGGGCTTTATCAATAAGCTTTATCCTATTTTCCCTGTAGAGCCGTGTTTAAATACAATTGGGATTTATTAGACACGTCAATGCACAAATTCTATCACACAAAATTGCTCCAAATGGCTTAATTTTGCCCAAAAAATTACAGTTTACCCCACCGGGGCATTTTGCCACACTTCCTCTAATTGACTTCACTGGCCAAACCGCAAAACGCGGGTGGTGGCTCAAGCTTTTCTGATTTTTCTTTCTGTTTCATTTGAGAGTTCCTGTCATACAAGAAGTGAACCAATCAAAATTATAAGCGGTGTATAATCTCTAGATGTATTGTTACTTGTTATACTTTAGTTTGTTTTTAAATTCAGCATAGAAAAGACACGCAAAAGGCAAAGCAGCATACGTAGCATTCCAAGAAGGAACAAGCCTGCTTTGCATGGAAACATGTTGTGCATTCTATTTTTATTGTTCGATTTTTCGATTTGATTAACATTGGAACAAACCGTGACGTTTATATCCTTATTTTTGTAAGAACGAATGCATATCGTTATTGGCGTTATAATTTACATGAGAAAAGACACTCTCGAAAACATCGCGAAGTAGGTATTGGCGATGTGAAATGAAGAATTGAAACTGATCGAAAGAAACGCCAAGTTGATTTAATTCAAACGAAGAGACTATCGGTGGAGTTGGGGGTATACATAGGAAAAACCGTTTTGTACTCATTCGCCTTCAGTGACATCGCTGCAAGGGCCGCCGTCACCTCCCGGCCTAGTTGAAAGATTTCGTACTTTTCGATCTCGATCTCGGATCCCACCTCCATACCGATGCAACCGTTCACATCAATCGCATAGCAATAGTCCAAAGATGTGCCACCGGTCGTACCCTGAATCTCGGCCACTGTGCCAACCTTAAACTCCGCGCCTGCCTCCTGCTTCACAGCGGCGGCCCCCGCGTCGGCGATGGCCTGCAGTTTGGCCTCGTCCCTCGGTTTGCGCGTGCTGAACGACCATGGGAAGACGATGTTGTTCCCGGGCGAGTGCAGATCGACATAGAGCACCAGGTAATCCTTCAATACCACCAGCACTCGCTTGATAAACTTTGACTCGATCTCGGAGAACGGTTTCGGGCCGCGGTACGAATCCTCGGACGGATCGGTGGTGGCGTCGTTGGACACCTTGTCCCACTTGTAGCTGAAGTTGCGGTTTATATCGACACCCTTCTGGCCACCCGCCTGGTTCGAGCGATTTTTGCGCCATACGCGGCTCTGGGCTCTCGAGTACTCGTACCCGTCCGGGTTCGCTATCGGTAGGATGACGAAACGGTAGTCCAGGTTCTTATAGGCGTCGGGATTGTTGACCAACTGATCGATAACGTAGAGGGCCGCCATCGCCGAGCCCCACTCGTGGCCGTGCTGATTTGCAACGAGGAAAACCGTTTTCCACGATAATGCATTGTTCACAATGATCACCTCGAGCCGGCGCCCTTCGGCCGTTTTGCCGACATTTTCGAGCCCCACCCAGTCTGGGTACTTTTGCTGTAGAGTTCTCATCCATGCGACCGCTTCGTCGTAGGTAGGAAAATTGTCCAGAAAACTGCTTGGCTTGAACTGCCTCTCCGAACTGGAGGGAAAGGAAATTCATCAGATATTATCGTCAGGGTACTAACAGTCGGTGGACTACCAACACAACTGGAATAGAACACGCACCTGCCGGAAAATAGTTTGTAGAATGTACTGTTTGGCCCAGGTGAATGGTTGGCAAAGGCCTGGAAGATTGGCGTACTGTTGGTAGCCTTGATAAGCGCAAGCGCCACTAAAACCGTTACGATAATTCGTTGAACCATATCTGACGCAGAGTTACTGGTTACACTAAAGTGCATGCGATATTTTTATGAACAAGCTTATATAGAGGAGCAATTTGGCATACTTCTCCATATCTTTGTGTCCAATTGAACTAAACAATATACAAACTGCGTGACATAATAAAAACCAACTGTAGCAGGAATTTGTATTGTGTTGAACTAAATAGTGTGCAAAAGCAATATGGTTACGCGTGTTTCTAGTAAACCCCTCTTTTTTAGCTCTAGCTCAGTTCAACTCAGTCTTGAAACCAAATTCGATACGGAGTTTATTCTTCGAAGCAAAACCAAGCAAATACGAATAATAGCAGTCAAGCCCGGTCTTTTGATCGCAAGTACCTGCATCTCAATTATATAAAAATTTAAGGAGCAAATTGAAAAAAAAATTTACACCATTTTAATCAAATATATATAATATTTTTGTCTTTCTACGCCACGAATATGATTATCCAATAATTGTCCAGTGAATTGGTTTGAAAAGGCAATTAATATATCGTGAATATCATCCCATCAGCTGAGTCTGAAATGTTTAAGGCAAGGTAACCGTATAAGCCATCGCACTGATGGCATACATAGCTTCTATGCCGTATGGGACGATCTGGTCCACGTCTACCTCATAGTCATCCTTTCCCAGCTGGATCCAAGTGCACGCCCGGATGTTGAGCCACTGGCAATAGTCCATACCACATCCGGGAGCCTTCCCGACCAGCTGCCCGGGGGTGCCAACCTTATATCGCACGCCCTTATTGAAGTCAATACCGTTTGCTCCCGCTTCGGCAACCCGTTTCGAGATCGATTGGTTCGGCGGTGGCTCATCGGTGTATCCCCATGGGTAGAAGATGAACTGACCGCAGCAGTGTATGTCCACGTACAGAAGCGCATCCCTGTGCCGGAGGATCAGTTTGGTGAGGGCTTTCGTCTCCAGCTCCGAGTTGGGTGCCGGTCCACGGAACGTTTCCGACGAAGGATCTTCATCCGCGCTCTGGATAACCATGTCCCACTGGTACTCAAAGTTGCGGTTAAGGTCGACACCAATATCGCCGGTCGGTTGAATCGATCGATTCTTACGCCAGGATCGCATGTGTTCCCGGCTGAACTCGTATCCATCAGGGTTCGGCATCGGTACGATAACCCACTTGAACCGAGCCAAATCCGGATACATGTTGGCGTTGCGCACCAGCTCATGGATGAGGAAGAGGGTCGAGGTCATGGCGATCCATTCTCGGGCATGCACATTGGCCGTGATAAGGATTGTCTCCCGCTGGACGGGGTTGATCGTGATCGCGATGATATCTCGATTTTCCACCGATATACCGATCGTTTCGGTCCACACTCGATCCGGATGCGCTTTTTGGAGTGCCTGAAGCCACGCATTGGTTTGGTCATAAGTTTGGAAAACTTCCATCATGAAAAATTCGTCCAAATTAGTTTGTCGTTTGCTGCAAATAACCCAAACAGGCTAATATTGAGTGAAGGTTGCCGAACTTCTTCTCTTTCGTCTACGCATACTTCACTAATAAAAATTGAGGTTCACTTAAAAAGGAACTATTCCTCGTGTGAGATAAAATTTCTACACATTTCACTGTAATTAGAAAAGAAACTGCAAACCAGCAGTAAAGTATACAACACGGCAGTGGTTTGGGAGACATATTGAAAACTTTACGCCGCGCTTTACTAGTTCTAGGGTACCACGTTGTAGGGTTCTTATAGCTTTTTGATCGTGTATTTACTACGTAAATTTGATTGTTTGTATTGCTTTCTTAACCAAATTTAATTACAAATTGTATACGTACCATTTCAATTAGTAAATTTAACAGAATGTTGTATGACCTCACTAAAACTTTAAATATCCTTTAAACTATGTTTGGCGTTTGTTTTAAAATAGTTTTTTTGTAAATGTATTTTATGACTAATATCCTCAATCGTTGTCATGAACACATAGGTTTTAGAAATCATTTTAAGGGCTTATGCTCGAAATTCTTAGAGGAGGATAAATACATATACTGTTTCCCTTAAAATTTATTTCTTAATATTTTTTTACTATTGTACTTTGTTTACACAACACATTGAACGATGTTTTTTTGACTTTTATTATACAGTGTACATTTTCCATACAAGTTTTTTTTTATGTTTTAAAGTATTTTAATGAGCATCACCCTTTTCATGCAACAAATTTGGTCTATATGAACTGATATAAGGCCAATTTGTCTAACTTTTATGCCAAGCAAGAATGGCGTCCTGTGTCACCAGGCCTATTCTAATGGATGATTGACAAGGGTTTGAGTCCAGCAAATAAAATAAGCAGCGGTGTTTTTTTCCAAACGTATGTTGTAATTGATCTATATAAATTTAGCTTTCAATTAAAAAAATAACTAAAATAATCCGACTCTCTGTTATGAAATGCTCGATGTTTGCATTTCTATGACATAATCATTACTGGTATGACTGATCAGATCAATTATAAGCCCTCAAACAAAACGTCAAGGTCGAGCAGCTGTTTCGGCCATCGCACCGACGGCGGCCAGAGCTTCCATGCCGTAAGGAATGATTTGATTGGTGTTAAATTCAAACCCTTCCTTCGTCAACTCGATCGAAATACACGCCCGGATACCGACCGAATGGCAAAAGTCCATAGCGGATCCGGACGCCTTATAGAGGAGCTCGCCCGGTGTCCCAACACGATAATTTTCGTGCCTGGAATAGGAAATTGCTTCCGCTCCTGCCGCAGCGACGTCTTTCGCCTTCTGGACATTCGGTGCTGGGTCATCGGTGTAACCCCAGGGGTAAAAGATGTACTGGCCGTAGCTGTGCATATCGAGGTAAAGGACCGCCGCGTTGTTTAGCAGAATCAGATTGGCAAGTGCCTTCGTTTCCGGCTCCGAGCCTGCCGACGGTCCACGGTAAGTTTCCTCCGTCGGGTCTATATCCTCATTCTTAATGAACACGTCCCACTGGAACTCGAAGTTGCGGTTCAGATCGACACCGACTGTGCCGCCAGCCTGCGGGGATCGATTCTTGCGCCAATACCGATTTTCCAGCCGAGAGTACTCGTACCCATCCGGGTTCGGCATCGGTACGATAATCCATTTGAATTGGGTCAGCTCAGGATAGCTATCGGGATTGCGAACCAGCTCGTGGATGATGTAGATGGCCGAGGTCATGGCAACCCACTCGCGAGCATGAACGTTGGCCGTAATGATGACCGTCTGCTCCTGGTTCGGATTGATCGTTATCGAGTAGATATCACGCTCTTCCACCGACGCTCCAATCGATTCTACCACAACCCGATCGGGATAGGCCGCCTGGAGTGCTTGAAGCCACGCTGTGGTTTCATCGTACGTTAGGAAAAAATCCAACACGTTAAAGTCATCTACACTTAGAGCGGCCTGCCGCTTGCTAGAAAAAAAACGTTCACAAGAACGTTAAACGTCACATAAAAGAACGTTCACAAGCATACATACTGCACTGAAAGATAGCTGTTCCCGGAGAATGTAAAATTTGGCATACATTCCACCGGCACAAGGAAAAATGCTGCCCCAACAATCAGAATAGAGATTGCTGGCAGTTTTGCAGTTGACTTGAATACTTCACTTGACATTTTACCTTACTAGTCATTGGTTAGTATTCCCTAGGGCTTTTATAGCATCTCAGGCACAGGTCAGAGAGAATGTTTGTTTGCTTACTAAGCTAAAATCAATTAGTACTACGATTGGTTTTGGTTTTGGTTGTTATTGCCAGATGATGGTTGGGATTATTCGTATGGCTAAAAATCAATGTAATTTACCTTTTTTAATTGCACCGATATGGAATTAAAACGTCCTTATTCAGTTTTGTAATTTGCCTGCCATGACAGAACAGTAAAGTTACGTAAGGAATTAAAATGATCTTATTGGTATGCCGTGGTTCCAGTGAGAGGAACATTTTTCTTACAGTTTTTGCAATCATCAGTTCGAGTTTTGCGAGCTCAAAAATTTCGATCGGATCGTATCAGATCCGCGCCCCCAAACGAGCGATTCTGAATCGATCCGTTTTTGGCAAATGGTTCATAACTTGCGGTGTTAAGTCGTAAGCTTATGACACCGTTGGTCAAGCGAAGAACCGGATCGACCGTCAAACAATGCCGTCGCATTGCACTCGGAACCGGGAACCTCCCAGGCGTGGTGGAAGCCAAGTAGAAAAGAACTCAATTTGTGCAGGAAAAAACTTGAATACGGGTTTCTTTTTGTTGTTGTTTGCAAGATTAACACATTATTTGCGCTGATAGTTGTTTTTTACTTCTCTGTTATGAGGCGCGTTGCAGTTGGTAAGGCTGAGTTGTGGGATGCAATAATGCAATTCCGTTTTGACCGGCGAATGCACAAATTGGTCGCTGATTAAGAGCCGCTCGAAGGCCGTTGTAATAATTTGTAGTTTATTAGCTTTAGGCTTACATGTTTGGAACATTCGTTTATTTTGAGAAATAAAATCGATTTGTATGACGAGAAAGCGCGCTGGTGATCATCGTCTCGCTGGTCTGGTTACCATATTAGTCGAGTACATTAGGCTTTAAAAAAGTTTCTTGAGATTGAGTCATTTTGTTCGGGCTATGCATATATGGCGGAGCGAATTGGGTGGCAGAAATGCTCCTCTTTGGGTGATGAAATTTTTGAACTGGGTGGTTTTTCCTTCACTTCAACCTGTGGATGGCAATTTTATACGCGTTTGATTTTGCAACTCTTTTGATTTTTTTCCAATTACCCTTCCCTTACCTATATATAGTTATTGATAAGAAAGTTGTGTTAAGAGTATTATAGTCTTACTACTACACAATCGTAGTTTAATTTTTTCTGGTTGTTCAATTCTTTAAAGTATCTCGATTACGCAAAGAACATGTTCAACAAAGCATCACTTAAAAACCATTCATCTTCTTTTATTTTGCTTAAATTTTTGTTGGGATTGAAAAAATCTTGATCGTCCTCAAACTCCGAACATTTTCGAATGATCATATTCAGAAAGTTTTGCCATCGCTCTGTGTATCGTCTTTAGAGTTAGTTCTGATTACGTGAAACCTCAATCCAGATTTCTGTATAATTAATTTGCATTTTATCCCGCGTTGATGTGTAGAATGTATGTAGGTAAAGTAAAAGAATTTCCTACCAATATTTATTTATTTATTTAGTTATTTCCTATTGTTATTCGCCCTGGGGCTTTCTAACGTCTAACCTTAAAATTAATGTAAGGTAGCTGTTGCAGGACAACGTTAATCTTCGAAACTAGTCTGATAGAATCCCGGAGCATTCACTTCTAAATGTGTAGTCATTGGTTAAGAGCTACAAAAATACTGTTATGTAGAATTGTGTCAGTATATAACCAGTTTTATTTGAAATAACACCTACAATTTAAAATTAAAGTAATTTTAAAATTTTCAATTTTAGCAGATACTTTGAATACATAAATTTAGCCATTTGATATTCACAACTACACACATTACACATTAAAAATTTACATCTCAGTTGCAGGTTTATACTTATGAGAAACTTATTCAGAAGGAGCCATTCATTAACCATGTGCGAAAAACCTTCACGAACTTGTTCTCAATCATGCAATTTTCAACACGTTGAACAAATTTTATGCCTATCCCTTTTCTCGCGCCATCATGAGATCGCTCCAATTTTCCAACTCAAATCCCATAAACAGTGCCATTGACCATACTGGAGCGGTGGCAGGGACCACCCAAATCCGCGATAACACATTAACACCGTCCATGAGCCAGGAGCGACAATCATTTGTTCGCCTCACGATCGGCTTGCAATTTTCCACCTGACGTGCCGACGACCGTATGAGGTCCATAAATGGCGTACAAAATGAATGGACGACCAACGTGGGTGCGAGTCAAAACTGAAGTCACACAAATATACAAAGAAAAAAAACAAGCAGGATGAACGAAACCATAACCGCCAACAAGGTGCGTTCCTCCAACGCCTTCCATCTCGAGCGGCGAAAGGAAAACTCGGGGCGAACGGAGTCATTCCATTCCACGGGCATGATGCCGCACCCGATCGCGCGAACTTATTAATTCAAATATAAAAGGTGTTAAATAGTAGTAATTGATTTAAAGAATCGAAAACAAGGAAAGAAAACTCCTGCAGAGAGCTCGTTAGTTTTCAACATATAAAGTAAAATCGCGAGACCTCCGGTTTCATGCCGTTTTTTCCTTTATGGCGTATGGCCGGCGCACTACCACTGTGGTGGGCTCGACGAGAGAGAGGTTAGTACCAGCCAGCCAGCCGGCTTTTGGACAGCCTCTGAGGCAAACAGACGAGCGAGACTTGCCGTGACGATTAGTTTTATTGCAGCAGCCCATAGGTTCGCGATAATTATCGTCCGTATAGTGCACGAGTGTGTGTGTTTGTAGACGGGTGCTGGCACTCCTGCAACTTCCACCCTTGGCGTTTCGACTCCATCTTGAGGCTACCCACCGGATCACTGGATATCGTCGTGGTGACCACCTCGATCGCATTGATTGGACCGACCGTCAAACGTTATTATCATAATCGGTGCGTTGCCATGGTGAACGGCCATACACCATCCTCAGCAAGCGTGCGGTACAATCTGCATAGTAGTCTGCACACGTCTGGTGTCGGCGGGAAGGTACGTGCCCTGCATGTGTCCGGTGCAGTGGACCAGAATTCCGGAGGCGCACGCCGATCGGGTGACTCGGGTCGGGAATAATAAATGCATTCCCCTAACCGGTCAACTAAGGGTCCACTGTCGTCGAACCGCACGAAACCGGCCTGCGCCGCTGCGAGCCACGTTCACGTCCGTTATGTGGAAACGGGAAGCAGCGTCCGATAAGGTAGCAATGCAAGGCAAGGTTGGTTCCCCTGGGCATTCCCGCTGTTACACTCGAGAGGGCTCGAGAAAGCAACAGGTGAACGATGGAACGGAATTTCACATTCATAAATTCTACGTATCTCGGCGATGTTGCACAGGCTGATCAACATCGAATTTTGGCGCTACCAGGCCCAGAGCGAAATAATGTCGGAATCGACAGAAACACAGCGTGCGAGACTCGGAAACTGGATTCTGGAGTGGTGTTGCTGAAGCACGAGAGGTATGGGAAGTTCGTGCGAAGACTAAATATTTTTTTAAAATTAAATTCACGTTATTTTATCCAGTGAAGACCGCAACGGGTAGATACTTTACATCACCAAAAGCAAGAATGCATGAAATTCGTTCCAGAATAATGGTCCATGATTCGCGTTTAAAACTCTAGCGAACAATTCTCATGGTAACCAACGCTGAATTGGGTGGGTTAGGGTGATTTCGCCCATGCATGTAATTTTGGCCCACCTGGAAAGGACATCAATTATCACACTGATTTCAATTAAAACCACTCTCTTTTTGGAAGTGACTGTATCAGCATTTTTTGAGAAAATCATTAAAATCTTCGATGCTGTCAAATTGTGGGCCTTTCATACTGTAAGCTGATAGTTTGCCCACCTCGAAATATAAGCAACCACTGCGTTAGAAAATTGGAAGTAATGTTTTTCTTAAACTTTGAGTGATTTAAGGAATTATCAAAACCTTACTTGAATTTTTTGGCTCGAGAAATCGTTCATTTTTCGATGTAAATGTGGGCCGAAATAGATGCAAGGAATTCTGGTTTGGACAGAAACGAAATTTCGACTGTCATAGATTTTCTACACGAAAAAGCAATCATCGTGCTAAAAAGTAAATATTCAAATAAAAAATTAAGCAATTAAACTAACTTTTTAACAAATATAAAGGTATATAGTAGTTTCTAAATTATTTTAAAGGTTATTCATATAATAAAATGCCTAAAATAAGCATTTTTTAAGTGGGCCAAAACTGGAATACAGATGGGTTAAAATACCAACAAAGTAGGCCAAAATAGCGACAAAAAGCGTTTTAAGAAATTTATAATTTTTCAGGGAAAACAACTAATGACTTAAAAAAATGAATTTTATTGCATGCTCAAATAACTATTCCACATTATCATACCAAGTTTATCGCTATATGGTCGATACAATGAGTGCAACGAAGTTTTTCGTGGTGACCCTGCATTAAGTGGGTCAAAACTGCCTGACTTACCCTATTATCAACACACTTCTGCAGTGTTTATTGGCGTTGCCATAACGACCAAATTAATGGAATCACACTTTCTTCCTGTCAGCGAAACTTTAAACCGTCTCAGATCTTAGTGGTTCGCGCTCTTGTTTGTGTGCACTAATGTGATCATATTTCTTTTCCAGACCACTGCCGAACGATTGTCTGAGGTCCGCGAAGTCTTTGAAGAGCTCGAAAAACCCTTAAAACCTCCAAACCCATCCACCAACGAGGGTGGCCGTGCTTTACCGGCAGAAGGATGCTGATTGGGTCGAAGGATCCATGAAACCATTGACACGCCATATCGAGCGCACGAGATCGGAGTGTTACCCGGTAATGACAACGACGTGCAGTGCTTGTGTTCGCATTCCTTTTCAGGCGTGTGTGGTATCGAATTTCGGACAATTAACGCATCCATTAAGAAGGTTTGCACGGTGAAGGTGTACGTTTCTTTTCGGTAAGTTCTTGAACGGAGATGAAAAAACAGTACCACGCTTCAGCAGTAACCCATGTTTTTCGTTAACCATTCACCTCGCGTCGTTGGTCCTTTTTTGCTTCCTCGGTGGAAACACAATTACACGCGCCTTGGTTATGTTATTGTGAGAGGTTTACGATTTCTTGTCGATCAACATTAAAACAACATTGTTGAATATTTCGAAGGCACGGATTTTTAACGTTCGGATGGTCGCAGGTTCGTAGTTTATGGTTTGCTTATTTGGAACCTTCCCCATTTGGTCTTCTTTGAAGTACGATTATTTGGTTTGAAAAAAAGTTTAGCTCATTCCTGGTGACTGTGAAATTAATGAGGTGTTGAAATATAAAAATTATTAAGGAAAGATTTTTTAGGATTTTGTAGCTTTCTTCTTTTGAAAATGTTAATTTTTCAAACTGTTTTCATCAGAAGATCTTTTCTCGTTGCTTATGGGCCTTTAAATGAGCATTTGGTATGTTTTAAGTGCAACTTGATACCAGTTTATCAGTACCCGATAAGCAATCCCGCAAAGCGACGAATGGCGTGGGACCCGTTCGACACCAATTATACACAAGGTGTTCCCAGTAGGTCCCTGTGGCGGCAAACGGAAACATCTGACGGGACGGATCCTGTCCTCGTCGTGAACCGCAAGCATAAATAATCTGAATTTAGTGCCACGCCGATCAAAGGTGAAACCCGCAACCGTGAACCTTCTTCAGCACGATCCCGAATCTGCCCTGTCTGTTTAACCTGACGGATGTTTAGCGACAAACGAACAGAAACATTCACCGCTTGGTAGTGGGCCTCCGCCTGTCGTCGGACGGATCGAATTCCAAAGGCCCGTCGAGGCCAACCGGCAGATCTCTGCAGCATGCGCTTGGTTGTTGCGTGCTCCACTTTAAACATCAAAACGGTCAAAACGAACATAGGGAAAACAAGCCGGCCCCAACATGGGGCGCCTATAAATTTTAAAGCCCCCGTTCGGGTGTCCCTTCTGCGAGTACGGTTTTCTTTTTCTTGCCTTCCGCGACAGAACGGTTGAGTGCTCGAAGGCGTATCACATATGATGCCCGAGACGTTTCCGCCTTTCGTTTGCTTTCTTCACCCCGGTTCATCGTCGTTCGCTCCAGTTAGTGTGTAGCCTTCTGGGTCACTTCTCTCGGAAATGTATCAATTTTCCTGCCCAGAGGATGGTGTCAAGTGCCGGCCGGGAGTCTTTTTCCCGCTTCTCCAGCGAGCAGAGGAAGGGCCTTTTGACTGCGATGTCTTTTCTTCAGCGTTTCGATGAAAGGTTCGTTTTTGTCGTGCTGTTCGTTCAAAACTCGTCACTTTTCGTGTGTGTGTGTCAGTTGGAAAGGCTTTCGGACCAGTTCTTCTATATTTGGATCGAAAAAACCATGAAGCTGTAAATAGGTTTTTTTTTATAAAACTTTAATTCAATTTAGACTTTGCGTCGACGCACGCATCGGGAACCTTAAGCAGCACAAGCGAGACACCTTTCCAACGAAGGCTTTCCCAAACTGGACCGATTGAAATTTGAGATTCGCTGAGCTTCAAACAGGGTTGAAGCCCCATCTGCGAACGAGGATTCGTATCTTGGCGCGCGTGCCCTCGAGATTCGTTTTATTTTCGTCAGCCTGCATGCCGGATTATGGTTGCGCTTTGAGATTTTGGGCACTCGATAAAGTGCGAATCGTGATCGACTTTGAGCGCCCGAATTGACGGCGGCCGGTATCGGGCAGGTAATATCTCAATATCAGCGAACACAAACCTTCCCTCGTGCCCTTGTGCGGGTCGATACTTAAACGAGCGACATTAAAGTGTGTTTATCCGCGGACGAGTAACACGGAACGATGGTCCGGTGCTCCCTGCCTGGGGAGCAACGGCTGTCCTGTCACGTCCGATTTAGGGACAGTGCATTAATTAACGACGATTTTCGAAGCCGTAAAGCATGAAGTTAAAGCATTGTCGTGCCCACGAGCTGACGTGTTGTGCATGAAAAGATGAAATATACGATGCGACCAGCGACCCAGCGGGAGGTCCGATGTTTTTCATCGCTGCACCAGTTTATGATTGCTCGCGCAAACGTATCAGAAATCGGTGAGGGTAATTATTTATAGGTTTTAATGTGACACAGAAGAGTTTTCGTCTGTGCTGGGATAAGAAACCGAAGTTTTATGCTCAATAATATTACACGTTTTATGGTAATAGAGGTTCGAAATGGATGGGTTTCCCAGACACGGTCGAAAGCTCCATTAAAATGTTCGATATCTCAACCAATATCAAATCGACATTTGTTACTTTAATTGCGTTTACAGATTTCAAATTTTGGTATTATTTTCCAATACTAGTTAAAACGGCCCGGTTACACGGGCCCATGTTGTATGATTTTGCTTTAAAATCAAGTGAAGTTTATGCGATAGATTAAGCAAAATAAAAAGGCTGTTTACTAAAAGCCTCAACCTGGTTAGAAGATTCAATCTGCAACAAACTGTGTGTGGTTAAACCTGATCCCGGTTATTGTAATATGATATTTGAAACCGCTTGGTAAAACGGCCCAGTTACAGGACTACGCTACCAATGGAACGCTCTCATGTATCGAGATTTAGAAATGGCATAGGTTTTGTGCTTTGTTGTTAGTATCTTCAATTACATGTTGCCTAAGGAACGGTTTTCAATCGAGTAAAACTTATTTAAATCTGTTTATTGCTTCAAGAACAACTGGTTCCATCAGTTTCTATGTTCATAAAATCCTTAATGTAATAGCTTAGATGGAAATATTTACTTTTTATGTGTTGACTGCAAACATAAAACGGCAAACATGAATACATGAAAATGTTAATTTAAAATTTTTGCTATACACAGACCTCTTGAGTGAATGGCACTTTAAGTTGCAGTTCACATTTCTAATATTTCGCTCAGCACATCAGTTCCAGTTGTTTGTGGCATTTTTTAATCTTTATGCTGGCAACACCTGCTGTGAGAATGTAAGCGAACTCATTCGAAAATTAACCTGCATCAATTGCACGATCATTCTTTTCTATGAGATTAGCCGTTGTGTCATTACCATCTGCAAGCTGCATGAACGACACTTAATAATGATGTCCTCATAAACATCAGATAAAAAATGCCATATTTTGGTGCATAAAAGGACATTCTTCTCCTTGTGCCTTGCGCAACTCAATTCGCGCATTGCTCAATACAAAATCAGAGAAATTTCCTGCTGGGACGATACTTCGTTCACTCAGAGCTGCAATTTCGATGGTACACAAAACTTTTCAGTTTCCAGAAGGTTGAATTACCTCCAGTGAATGTTCATGGTGATATAAGCGTAAAATAGGATTTTTGTGTCACACGTTCAAAATTAGAGTTTAAACGGAATAAAAGTAAATCGTCACTCAAGTCTTTTTCTCATCATTTCTTTTTGGACAGACTGTTTTGAACACCCAATTACAAACAGTCAACAGCACCTTTCACAATTTAGCTTTTCCAGCCTGTTTTCATTCAGCAAAGGTTAAGAATGACCAATTGCGTTGTCCGACTTAATTCGGGCATGTTTGAAAACTGTTTTAGCCAAATAACCTGCATGGTCGTCGGATTACATATCGTAGGAAAACCATGAAGAATATTGTTCCGTTGTTCTTTTAATTTTGCAACCAAATTTGTATCATGTACAACAATCGCGAAACGTTTTATTTTTCCTAATGATTTGTTAAATCCCGGTTACTTAAAAAGTACCTGTTAAAACCAGAAATAAAAATACTGTCCAGAATTGATACAGAACAGAAGTATAGCTCAATGTAGAACTTACATTGGTTTGTGTTTTGTTGATAGTTTCCAACCTGCATATGGCACGGTTTGCAACACAGAGCAAACGACAAAGTCTGCTTATTTGTTTCGCATAAAGAATCATTTTTTTCTGGGTTCGTGAAAGAAATGATTTCTTTATGCGAAACAATAAGCAGACTTTGTCGTAAAGAATCATTTTTTTCTGGGTTCGTGAAAGTTTCAATATTGGGTCAATTGCAACACGCTACTGACTTCTTCTTTTAAAAAAATCCCAATTATTAATGAGGTTGCAAAATCACCGGCCCAACGGGTGTCAACTTAAATGATTAGTCCAAAATAAAAGAATGATCTATTGATTAGATGGTACCTTACTTTACTAATGTATGCAAACCATTTCCGTGCGTTTATTGCGATTTTGTTCGTCGTCCTGCAAATGCTGGCCAGACCTACTATCGGAATGCAAGATCCACTGGATGCAAATAGGAGCGGAGGAACGTTTTGATAGAAAAGGGAAATTATCCATTGCAGAGTTTAGATGCTTAGATCTTCTGGATTTGAGAAAAATTTTTTGAGCCAACTGGGCACCGATACTGTATTGGCTATTGTGCGTAGGAGATTGTTATTCTGTAGCTCCGTCACGCACAGCTTCCGGTCAGCAATATGTCCGGTGTCACAATAGAAGCGGAAAGTATTTGGTGCTGCGCAAATCCCTAAACCACGGAATCGTTCAATCTCTTGTGTTTCTAAGAAAACAAATGGCCACACTCGTTTCTTCACGCCTCAATTTTTCTTGTGACGGAGTTTAGTTTTTCATTTACAGTAGTTACTGCAATGGCAATCTGTACCATTTGAGTAGTCTCTTGTAATTGTCAGCTTCCCGTTACGATAAACAACTAATCTTTCTCAGACATTTTCTAATTATTTGAGCCTACAAATGCCTACACCAGCCATTTTGTTTCTCGGTTGATGCTGCTGGTGATGATCGGTACAGAAGTAGAGCCCAACTTACAAATGGCATTGATTTTTTGCTATCTCGATAGATTTTGCAATGATAATCTTTATTAAGAACGGACATCAGAGTGCAAACATCATCATGTTGAAAGTTTTAATGTTGACTTGCTATAAATAGATCTCTTGAGCAGATGGTACTTTACATCACCATTCAACTTCAGCAATCACATGATTTTCATTTATTTAGTGCCATTGTGAGCCCTTATCTTGGTCAATCCTTCTACCGTTATGTAAGCTTCCATAGCGAACTCATGATATTGTCAACCTCCACCAACTTCATTCCATTGCTCATCATTGTGAATGTATTTTTATTGGAAATTTGTTCTGCGTTGGTTATTTTCACCACTCAGCAACACCACCTTTCCCGAGATTAAATGGAATTTTTGAAAAAAAATTAGTCCTTTGGCATCTATGGTACTCTTATGAAGAAAACTCTGGGAACTTCTCACAACAATTGATTTGGCTTGGAATGTTAGCGACCCAACAGGATGCATATAGGAGCGGGGGAAACGATTTGAAGAAAGGAAAAAATCATTCCAGTGCGTGGATGGGTGTTTTTTATTTGCCAATTCAATTATTTTAAAGAGTAAAGCAAAAGACTTGCGCTATTTTGTTGCCAAAATAATATGGTAAAAAAGATGTTTCGATGAATTTCGTTGAACGGTTGTGAAAAAAGTAACCAATTGTTCGATTGTACCAATGCTTTAGTGGTTATTGAATGCAGGAGAACGTTATCCTACAGCACCATGTGAAGTGCTGAAAAGTATTTTACCGTGCGCCGAAATACGTTCTCAGCGCTATCTTGAAAAGCACGAAATTATTTCATTCACTTTGATAACTTTGAATGAATTGAATGAAAGAAACTATATAGCACGTTTACGCTTTGCTTTGTTTCTTTTTGTCATAGTAACCATTGATTACCAAAAACTCGAGCAAAGTTTCACAAATCGAACAACCAATCAGAGCGCAGGAAAAAAACCCCTTCCATCCTGCATCCTTAGCGCGATTAGTAGCAACCCAAAATGCGTGGGAAATCGTGTTGGATTGTGTTGGATCGGGTTGGATCGGGTTGGATCGTTTGGATTTGCGTCCAAACAGTGCATCTCGCTTTCGCGCTCGCTTCGCTCGTTTCGTTACTGTTGCTATCGAAAGTCATGTCTAAGCATCGTTTGGATCGTTTGGATAACAAGAAGAAAAAGCAACAATCTTCTATTTCTACCAAAACTAGAAAAGTAAAGATGGATTAACATATTTTTCAGTAAGACGAGTTAAAGAATTGAAAGTTTATGAATTTCTAGATTAGAAATCTTTACTTCTTGGTTTGAAATCCTTTATCCTTTTTTTGATGTTTGATTTTTTTATTAAAGAATACCTGGTGCTTTTCTACACGAAAAGAGTTTTATAATACATATGTATTGTTGATATGGCAAACATTCCCATTATCACAAAACATTTATAAAGTGGGTGAGTTGGGAATCGATTGGTTTAAAAAATCAAAACAAGCTCGAATCAAAATGAGGTTTGATCCTGCCGCTTTTCCCCGTTCCATTGTGGTATGTTTGTGGGTGGGCGGGCTGAACTCCTGTGGACAATCTATGCAGTAGTATTTCAACAATTAAGCTCAATAGAACCATGCGCAGACTTGGTGACTCCATTGATCAGCTTCGGATGGTGCGCGCACGGTGCTGGCGGCTAAATGAATTATCAACCGTCGCGGGTCGTGGGCATTGTAGGGTGTCTTTGTGAGATTTATTATTACTTCATCAACACCCGCGAGGCAGCTGGGCTCACCCTACGGGGGGTGCCCTCCGATAGATAGGATTTCTCCGGCTCCCTTTTCCGCGGCGTCCAGTAGGGAAGGGTAGGGCATTAGCTAACGGATTGATTTAAGGCCCAAACGTGAAGATTTGAACGGTGTACAGGGAACAGCTCTTTCAAGTCCACCCTGTCGATGGGTTACATGTCCCTCGTCAGTCATCGGTGCGGCTCGAACGGAGGCTTAGCTGAAGCCAACCGTGTTTCCATCATAAAGGTGTTCGCTGGACGTCTTGTCCGGAGGCAGTTACAAGACAGGTCCCGATGGTTCCTTGCTTTCAGAGCGACGTCCCATGCCCGGCGTTAACGGGCGATCCATCGATCGAGCCGATGGATGGATCGGTCGATGGATTGACGGTCCCGGGGTTTGGCTTTTGCTTTTCCTTATTTTTCACCCTGATGTTTGTCTGCAACCGAGCAGAATTTTTATGCGTTCCCTCGAAGATTTCTTGGGTTTGCGATTTTTTCTTTTTCCAATTCACCGCAACCGACCGTTATCTTTTGCACATCATTTTCACAGAACCGCGAGAAGACCACCCGTGAAACGGGAACGCAATGAATGCAAACGGGCGAGCAATGGTCAGCGGACAAGCATGCGCTTCTGTGTGTGACGGCCTTTATCGACGGCAGCGATCTGCTCCAGAATGGAAATCGTGGGCATATCGAGTGCGATCGCTTTCGTTGTTATGCAGAGGAAATATTTCTGCAGGTGAAAAATGAAAAGAAAATTGTGGTTTTGCATTGGTCTGCAAGATCCAGCAACAGATTTCTTGGATACATCCTGTTCGATCTGATTTAACGTATGTTATAACAGTGTAATTTGCGCATGATCAGCGGATCATCAGGTGATCGTGGCATGGCTCAAAGCGTGATTTTATTCTGTTTATTTTTAGTAGACCGCCAGGTGTTTTCTTTTAGAAAATTAAGCTCTTTTCTTCAAATTTGAATAATATCAAAGAAATGAAAACTATTATGATCGATTTTTTGTGAAAGGTAGCAGGTTAAGCACTCTGTACTTTAAATTTAGTATAAAAGAAGCTTCCATTGAGGCATTGACCATTAAGTCAAAAATAATTTTATAATGTTAAACATGTTGGTTTTCTGGATTAATGTTTGCCTTGAACAAGATGTTTTTTGTGACTAGCGATTAAAATTCGCTTCAGTTAACTTAACTCTCACTACCAATGTGACATACGATCATTCATCGGCTTAGGGTTCGGTTTTGAAAAATGACCGAATTTATTCGTTGTCTTGTTTTAATCTCTTTGGTCGTTGAACGTTATGCATTTATCAGGCTCCCAACGACGGCGAGCGGTTTCGGGAATAAATTGACCACTCAATAGAATGCAATTGTGGTGCATTTGTCAAACGAAAACCGCCACTGACAAGAGAAACAAAAACCCAGCTCCCATTTATCTGTTCCACCCACACTGGACGCAATTTATGGGAATCTCTGAACAGAAGTTTCACTTTGTTTCACTCACTTCCAAATGCAGCAGATGTGAATTGTTTCAGCTTCTTGTACCATTCCGTTGGATGTAGTTTTTTTCCTCGTGCAGTCGTTTGGCATTTTACACGAATATTTTTCATGTTACCCTTGTTGGCGATCGGTCCGCAGGCGGAGCCCGAAAGCCTCCGAAATAACACTAATCGGCGTGCGAAGGTGATAAATCTTCCCTTGCCAGCTGAAAGGGAGCCGGACCGCAGCGCGATTAATCTCGTTTAAAACGTTTCCACCGCCGGTCGGTTGTGGTCACCCACGCCTTTGGTTTTTGGTCCGCGCCGCTTTTTTGGGTTCTCCAACCGAATCGATCGGATCGAAGCGTTCCGATGTGAAGGTGCGCCGGACGAAACATGGAAAATATTAATCCTCGAGATCAAATTAAACACGAACCAGAAAGCATCATCATAAATCATATGGCACGTTCACACACACTCACACACAATCGGTCGGGGTTGGAGGAGAGTAAAATGCTTGCATGGTTCTGCAGTTGATTTGCTAGGGGGAAAAAGATTTAAAGTCGTCCACGGGAACTTAGGGCTCGCTCGCCGGAGCTTGCAGAAACCACCTCGATTCGCCAGACTCCCAAAGGCGGGTGTGCGTTTGCGATGCGTCACGTGTGGCGTGTTGGCCTCGTGCGGACGGACGGGTTAAATGTCGTGTATTAATTTTAATATTACCTCAACCGACAAGAGTCCGTGCGGAGAGCGTAGGGTCGTTGGGACAGGGTTAGGAAGGCGCATGATATCCCGAGGAAAAACGTGCATATAAACAGGGATCCACGGATGATGAAGGAGTTCAATCTTTTACACACACACATACACAAGCACACACACAAAGGCACACAGGGAGCAATCGAAGCTGACAAATTGAATTGCGTGCGTGGTCGAAATGTGTTCCCAATTCCACCGGAGACTTGCTCCCGCTGGAACCCTTTTTCCTGAGTCGGTGTTGGAAACACGATGTCCGACGACACGGGTGTACTTGTCCTGCTGAATATTGTGGAACCCGGCGGGGACTTCGGTGGTCCGTGGCAAGTTGCCACCCTTCGATCGGTGTACGTACGTAGGCTTGGCATTCAATTCCGTGAAACTACTCGTGTTACTTGGATGTATATATTATCATACAATTTAATCTATATCTCGGCTGGTGCCGCCGGGCAGACACAAGCCACACCCGACCCAGAAAAATGGTGGAAGATTTTATCCGGCAGATAATTCATAACCGTTTTGTTGGTCCATTTATTTTCTGTTTCGGTTGCAATCCCTGGGACGCGGGACATGGTGGAGAAACTGGTGGACTCTGGACGAAAGTACACACAAGGGAATATTGATTCCCTGCTTGAAGAAATTGATTTCTGTATAAAAAGCAAAAAATCCTTAATGTTAATTGAGTCAGCCTGAAACCGGGAGCTTACAATGATCAGGTTGTACAGGATCGAACAGATATTGTATTGACGACTGAAACGGGTTGATAATGTGATCACCCAACCTGCGCTTTCGATCCTTTTTAACTTCCTTTATGATAGTTCTGATGTGAATGAATTTTAATGAGTTCAAAATTCGGTCAAGTGTAACGGTAAACGTCGACCAACGTCGTATACTTACGTGAGACGGCCTTTGAGGTGTTCAATCCATTTGTCCTGCACCAGGAAGTTCTCGTTGTCCATGTCAAACA
This sequence comes from Anopheles sinensis, assembly GCA_000441895.2. Classification (NCBI taxonomy): domain Eukaryota; kingdom Metazoa; phylum Arthropoda; class Insecta; order Diptera; family Culicidae; genus Anopheles; species Anopheles sinensis. The sequence continues at coordinate 348,355 of KE524984.1, forward strand.
GCCGGAATAGCGTCTGCAGAAATGTCTGCAACAAGAGAAAAAAGACAAGGAATCGTAAATGGCAATGTCTTGGATGCGAGATTGAGCGATCGATCGATCGATGGAAGATGAAGATGTTGGCAGACATCGGCCGGGCGCTGTGTGGTTTGTCTTTGACGGAAAGTGTCGGATGTGGATTTCGCCCGAGGAACGTGTTAGACGTGCCAGCCGTCCAGCGGGTAGTCCAAACATAGGGCCGCTAAACGGCAGCCCTTCCGCCTAATAATACCGAATGCGGAGAGGTAACAACATCCATCTAGCCGGACATGGATGGGCTTTTTTGTCGCCCTTTCGTGCTAAAATTCGATCGCTTATGGTGCGGAGCGACATTTCATTTAAGGGCTAAACTGAACGGACAACTCCCCTCAGCTGTTGCTATCGACCGGCCGGACTCTACGATTCGTTTAAGGTGCATCGGGTGAAGTGGTTCAATTATGCCTCGCTCTGGCTGCCACCGGCGACTGGTCCCAACCCATAAAGAACATAGCTGTCGTGGAACGATTCAATGTGCGCTGCTTGTGGCTTGAGGAGGCGTACGAGCAAACCTCCACTAACGATAGGCGCGATCTCGAGCATCGAGGTACGATCCTATATTTAGTGGGTAACACGGTAAAGGATAGATCACCCCACAAACGACGGTTAATTATCGACGCGATCCTCTCGTGCCAAAGGGTTTTCCATTCGGCTGCCTGCCCTTGATCCCCGGGGAGTTGAGACAGCACGTCCTTCGCACACAGATGCTGCTTATCTGGGCATGCACACACGCTCGCCGGAACACCGCGGAGACAAAATGCGTCGGTAAAATGCACACATTGCACCCGAGCGCATCTCGGTCCCCAGACCGTACACGGGAAATTGCAGTAATTCAGCTACAACATTCGTCGGCCCATGTTAACAACTTTATTTAATTGCCACGGTCCGCGGTTTAGAATCGGGCGGAAAAGATGGTCCACCGGCAAGATGGTTCGGAATGTGGCGGAAAATGGTTCGAATGGTGGCGAAGCGAGGGAGCCCGAGGCGACGGGGTGAGAGAGTGTTAATTATTCTTCAACTTAATTGCACTTATTTATCTTCCATCGACACGGCTTTGGCTGCAGCGGTTCAAGGCGCGGAAATGAAGTCATCGACCGTGCTCAGCACAATCCTGCTGGGTTGTTTGTAGATCGGGTTTTTGAACACTCTTGGCGAGACGGCGGTGTGGGATGAGGAGCAAATCCTATCCCAGCATGAAATCCCAAACACGCACCAGGAATCCGGAGCAACGAGGGATTAAATGCGGCGGTCGGAATGAGTTAATCAACCATGAAGCTCCATAGTGATTGTGTGATTGTATTAACGGGTTTCAGTCCCGGCGGGAGTTGCACAGTGTGTGATGTGTTGGGTTTGATTATCGAAGCTGGATCACATGGAGACACATGTCACATTGCTGACAAAATATTGTGGTCAATCTTAAAAAAGTTAATAAAAAGTGGTTGATCGATCAGCAGAGTCGGCAGAGATTGTAATTAAGTAATGTTGCGTTCAATAACAACAGATTCTCTGATATATAAAAAATGACATATGATGCTTTCCTACCAACATCCATGAGAGATGTTTCTTGATAGATTCAAGCATAGGCTCCGGCGAGATTCGAACTC
>KE524984.1:350050-400153 GCA_000441895.2 Anopheles sinensis
ACATATTCTAAATATAGAATAAACTGTTTCTTATGAAGCCTTACTTACACCGTATGTTCCTTAAAATGAGAAGACACGCATCTCAATAACTTTGATGGGAGGGAAAACATGATTGAAACATCGGCTGTGTGGTAAAAACAATGTGTTGGTCGTTCAAAAACAAACCACACAAGCTGTTCAAACAATACTCGTGCTGCTTCTACACCATTTCGAAACGTGAAATGATCCATGAAGGGCTATAAATTTGTGTGTCGATTTGTTTTTTTTCTTATCTCCAACGAACAGCTAAAACGCGAGCTCTTCGTTCTTGATGGCTTTGTTTAGAGCAAGTCACGCTGATAAGAACGTTTGATAAGCTTCCAGTGATGAAAATGTGCGTGCATCGCTGTTCCAGATCGCTTCTGGGCTGTCCCCTCCCAACCGGCCTCTTTAGCTCAGTGGTAGAGCGCTGGTCTCGTAAACCAGCGGTCGTGAGTTCAATCCTCACAGGAGGCAGTGAAGCAAAATCTTTTTTTCTCACCTTTTTCATATCAAAAAATTATTTTTATATTTAATAATAAAGATCAAACTCAATCCTCGTAGGATTGAGTTATAGATTGATTTTGCTGCAAAATGATCGTCTTGAACCGCTTACGATATTAACCTTGTCCTTAATTGGTGCAGAGTTTTGCAAATTAGTGTAACAACATGCTGTGTTTTGGGCCAAGTGTGTACGCGGTTAGACAAAAGGTAAAATATCAAAAATATCTCCTTTTAAGTGAACTTTTACGATCGCTTAAAAGTGATCCAAAAAGGATAAAACCTATACGGCCGGCTCACAGCAGCCGAACCGAGGCGGTTTTCCAAAGATTCATTAAACATTACGCCAGCGAGGCAGGGGAAGGTTTTAATGTATGCCTACACACCATTAAACGATACGAATTCCGTGCTAATTAATTAACGACCAATCACTTTCGCCACGATTTTCCCTTTTCCTGCGGGCGCCATTACAAACCCGACTTGCCCGAGCGCGGACGGTACTTTATATGGAGCAGGTATTAAGAGCATCCAGCGGAATCAATCGAACCGGCGGCCACGATCGCGCCATGTTTAATTATTTTCCCAACCATTTCGCGATTTCCAAGCCTCTGACCGTGGAGGTCGAGCGCGAGCGCACACTCATTTGCAATTCGACCACCGCGAATGAGCTTCGCGTCTCGGCCGTTCTTGTTTTAATCGTATAAATTTATTTTACATCTCGCCGCCACCGCCGCCATCAACGTGAGGGTTTTTTGGTAGCATTAGTGGTGGTAACCCGAACAACAAGACAAAAAGGAAGAAAAACGATCGCTAAAACCCGTCAAGGTAGTGCCCTCTGACCCAGCGAGAGCACAAATTAATAGCATGTTGTAGACACGGCGGAGATTGGCTAACGATGGAGGACAAACGGCGGACTGCGGACAATTTGTCACCGCGAGAACCGATAATTTCTCGAACCTTGCACTTCACAAGAAAGACCCGGTGAGTTGTGCGAACGAATTAGATTACCCGCTGTCTTATGGCGCTTTCCGTTCACCTTTCTGGAGCTTGCTGCTCCTCGCGACGGATTATCGGGTTGAGCTTGTCACATAAACAACACTTTTCCATCGTTGTTGTTCGTGTCCCAAAAGGCGGACCAACTCTAGACCCACGATCCACGCACCAGGTTCCCCCCGACTCAATTACGATAAACTCGACGTAACGTCCAAACAGGAGCCTTCAGCAGATAGTTCCATCGAAACCGAAGAGGCAGAAGGAAACGCGCGAATCATCTATTAGCGAAATTGATGGTGATGGTTTTCAATTAACTTTACATTAGCGAGCGGTTGGAGCTTTTGGTGGGCAGTGGTGCATCTGGTGGCCTGTCAACCGGAAAGTCGATCAACCTACACTCTTTAGTGGAGTGTACGACCACGACAGGACCACCGGAATGAATCGCCTGATGACAATTGATGGCGGCTGGCTAAAATGAAGCTAAGCCGAATTCACAAGGAAGTGTGAAGAAGACGAACTTACTAGGTCGTGTTAAAAGCCAGAGTTATGAACTCTTTTCACTTTCCCCTAGAGTGACTAAACTCCTGCGCTCCAAACCCGCGCACACCTTATTGCATTCTTCGATAGGAGTTTCTATGTTGTGCAGAACAGGTCTACGGCTAGCATCCTCCGCGTCCGGTCACCTTAATGGGATTTTGTTCGTTGTCAATTTATTTCAATTATGGAGCTCTTATTCAAATTGCCCTCTCGCGCCGTTGGTAGAGATACTTAAGATCCCCGTTTGAGGGCCGGCAGTCCGAAACTGGTTCGTGGCCTCTCTCGACCACAGATGAGGTTGCTTGCCGGCGCGTCCGGTGGGCTCGCCGTGGTTCCTGTCTCTTCGCCAGGCGACGCGCGAAGTTGCGAACCCGGTTGACATGCAAACAGATAAACACATAATGACGAGCGATTAGGGCTGCATGGGTCGAGTTTCCTAGAGAGCAGCCCGGATCTCCATTGTCCGCAGGAACTTCGGCGCCCGTCCCGTCATGCATATTCCTGGCTGTCTAATCAATTTAATTGAGGTCTCGTTTGATAAATCAACCACCGCGTGTGCAACAAAATGGCATAATTGCATCGCACCAACGCAACCCTTTGGTGGACGTGTGTTGGACGCCACGCGTTGCCTTGTTAGGAAAGGCTCTGCAAGACGGGAGCTGCATCCCGTTTAATTCCAGAAAACTATGTAGCGGAACGTCAGCGAAAAGGGTTCATCCTCACTGGAATGCTTTCTTCACGAAGCAACTGAGCTCCTGAAACCGGGCGAAAGAATTTGACAGCAGACACCGAATGCGGTGGAATCAACTCTGGAAGCTTATCTTGTAAACCTGCTCCCCGTCTAGAGTTGGACTGGAAGCAAGAAACCGCCGCTTCTTCTTCTGAAGAAATCTTTCATTTGTGACTCTTCGCAAAACTCGTAGCTCACAGCTTGATTTCGTTTTACGAGCGGTGGCTTATCAGAACATAAACCCCGATATGCGACCGTGCTTCCGTCGTTCGCCCGATCGACACGGCCATCGGCGATCGAGTCCTTGCAGGCTTCACGGGGCGGCTAATAATGCGAGATTAAAATCGGAGTGTTTTTAATTGCAAAAACTCGTTGCACCAGTTCTGTGGTACCATCTGTGGTACCAGTTCTCTCGCACAAGTGAACGTATATTGACCGGTACGTTCCACCGCGTGCCCCTGTTCGGCACTTCCTTCGGTAGTTGGCACCTGCAGAACTTGATCCCTCCGATCGAAGACCGTCTAATGGACCTTTCGGAGACCCTTCTCTTTGCTTCTTTTCCAAGCTCCATCGTGCAACAGATCGTGCAAAAGAGCGAAAATTCACCAGCATCGACGTCGCACTGGGTTCATAGACGATCGGGATGGTTATCGGAAATTCCACATCTTGGAACACCGTTTGGCCCAACCCGACCCCATGAAGACACTTGTGCCCGGGCACCATGACGTCGGATAAGGTCTCGAAATAAGCGTTTTCACCTTCAAACCAAACCACCCCGGGTTCGCTATCGTCATCTTGTGCGAAAAGGGCGGCAAAGGGTAAAATAGCGTGGCTGCTCGAGGAGGACATAATTCAAATTTTCCACCCATTACTCGCACCCATTCGCATCATCTCAGTTCGCTCCACCCAGGTCCCTCCCATGTCGATCGCCGTGAGAAACGGCTGAGGCCCACCGTCGTGGCATGCCGTCGTGGTATCTTCAACGGCCGATCGCTAGGTTCCTTCGGATATCGGCTTTGGCGGCGCTTAATTACAGTGCCAATACAAATCGAAGCACTTTGCAATGCCAACAACCGATAAATGGATGCACCTCTTATCGCACTATCTGCCGCGCTCGAGCTGCGGCTCTGAAGTGATCCAAGATGGAGACCGCACGAACGACTCCGAGGAAAACGGTCCGACCTGGTTTTGCCACGCTAAAGATAAAAAGCTTTCCGATAAGCGCAGGTGTAAGAACTGAGGAACTAGGACTAAGGGAAAGTGGCTCCAAAGTGTGCGATGTTTCGTATCGACAACATTTTGATCTGGCAACACTGAGCTTAAGGTTTGGGCCGTGAGATAACTGGTGATAATTTTAGCTGGAAGCGTTCGAAACTTATCGTTTCTTTGAAGTGCAGCTGGTCATTTTGGTTTGTTTGCTCTGGACATTCGGGGCGTTTAGTTCAAATTTTGTTACCAACTGAAAGTTCGATATTCAGAGCCAAAAAGACTTGGATAATGGTGTAATGCTTACGCCTTATTGTTTTTCAAAATATTCCAAGACAAATACCATTCCATATTGTTTTCTTCGTTTTCTTCGTGAGCGACAAATTTCTTTAGTTTGTTTCAATATGAGAATATTGTCAATTGGTCGTCAAGAAGCCATCCAGATCTTCAGCTTTCTTCTTCTTATGTGGCTCAACATCCCCAAGTGGGACAAAGCCTCTCTCCGTAGAGAGTTACTGTGACCGAAAGACGGTAATATCTTCAGCTTTACCGTCTATGAAAATCAGTAGTTGTAAAATTGTCGCATAACCTTAAAACTGTTTCACAATGCGACGCAACTTATATCCAGAAGGTTCTGACCCTTGGACGCTCTTAAACCACGCGTGTGCGTCATGTGATATTGAACGGATTGTGACAGGTGAACACTTCAAGCTGCTACTCCATTTTCTTTACCTTTACAGATCGGCGAGTGCATGAGACAGCTATAGAGATACGTCACCGAGGCAAAGGGAAAGCCTAGCCAGGACCACCTCCAATCGTAGCGTAAGTGAGGGGCTGCCGAAAATCCTTGAAACTCCACTGCCACCGATGGGGTGGAGCTTAATGTTCAGTTTGACATTCAACGTCGGACTGACCGACTGTCCAGAGAGTGGGAGTGAACCTCTAGTGGGTACTTCGCAACATGCTGGCGATGGGACTGAGGATCGAGTGGTTTCCAGTTGTGGGTCACCCTGTGCGGATGGAATTCCGTTCGGCGGAAGGGCAAAGTGGTTTCGACGAGGAGTCATACAGTGCGGTGATCGCGTGAGGCTAAAAAATGGTGATCGTCAAAGGTACGCAGGTGACTGGCGCAGTTTGGTTCGAGCGCGTGGTAAATGAGTCGCACGAGTCGCGACGGTTACATAAGGCGGCGCGCTGAGTCGCGTGAGGACTCGGACACCTCCATCACATGTTCATGCACACACACACACTTATACTTGTAATCCCGGCAGGTGTCGGTAAAGCTCCGCCAGAGCGAACGTGGTCACATGCCGTTCCGAGCCGCTCGCGTTGATTGGCAAAGGTCGAAGGCAATGGTGGGAGATTCGGAGTCCACCTGAACATGAATCTAGTACGCGATCGTTCAACCACTTGGAGAGGGCAAGACAAGCTGTTCGCGGTTGCAATTGCACTGCAGTGCAGTGGTGGAAGGTTAAGTGAAACTTTTGCGCACATTACACTAATTTTGAATGGTATCGTTAGTCTTATGATTGGGTCAGATATTATTATGCACCTCGTCTCGAGTCCGATCGTTATCCTTTTGATCGATCGTTTGTTCACATGAAAGGCGCGTGCTGCGTTTTCTTGGCTACCGCCGATAATTTCGAGGATAATGTGTCCTGGCCCAGACAGCTCGCCACAGCTTTAATCGTAAAGTACATTAACTCACGAACACTTGCCACCAGTTTCGGCACGTGACTCACCGCCATCACCACAAATCGATGTAAAACGCCCCCATTTGCACGAGGTGGCACTGAAGTGAAACAGCCACTCACACCGCACTCGTCGTTCTAGACACCCTGGCGACTTCCCTCACCATCTTCCCCTACTCCTTGTCTATCTCCTTCTCTTCCTCCAACGTCCTGTTAAACCCGCAACCTTCGGTAGCGCCTCCTACGTGCGAGATGTAAGTGTAGGTTTGACCGTATTTTAATCTCGCACCCCCTACTTCCGTCATACCGCCACCACCCTTCTTGGCCGGCCGCTGGCCCTGATCTTGACAGTTGTGCCGATCGTCCGTTCTCACGCGAATGTCGGTCAAGGTCGGTTTGTTTATGACGTTTGATTATTTATAGACCGCACCGTGTCACCGTGGAAGCTGATCTGGAGTCGATCTGGGGCACCCTGATAACGTTGAAACGTCGTTGAAGACCGTGCGTAGGTGATATATGTTCATGCGTTTTAATGGAGATACTTTCAACTTTTCGTTTTGTTATTCTTTTCGAATCTTCTTTTGAAAAGTTTTAAAGGTTTTAGTTGGCATATATGTTTGCAAGATCCAGAAATAAAATTAAAATTTTCTAAGGTAGAAATGCATAACATTAAAATACATAAGCTTTTGAGAATAATTTAAATAGTGTTTTAAACTCGTACGAATAAAAAAAATTGTACGTTAGACTTTTTGAAAACCCCTAAAAATTTAAATTATGTTACGAAACAAAACATTTAGGTTTCTTTTAGTAAAACCTAACAACTACACAATTTGTGGCTCACAGAACACGCTTGAATGAAGATATATTGTTACTTTTAGAACTCTTAGTTTCAAAGTATCGTGTTAAGATGTGACAATAAATCCGACTATTTCCATGTACGGTGCACGGGAAGCATGTTTTTTTTTTCAAATAGGCTCTAAGTGGAAACGGGACTCCAACCGAGGTATACCAGGAGCTACCCGTAGTCCTGCCGTGCAACCATAGTACAAGTTAGATATTTAGAGAAAATATCGCTACTTGAATGGTAGTAAATGTCAGTTTTAAAGAAAAACTATTATGTTGAATAATAAAAAAATTTTCTATTCGGGATTCGAACATCAATCCTCTGACACGAAATCAAACATATTGAACAGTGCATTATTCTTGATTGACGAAATGCGCGGGAAATTACCAAAACATATGTCTCCATAAGCAAACTGAACCACAAGTTTTTAACACAATAATGGTTATGATAATTTGACAACTGTGTTACAAAATATGTTGAAATTGTAATAATTTCATGGTTTTGTTAATTTTTAGCCTATTAATGAAACCATGAAATTATTATAATTTCAACATTTTTTTACAACCATCATCAAAGTATTTTCCAGCCCAGATTCGAACACTGCACCTCTGGAACAACACTATGTACCTTGTCTACTTGCCCTTGAACAACACTATGTACCTTGTCTACTACACTATTTCTACTGAACGAAATTGTACGAGATCACAACTATTATGTTAGTAGCCAAGTAAAATTTACCATAGGATGCGAACCAAAAACAAAAAATTAGTAGCGTTACAGCGTTTTACATATCAGGTAGCTACTTCGGCAGTGTACGTGGAATATCAAACGATAATAGCCTACTGCAAAGCTTTAGATGTTGAATCGCCAAACCTCCAAGTAGGAACACCAAACGGGTCAAGTAGAAAAATCGTTCTTTTGTAGAATCTACCGCATTGATAGCTGATGACTGGATATTTTTAGTTGACACAGCCAATCAAAGAGTGCAGGTTAAAATAGGGGAAAATCGCTTTTCGATCAAAAAACATACTTCAGCGAGGATTTCTGTGATTTGCGCTCGTTTCCCGATGCGAAAAACCGATCATCGCTTACCTTATCATGAACCCCTCAATTGCTTGAGTCTACAATAAATATCCATGCATCAGCTATCATTGCGGTAGATTCTACAAAAGGACGATTTTTCTACTTGACCCGTTTGGTGTTCCTACTTGGATGTTTGGCGATTCAACATCAAAAGCATTCTAGCAGGCTATCATTGTTTGATATTCCACGTACACTGCCGGGGTTGCTACATGATATGTAAAACACTGTAATGTTTTCCCTCTTCGAGCTGCGCCAGGGTCTCTATAAGTACGAGTTTGATACACTTTGATCTGAATTCCTTATGAATATTTTTCATGGAATCATTAGAAATTTTCTTCTCGAAACATGCTCTTTTTGACGGCAATTTTATGAATTGCACAATATTATATTACGAATCGATAATCCACTGCGATTGTATCTTTATTTCTCTGATCGCAGTTTCACGAATGTGATTTGGATTTGCATAATATTCGAGAGCGAAAAGCTGCCTTCGTCAGACAGTGTTAAAAGATCCGACGGGTCGGAAAAGAAGTTACCCGCATTTTGCCACATTCGATCCGATTCGTTCCACGGGTTTTTCGCCAGAGGGACAAACTGTCGTATGTTGTTACTTCTTTTATGGGCGATATGTTTACTCGGTGCCATGGTTTTATGCGAGCCCCGAAATGTGTTTTTCTTGTACCTCCGCCTGCGGGGCGAGTTTCTTCCGTTCTCCCTTCCGGTGCTGCTCTTCCGGCAGCGTTTCGTGTATATGACACATGCTTTACTTTCGGCGGATTCTGTCCATGCCGGATCACGATGCCGGTCGTCGTAATTATGGCTAATCCCCTTCCCGTGGCGCAATTCTGGATCAACTCTGGTCTCAAGCGTGCGCGCGCGCCCTCGGGATCGATTTGTAAGCTCGGCGTGTCTGCACAAGCGGACGGTATCCAAGTAGAGCACCCGGGCCGACATTTAAAGATCATTTGCCTCAGAGGCTCATTTTGTGCCGGAAAAAAGCAAAACCAAAGCCGCGTCCGTGTTTTCCAAAAAAAAGGGAAAAAAGAATACAAAAAACGAACTTACAAGCCAAGCGACTCGCGTGGAGAACTGGTTCAAGATGATGCCTTTTTTGGAAGTAGGTGAAGAAGTGTAAATGGCGTGCCAATCGAATCCAGCCTCCAAGCATACTTTCATGACCGGAGTCAAGTGGACCAAAAATAAAAACCACATCGAATTCGAGACGCAGAGATGCAGCAAAAAAAACCAACATCGTTCAAAAACTGGTATTGACTGCAAGAAGTTCAATGCTAGAACTGACCTTAAATTATAAAATCATGCAAATTTTCTCTCAACCCTTTTTTACTATTCGACGAGATCGACCTCAAGAATAAGATTTAATTTCACTTTCAATGGAAACTTCATTGTTTCAACAATTCTATGTATTACTTTTGCGGTGTTTGCGGAGAGCAATTATAAATTCGAATGACAGTTTCCATTTGATGGATTAAATCTCCCTAGAAGAGGTTGGGTTCGTCGAAATGGAAATATCAATTAAGCGACTAAAAACGGAAGGCCTTCATTATGGGCCCGCCGATAGGAGGTTAATGTTATGCTTCCAAATGCAGCGCCGCCACCGCACGAGCCACGCAATCGTAAAAGGATAAAATTGATTTCCTCAAAACTGACACAACCAACTGAACGGGGAAAAACAAATGAACCAAAACGCAACACCACGCGAGGGTTAATTATACTGCCGCGGCCGTTGACGTAGTTAAGCTTAAAATAATAGCCCTTTTCACCCGGCAAAGGAGGGGAAAAGGAAGCTGCTGGCCAATCCTAGTCACGACTAATCGTCCACCGCCGTTTCGTGTCGTGTTCGTGCGTGCAGGAAACAAACAGGCAGCATTTTGGCCAAAAGGGTAGGCCAAGTTCGAACCATCTGGCCCGACACAATTCAGTGGTACGATTATGTTTATTTTGTGCATTTCGATGGTTATTTTGTGTTGTTTGTGCGTGCTAGGCAGTGCTTTTCCAGTTTCAAAGTTGTTTCAGCTTTTCCGAATCGAAACACCTGTTCGTGCAGACTTGTTTTTTTTTCATTTTTCCATGTGGGATTCCTTCTCAGCTCGGAAACGGTCGACTTACACCGTTAGTGCTCTTTCATTAATCAGTAAACTGTCGAAATCGAAACTAATTTATCTTTAACCTCCCCGAAAAAAGTCTTATATTTCAATTTTGCCGTTAACATTCACGCTTGGGCACGGTGCGCGATTTCTCCATTAGCCCCTTTTTTGGGGAAACCCATTCCTTCGGGTGGATTGTGTGTTTATGTGTGCACTCAACGATTGCCGAGCATCAAGACTTCTGCTTCTACAGATAATCTCTTTTTAATACCACACTGACCCGGCCTGACATGGGAAAAATTTGGCCGACTCCCTGGCGGCGACGAGGACCAATTCGACAATGAACCGGTCGGCTTCGGCCAGTTAGAGTCAGTTTAGTGGCAATAGTACAGCTGGCGATGAAAATTCGATCCACAGACTGTTCAATTGTGGGGAACAAACCTGTGTTATAGAGACCTCATCGAAACTAATAATCGTCCCCTCGGGGTGGTGCTTCAACGGTTGAGATGATCCGTTGACGGTTGACGGTTGCATGCTATCTGGCTTTTGGCAGGCTGATTGGAAATTGTTAGAGCACATAATTAGACGCCATGCGATGCCCGACGGCCAACTGAGCTGGGGTTGACGAAAAGGTCATTGACAAGGAGAAGCGATTTGTGTCTTACTTAAACTTGTTGGGTGAGATTAAGTCGTTGCTAAAGAAATTTGTTTGCCACCTGGAGGGGAAACAATGTGTTGCCTGAATAACTCAAATACATGAATAAATTGTGTTTTCAGGACGACTATTTGTAGAAATTTCGAAAAAACAATTAAATCTGCTTGAAATATTTAGTACAATACTTGCATACACTCAGAAGACTTTTTTATCGTCTCGATGGTGGTTTCTGCGCTTTAAGTTGTCCATTTATGCCCCTAATGGTTGAGCTCTGTCTTGATATTCCTCGGTAACTAGAATTCCATCCTCTGCTTCTCACGATCCACCACAGGCAGTTTCAGGGCGGCAACGATGATTGATAGCGGAAACCAGAAGAGTTACTGCCGCCACCAGCAGTTGCGGTCTCTTGCCGACTTTACCATCCGTCTATTACGTTTCCTCCGGCGGAACTCGTTTAGCGAGCGGAATGAGTGAGTTGCGAGACATTTCCTCCCAGGTCGAGATCTCAGATCGACTCTAGACCACACCGCCACCAGCCACTCGAAATGGGATTACTAATAAAAAGAAAATGCATCATCCCGTGCTTCCCGTGCACCGATAGACCGATTCCGCGACAAACCGGATCAACTGATGCCCGGTAGTTGCCTTCACGACCGGTAATCTACAATTAATTGTTTCATTACAACGGTCGAGTGAAATAAAACGCTCATTAGTCACCGATTATGGGCCGTTTTGTGAGGGCTTTTTTCCATTGCGATTGATTGCGAAAAAAACAAGATAATTACTTTCATTTCCATTTTGCTTGTGCCTCAAATGCTGCAAATGAAAATACAATGATAAATGGAAGATGAAAAGTTGCATTTAAATATGAGATAAACAAATTGCGCCACAGATAAACTAAAGAGCTGCATGCAAGAGTGCAACTTATTGTTACAATGTTAAAGGGAACTCAAGTCAGGTTTTCTCGTTTCATTCGGAAGCAGCCGGACAATAAATCTTTTATCGTGCCTGCGGAACATTGTAATGTAACATTGTCGTGGATAAGATGGAAACCGATTATGGCCACCGGAGAAGTTCAGTGAAAACCCGTGCTCCCTTCTTGAGTGAATTATCACACTTTGGCCAGCGGGGAGGGGCAATCTTGTGGAGAAATTGGTGTCCTCTGAGAGTTACGAAATGAGAGGTAAACGGTGGTGTTTGTGTCCTTTAGCGACAGTGGCTCGCGATATCTGATTTATGATACCTGTGTACATGCCTCTTCTTGCCGTAATTTGGATGCAAGACAAGCTGGTCAAAAGAGTAAACTTTGGTTCTGCGGTAGATGAAAACCAAATTATTTATACAATATGCACTTTGTTCAACCGTTAACTTCTTAATATAGCATTGTTATATTCCTTTTTTGAATTCTATGTTGTTTCTCTTTCTATATATGGTTAATGAATTGATGATCGGTGGGAAACATTTGCGAGTTAATATTTACATGTTTAGCATGCCACAATAAACGCGAACGGTGCAAGGAACGTACGGGGAAGGAAAGTGTTAAATTAACAATCTGGCGATAAATCGTTTCACCGTGTGTAAGACAACACCTTCGCCTCTTTGGTCCTCTGTTTCGAGACCCATAACAATGAGATTCCCAAAGGGTCGGCAGAAGTTGTGAGAGCGAAAAAAAGTGAGAAATTTGATCGGGCAATAAATTTACGAGCTACCCCATCTCATGCTTCCTTTGACCCCTTCTTCGGAAGGAGAAAAATTAGCACATCAATCGCGAACGCGCCGAAAAGGATATTTTTCTTTGGGCCGTTTGGAGCCCCGTTTTGGAACCTTTTTGCTGAGCGAACGATGGAGTTCCTGGGGAAAAGCCGTGAAAATCCTCTGGGACGAACCGACTCGCGTGGATTGCAGCCCGGTGAACCGTAACGGGCCAAGTGCTAATTTTCGCACCTTTTTCAGTGCACTTTTGCTTGAAGCGAGCGAGTGATAAATTGCGGGCGTTGCAGTGGATGTGGCGTTGTGACCCGTAGGTCGCTATAAGACTCATCCGCGGCAGTTTGCGGCATCGAGAGGCACAAAAGTCGCCTCGTATCGTCGAAAGATCACAACGGTACGATAAGCGACGAACCTTTATAATGCGACGATGCCGCCAGTAAGGACGTGGGAGACGGTTTGCCTTTCGGTGCCCGTGGTCAATACGAAAGAGTAATTGGAAGCACAAGATTCACCTGACCGCACCCGAAGACTTGCAGTGAACGAAGGCCAGGGAAAGGGTGAAGTGGAATAATTTCTCCAACGTTCCAGGCAAGCGCAGTGCGGTCGCGACAAGTGAATTTGTGTGTATTAATGTATGCAAGGCTGTGTGGTCGGCAAAAATGGGGCCTCATGGGAAAGAGATCATGCACAGGAAACGATTCCGATCGCGTGATAATGGCCCATGATGTTAAACGTCATGTTCGATGAGCTTGATATTGAACGGACACATTAAACGAAGGTTAGCTTTCGATTCGCGATTTCGTTGTGTGATTGACATCGATTTTTAATGATTTCCAGAACTGTTTACGAACATACAAAATATTTTGTATTGTTTATAATAATTTTTTTGTATGACGGAACATACAAAATATTTGTTAGAATAAAAAACTTGATGATGGATCAATTAAATTCCAAACTAAAAACCATTAAATCCAATATTGTATTTTAATCCTCTTAAAACACCACACAATTCGAATAATCAGCAACATGCGAGAAGGATTAAATAAATCATTAAATGGGTGCTGGCTTAAAATTCCAACCCGGCACAATTAACACATCACGCCGACCTTATCCCGAACGTCAAATCGATGATTTAAATTATTTTATTTTTCGGCTCCGATGAACCGGTTTTCGCCGTCGTCGGCTTTGGAGAATCCCTTTTCCTTTCCAGTACGCTGCAGACAGCCGGCTCGGAATGCAATCTCATTTGGTTCCACTTCCACCGAATGCTATCGGTTACTTCCATCATTTTAATTAACATGTAAGTGCCTGTCGAACGGCGTTCGAAGGCAAGTTTTGCGAATGCAAATGCGTTTCCTGCATTATATTAAGGTAGCATGGCATGACAAACAAAGATGAATCTTGCGATGAAAGGGTTTTGGAGAAATGATTTGCGCTTTCCAATAAGGCTACTACAGAGCAAACCAACTTTGAGAATGTCAATAGCATAAGGAAGAATTTGATAAACAGGACGAGATATTCTGACAGATGTCTGTTTATTTCTCAAGTAAAATACGTCTCATTTCGGGTAAAAGGCGACTGATTGATAAATGCGACATCCTTACATTGAAGCTTGTCTGACATATGAAATATTAATTTCATTTAAACTTTGAATGATTAAAAATATGAATGTCGCCAAAGTCAGAATGCATTTGATGTGAATACTGAAAACTAATATTTTGGTTAAGTAATTGTTGGGGTTATACAAGTATCCATATTTATCAGCTAACTGTTTCTTATTTGAACGACAGACCTATTCGTGGAGTAAAACACAAACATAAAAATAAGTGAGCTACCGAAAAAGCAAGTTGAGTTAATTTCGGTGGAAGGGAGAAATCTTTCAATTCAATTTGAAGGTCCCAAGAAACCCATCTTGTTTCAAGCGCATGCAAACGTTCAAAAATTTTCGTACACCAAAAAGATTGCATCCGTACGTCCTGAAAGACGCGACCAAAAAATCGTGCTGCTCAGTTTTTTCTTTTCATGCTGATGAAAGTTCGGCCAGGAATCCAATAATCATTAAATCATGAATACACGAGTCGTAAACTTGGTTGTTTTACTTTGCCGATGACGTTCGCCTCTCTTCTAGCGGAGAAATTGGATTTTCCACCCTTAAACACTCCATGACCAAGAACCAGTCCTTGAATTACTTAACATGAAACATTCCTTCCCAAAGCACGTATCCTCGAGATGGATTACTTTTCAGGCTACTTTTGTATGCTTTCCTGTTGATCCGGAACGAAGTTACCGCCTTGTTGAGCGTCACGCAAATACAACCTTTCGTTGTACGCCCATCCGCACAAACAAAGCGGTAATAAATAAATTGGTCTGATTGTATCTCTTAGCGGATCCTCGGTTGGATGGTGATTTTCCTTACGGGGTGAAATTTTCATCAACCGCAAGAGTTATTTTTTCCCACACCTTTCCGCGATGCAGATTGGATTCACCAAGGTTACCATCCCAGATTGCTTCTTATGTCGAAAGTAAAATATCCACAGACGATTGGATAAATTTACAAGGATTTCATTACGAGCTGCATCGAAAAGGGAGGGATTGCAAGGATTGTGACCTCTGCATTGCCTCGATTTGACATCGAATGCGGAAATGAGTGGAAACAGTGGACACAACAAGGATTCCAGAGATGTATGAGAAAGGATAGAGTTTTCATCATTGCTGATTGGATTGGAGACGAAGCGATAAGGTGCAATGATAATGCCTCAGAAAGAGAGATTTTAAATGAATACCTCTCTCCCAATCGGTCTTATTTATTTGGCTTTGTTTCAGCAGTTGATTCAGTTCATGTTGTGAAAGATTTTATCGGATGACTTTCCGACATGGGATCGAATAAATTGGTTTTGCTTTGGCCAAGGAAGGGATTGCCAGCATGCAGGGTTAAAAAAATGGAAAAATAAGAAAATCATTTAACGTTAATTTATTCCTGCAAATTAACGAGACACAGGATAGTCAGTTTGAATAGAAATTTATTCTCCGGTCGCTCGAACCGAACTCACATGTCGATTAACTCCGAGTGGGAGTGATCCTTCAAGATCACTCCGGCGTCCCTCCATGAGGTGGTCCATTAAATTAAAATCATGCTCCAAAATTCCTGCCTTCCTTTTCGGTCGAACATGATTTAAATATTTGATTCCGTCCGTAGATAAACAACCGGTGAAGGTTCGCGAAGGTTCGTTTTCCCTTTTCGCCAATTACAGTGCGCGTGCAAGTTATTTTCCTCTTTTTTTGTAGATAGTGCCCCAATATTCAACTGGTTCAATTTGAGGTGAAGTTGGACAGTTGGATTTCGTTTTGGCGCCAGTTGACATGCCCATGTTGTGTCCTGCACGTTTGTCCATCGGAGTGCATTGCATCGGCTGCCGGCTGGAGCAACGTTTCTTTTGAATTTTGAACACCGAATAGAAGCAAAGAGACCCTGGAGATTTGCTCGTGATCGATCGGATTATTAGTGGCATGCAAATGCTTCCAATGGCACGCAGAAGCTAACAATGCACTTTGCACAACGATTTTCGTTCATGTGCACGTTCTTCAGACCGTGTCGTCCGGCCCCTAGAAGCACGCGACTCGCAAAGATGATTAGCTGGATTATTGGAAGCTTCCCAATCGATCGGTTCCGAGCGGTGAACGGTTTCGCCCGGATCTCGTTTGCTACCCCTGAGAAAGAGTTTTGCGCTACTTCGGATCAAAAAGAAAAAAAAAGACACTTAAAGGAAATAGGTAAAGGACTGGCACTGGTGCGGACGGGCGCGGCATGGAAAGGGCCTTCGGAATTGGCTTACGCGCGCAGGCGCACCGGCGCTACCTTAAAAGGAAGCGTTGATTGAACCTCTTAATCTTCGGCGACGAAAACCCGAAACGAAACGCCAGCTCAGCGCGGGCTAGGGAAGGTCCCGGAGCGGGACGGGGAACGGAAGGAGTTGAGCAAAGCTGCGCACGAGTGAAAGACGACTGGGACTAATTTTCTGCCTCATTTAAGCACGTTACTTCGAACTTCTCCGCGGTTGGAAGCGGGGAATGGGAAGAAGTTGCAAAATTGACAAGGTGAGTGTAGGTCTGGCGGTCTTGGGGTATTTTGGGCAAAGAGAGGGGGGGGGGGATTGAGGTACGCAAAAGAAGCAGAAGAAACGAGATTAAGAGTGAGTCGAGCAGTTCGCTAAATGACGCGTTTAGGGAAAACAGCGTTAAGTAATAAGTGCGACGGTTGCTGTGCGGTAGCGCAACGAAAATCGTACCGAATCGGTGGGATTTTGGGAGGGGAAAGAGGGGGAGAGGGGCGATGGAAGGAAAAGGAAGTGACGGGTGAAGGTTGAGCCGATGGCACGGTTAACAACAACCTGCCAACAACCAAAACTTGAGATGTGGAAAAAATCAAAAAGCAGCAAAATTACTCGAAACGGTGCCTTGGAAAAGATTTTGGCCAACTTTAAGTGAAGAGCGTCATCGTATTCTTTTGTTTTCGTTTGAGAGTTTAGCGAGCTGACGTATATTCCTAATTGATCACGTGGAATATTTAGAAGAACGTTTGATTCCGAGATCGACCAAAACTTTTCCCTTCCGTTCTCAAAAGCTACAATTGACCCACAATTCGCTCGTTTGTGACCATGAAATCTCCATGATTTTCTGACATACATCTGAAGGGTCTTCGTATCCTTTCCAGACCACCAACATGGATCGGATCGGAGCAGCTGGCAGTAGGATACGACCCTCTGCAACACGTTGTCGGAGTCGTTGTATTGCCATGCTTCGATCCATTTTAATGGGCCCTATTTTTTCTCTCCTCCAACAGGCCAACACTTGTACATATGCGGAGATCGGTCGTGCTCGAGTTTTATCACCACCTCAAATGGCCGTCTCCGTACCCGGCTCGTGGTGGTTTGATGCCCAACCGATGTTCCGACAAGGTTTGGGAGCAGTTAATGTGTGTGGTTTTTCAGTTCAGTTCAGCTCGGTTTGGGCCACCCACAAATTTTCACTCTTTCCGATGTTACCCGCAGCGAAACCCGGTAGGGGAGAGGCGTGGTACCTCGTTCTTTAGGTGGCAATTACGTCGCCGGTGGTCCGATCGATTCCGATTCCAGCGAGGATGGTTGTACGATCGAAAAATTGGCCCATTTAGGCGACCGGAGTGGGCACAGAAAATGCATTATAACTGACAACTTTAGTGATGATGTTTTCTTTTGAGCTTACATTTGTTTAATTTGTTTTTATTTCAAGGGACCATTGAAGGTTGAATGAATCCTTGAATTCATTTCGAGCTTTTTCCTATGCTTCGAAGGACATTAGTACACAATGGTGGAAGAGGAGAATGTACTGCAAGCAAAAAGTCAACATCGGCGGATTGGAATGCAAAAATATCGACCCTTCTGTGTTCCAGCCAATTAAAAGCATGTGACTTCCCGAGGATGCGAAGGGAATTTGCGTGAATGTCTAGATAGTGCCAAGAAAGACCGTTTCATTGCGTGAATCAGAAGCAGCTTTTACGATTGTGTTCCTTTCTTTTGCTTATCGCAAGTATATCGAGTGGCCCTCCGCAAAACATATGCTCAAACACTCTTCCGTAGGATGAAAAGAGTGTCCTTCTTATCAGTGGAACAGGGCCTCGAAATGGCTTCTCCTGTCTTCTTCAAGGCAGTATATTTTCCTGGCGCTCGAATCGAAATCATCAGGTTCTTCGTTTAATCAGTTGAAGTGAGAATCGCCAGCAATCGATGGAGCTGCACGTGAGATGGAGCTTGTAAGATTGTCTTACGTATTTAACTCCCTAATTGAACCAAATTAGCGAGTCTTTCGATGTTTCAACACTCTGGAACAAATGGCGCCAGGCAGCGTGTGTAATAATTTTCGTTCTTGGATGGATTTTGAAATTGTGTTTAGGTTTTGTTTACGATCCAGTCATTGGATATATACAATATACAGCACAATTTTCCCTTATTCATCTGTGTTTTTTGTACAATAATGTTTACTACAATATCATAAGAAATTGTTAACGTAATAAATGTTTGGTACTGACTAAAAATTGAATAAAACACAGTCAATTACACTGAATTTTGTGGCAAATAAATAAATTTGGCAGCTTTGAACATACATTTAATCCTGTAAGTTAAGATTTCGAAACATGCAAACAACAATGTACTCGGCAAATTGGAAAAAGTACATCTCAATAGACACACGTTTGTTACATGTAATAATTCATTAAAGTATTTATTGTTATTTTAGATTTAACTGAACCGTAAAGCAACCCTTTCAAAATACAGAATGATGTAAAAAAGTAAAAATCCGTGCAAATGTGTTTATAATGCGATAAAAACACGGTTTGCAAAGGTTTGCACACTAAGTGTTCCGAGCGAGCGAAGTTAATGAGTGTTATATAAAAAAGGTGCTTTAGAAACAAAAGCACTTGCTTTGAATGGATCCAATGAAGTAAATATTTCTTATTTTAATATTTTCGGAGCAATATTTATGCCACTTGGTTTTAATATCGTTTATTTGGTACAAATACCGACACAAATAAGCCACGGTCATTGATTTCCTGTATACATTTCTCTCCCCAACAGATCGGTCATCGTCATCGTGCGATCATCGCTATCGGGTCGCGGATGCCGGGAATGTCAGTTTACCATTTCATTAGCTTGACGGTTACGGGTTGACACTAATTAGGCGCGATCGGATCGTTGCGAGCGTTGCCGGGCCGACGTTTTCCCATCCGCCCCTTGTGGCAGGCGGATCGAAACGAGCCAAAAACCGGACGGCCCGTCTGCGCCATCCGGTACCGTCCGGACATCGCTCGAGTTCCTTTCGAATGCCATTCGGTCCGCGGCTTTAATGACGAAGGCGCAGTCATCGAAAGCGGGGAATTTGAACGTGGCATTAGAAGCAACAGCAGAGGATGGTTGAAAGGTAGAGGAAGGAGAAGAAGGCTAGAAGGGTTTGCATTATGTATCGAGCATATATGAACCATCTAAACCACCGAGAGGCCGCTGATCGACGCGCCGTTCGACAACCGAACAGACAGCGCACTTCCAAACACTCGCAAACAAATTGCAACCATTTGTGCACTCGTGCGAGGCTGCCGAGCGATGGCCAGTGATTCGCGGACCGTTCTCCATAAATATATACATTTTCCACGGTGCAAAAGCCTCCACTGGGTGGGCATAGTTTTCGCCACAAGCCACTACTGGCAAGGTTTGTGCGCTAATAGCACCAGACGCCCAGCCGCATCTCGGCAGCCGTCGGTATATGAGTGGAGTACACACCCTGTAGTCAGAGGCTGTTACGATTCTGTCACCCGGGCGGACTCCCGGACCCGGGGAGGAATTCCCTTCGGGCGCACTTCGAGGAGTGTAACGATTT
Source organism: Anopheles sinensis (assembly GCA_000441895.2). Taxonomy (NCBI): domain Eukaryota; kingdom Metazoa; phylum Arthropoda; class Insecta; order Diptera; family Culicidae; genus Anopheles; species Anopheles sinensis. Next base: position 369,528 of record KE524984.1, read on the forward strand.
TGACATTTAACGACATCGCACACGCCGTTCGGTCGGAAAGGGGGTAAGGATCCCGAAGGCGGGAAACTGTTCCATCGTTTGGGTTTGACATTCAGTGAGCAGCATTGTGCGGTGCATCGAATACAATGATGAACATTAATAATCCTCTAATGGGGCCTAACAATTCGCACGCCCTCGCAGCAGGTTCGCTCGATGCGTAGGTTTTCATGCGCGATGGGTAAACCGTTGAAGGATTTTACACCTAACGATGCATGCATTCGGGGTGGAGACAATGCGTAGGTTTTGCACTGTAATGAGGCAAAAGCTAGAAGAAACTTGCAATAACAAATGTTCAGTGGAGGCAAACAATAATGTATCAAATAAGTCGTGGAACACGTAGCGCTTAAAGACAACTCGGATTCCGGATCGAAACAAACACTACTGGTACAGCTGGTGACAGTAAAGCCTACCTTTTACTGTCGCATTAGACAGGTCTGCCTCAGCCTGACTTTTCTAGTGGCTTAAGTTTGGTCGAAGTTTTGACGAATAAAATCAACTATAACAAAACCAGTCTCCATTCGACAGCCAAAGCCGTCTTGACAGCTCTCGTTGTGAGCTCTCATTTGAAACTGGTCGATGACATGAAGCACCTGACATCGGACAATCGTGCCAGGCCCGGGCATACTGGTGGACCATGATTGTTTGGACTTACCGAAACCGCTAGGCAGTGGTTGGGAAACCTTGGAACGATCTTGAAATTTCATCAACATTACTTCGTCTCGCGTTTGGCGATGGCTAAAATCCGATTGACGATAGGCAGGAAGAATGTGTTTCAGGTGGAAAGAAACTCGGAAATAAGCGATTTGGAAAAAACGGAAAGCACAACCGTGTGTGGACCCGACATGATCGATAACTAGTTGCCGGAGTTTGAGATTCTAACGAATGTGAGAAGTTTTCTCAAGCCCAACGGGGGGGTTTTGTGATGTCCATTCAAGAGATCAAGCGGTAGAGGGAGTGGTAGACCTTATTTCCGCTCTATGATTGCCTGAAGCAAATCGTAAATTAAAGAAATTCTATTCCCTGTTCGCCAAATTACTCTGACAGTCCGTTGCCGCGAGGTTTACAACACGTTTCATTAGAGTTCGCTGTTGTCATTTAATGCGACAAATGAAAAGCGATCCCGTTAGGTGTTAAAATCAACGTGCGGTGGAATGAGCTGCTCTTAATTTGAAATACAACACCTCGTCTGCGACTCACATCGTTCACATCAAAGATCAGCAGAGAGTCGAGCGATGGCAAAAGTGACGAACCCTCGTAAATTCACCACACTGCCACCGCGATGATCTTCCCCGTTGCCGGTGAACTAATTAGTATTTTACGATCAGTAGCAGATTCCAACCGGCATATACAAATACACACACAAACGTACACATCATTCATTCGGTTGCGTCTTCGCTGCCGCTGGATTAGCGGCTTCATTAGCGAAATCTATATCGCCAGCCGGGGAAGTTCCACGGAGTAGCGGCACAAAGGGAAGGTTTCTCAGCTGGTTTGCGGTCGAGTAAGGCAAACAAATTCGTAACCGTGGCGTGGAAGCTCGGGACAACAGTGCAAACAACAGCAACGCGGGTCTTCGGGTTCGCTTAGAGGCGAAACCTTGCGAGACTGTGGCATTTGCACGCGCGAAACCGGACGTTCGTGTTTTTTTCTGCTTTCTTATTAAGCATACGACAGCAGGTTGTCCGGTTGGCCAAGCACTAGACTTGCCGTATGCCAGAAACGGAGCTTTGAAGTGGTACTTGAATAAAAATGGAATGTTGTTTCCAAATAAAGAGAAAAAGACGTAACTAAACATGGAACGCTGTTGACTAAGAAATTCGTATTAACCATAATCAGATAAAAAAAGTCATGAAAGCACCTTCGTATCAATATTTGAGCTCACAGCAGTGCTCTCCCGCGTTCATAGCGGTAATGAAGCGTTTATTATCAATCATCACTAAATCTTCTTCGCAATTCATTTACAACTTGAAAAATGAAGTGAAAACGTTTTGCCATTAGCATGAATCTTTCATAACTATCTAAGCTGATTAAAAGCTTAACATAGACTTGTATCTAACATTGAACTCGTTTATGCTGAAGCAGCTTTTCATAAATATTTAGACACTTTTAATACTTACGTTAGGAAAGTCATGTATCACAACATGAAAACCTGTCATGCAGTAAGAAAAGAAAACAAACACCACTCGAAGAAACAAGAGCTCAATCATGGAAAAAATGTTACCGCAGCATCGGGCTTTTTTTCTTTATGCAGCCAAATATCAACCACTCAAACGTCGATGTAGATGCCGGGGAGGGAACCGAGGTTTCAACATGTGTGGTGGGTGAATTGAAACCGGGAGCTCCCTCGCGTCCCATTATCCGAGGGCCGGTGGAAACTAATAAATTCAATAAGTTTATCTAGCACTCCACATCTCGGTGTTTTCCTCGCGGCCAGACAGTTACATACATACAAGCTCGCGAGGCTGCACGGCCAAACGGTGTTGGGTTTCCGCCCCTGGGGCCATCATTCTCGCCTCGAGGAGATCCCGCTCGGACCGATCAAGTGAATCCAATTGTGCTTGTTGGTCGGCAAAGTTTGGGGCGGCCGGAGACGGGCGGTTGGGAAACACGTTAGCGTTTGCTCGGGGAGGAGGAAAAGCTCGAGCCGGGTTATTATTCGGCACTGAATGGCATCAAACCACTTGAGGTGTGCAAGATTCAGCCACTTTTCTTGCGGAGCAATCGATGCGAACCGCCCTTCGCCCAGCTCTTCCTCCATTCGATCGTATTATCGATTGGCGATTTTTATCGATTATTAGTCGCAGCTTATTAACTCTCGAATAAATTACGCCTCGGAATGAGTCTATCGGGTTTGGCGTGAAGCGAAGGCTTTTGTGGCACTGAGGAAGGGAAGGGCTTACAATGTTCCGGTAGGGGGGGATCGGTTTTCGTCTCTGAGACCTCAGCAGTTGGCCACGCTCGAAAGCAACTCCAACCATAAGGTTCACGCTGAGGTTTCATAAAAATGCAGAATGTATACGAGCTCGCTAGCGTTGTCTTTCTTTACTGTTATTTTTTCTTCTGCTATCTCTCCCTCTCTCTCTCTCTCTCTCGCATAGTTTACGGACGACGATTCAACCTGAGTTTATGTCACCTTCGCCCGACCTCGTCCTGCCGTAATCACCCGAAGGCACCTGCACCAACCAATGCCAATTACGAGAAAGCGCAAGGAAATTTGCATTTCGGGCTCATAAATTAGACGTGAAAATTGCCACCTCGAACCCAGCGTCGGCGAAATGTTGGGGCGACAAACCGCTGTCACCGACGTGCAGCCCAACTGGATTGCTTTCGGGCGCAGATTTTGAAGGCTCTAAAAACACCTGTGCTTCGAGAAGCGTCATAGCGACTAAAAAGCCAGCGTATTTTTTATTGAATGTTTGTCTTGTTGCTCGCGACAACACTTCAAAGTCGAAAATGATACACTCAAACGGAGTGTAGTGTTGTTTTTTGATTTTGTAACTTCAGCCTGTCAAAATATTGTTTGGCTGCGGGGAAAAGAAGTCCCGCTTGACAATGGATAGCGAGGATAGCCCTGAGGGATGATATTTCCAAATCTATTAATTTAATACGATCAAATTAATCTAACGTGTGTCCTGTTTGTTGTTTCACCCAGATCCGCGTTTGCTGCTCTCTCACGATCACGGTAGCTGTTCGCTTTTCAAGACCAAGCTGGTTTCGGGTGGGAAAAAAATTAATTAAATTTGTATCACATCAGAGGAAGTCTGCTGGCATCGCTGCGTTAGATCGGGGCCACTGTTAACACATTGAAAGACAAATAGACAAAAGCCAAACTGGGTTGCAAAAGATGGGATGTAGGAACAAATGAAAACATGGTGGAAAAAGGTTGCTACGCTGCAGGGCAGATGATGGGGGAAAGGAGACGCATGTGATATTTACATGCAAGCAAAACATGCCGAAATAGGAAAAGGAAGACATATTTTGGAGCCTTTAAAATTTCCTTTACATTTCCATTTGTTGTTCCCTCTTTTATCTGCATAAAAGTATTGCTAAATGTACAAGATACAATACTTTACATCAAATAAAAGTTCATGCAACATCGCTACCAACAGGAAGGTTCATGCAACACAGAAAGTTGCGCTGTGAATTTTTCACTCCGGAGGTTCGTCGCTTATACTTTTGCCTACCGACACAAGTCTTTTGAATCGAGTTGAGAACAAACAAAACAGACTCTCAACGATTTATTGGATTTCATAGGGCCAAGATATTTAGAATCCTGAAATCAATACCGTGCGAGGAAGGAAGGAAAGAGATTCGCGTTTTTCGTGTGGTAGCCCGGGCATAAAAATTATATTTATGTCACGCGCGGGCTGTAAATTACACTTTTCACGATGATCTCCAGTTCCTTTCATCGACACCGGGCGTTAACAGCGGCATATCGTAAACCTGACTTATAGGCACTCTCTTCTGCACAGTATCTTTTACCGGCGCTTGGTAACCAAAACACTGCAGCACCAAATATCGCCGATCCCCGGTACATCCCGCCGTAGCGAACGAGGAAAATGATTCGATCGGCCTTTAATAAATGAATATCTTTCGCCCGTAAAAGTAACTCCTCCGAGCTAACCGCGGCCAGTGTTGCTGCGGTGATGGTGGCCGATTCGGTTTTTGGCTATCTTCATAAGTCTTGTGCCATTTTATTAAACGACCCACTGTGGTGAAGCTGAAGCCGTTCGGCGGAAGGGAGCGCACTCCATTAGGAGACAGTCCACCAGTACGTCGGTCAGCTCCGACCGTTTCAGCTGGCAGAACATAAGTGGCCGCCTCGAGTGGATGATATGAGGTCAAACCGGTCGCACTGCAGCGAGAATCACGATCGTAAAACGTTTCATCCGTTATTGTCACATCATCCGTGGGGCCGAAAAATCTGGCTTGATCTTTTCGCTTTTCTCACTCGGCACAGTTTTGGAGGGTTTTATCCTTCATGCATATTGGCAACGGTTCCTCGGTCGAGAGGTCAGCAAAGATACTTTTGGGGTCTTTTTTCTCCCTTCCTGAACGGTCACTTTTCAAATCCACTTATAGCACTTTTCGGATTCGAAATATAAACTTCACGGCTTACGAGCTGCAATGATAATCTGCTTTTGGGACCAGTTTCACAAAACAAATAACACATTCAAACACAATTTAAAATCAATAAAATGTTAAATAAACAGTTCTTTATGAATTGAAAAAAATTAAAAACAAAATTAGGGAAGCAAAATTAGTTATTTTTTTATAAAACAAAAATCAAAAAACTCGATCGAACCGATCGCAAATACTACTTGACATAGGTTTCGTTCATAAAAAAATGGCCTGAATGAACGTCGTGCTATTCCCATGACGAAATCGAAACCACTCCAGACGCAGCAAAGAAGCAACGACAGGTTGCCTCTGCGTTGAAATATTGTTAACCTCCTGTAAAACAGCACAAAAATTGGCGTCCGGTCGGGTTCCGTGCCGGGGCGCGCGCGCGTGTACATTTCATCGCATCGGCAATAACTTACGCCGCGACTCATTCGCTCATTTGTGCGCCCCGAGAATTCGTCCCGTCTTGGTTTGTTTTTTTTTCGCACTGCTTTCCTTTTGCCACGAGAAAATGTTATTTAATCTCCACCAAAACCCTCTCGGCTCCGCCGCGACATGTCTTCTGACTTTCCTTCCGTCCGTCCGTCCGGTGGTTGATCCGCAAAGCAACGGCAAGACACAAGAAGCACACGATCAAGTGTCGGCAGTTTTGTAGCAGCAAAAAGCGGAAGATCTCCAGACGAGCACGAAGGGAAGAAAGCGAACGAAACAGGGCCAAGAAGAAGAACGCAGGAGGAGCGCCAAAATATGTACTTCACGCATTCAAAATTCGTGTGTTGATGAACACAACGTTGGCACGCTTGGGACCCACGAGAAGGGGGGTAAAGAAGGGCGCAAGGGGTTGCCCACGCTCCCTTTTTTTCGTCCGTTTCCGAACCGGGTCTGATACATTTCTTAATTTGTTGAAATGTAATATATTTTAATGGTCCGATCCATTGAACCGTTTTATTATTTATGATGTTGTTTATGCTCAATTAGACCATATATATAAATATGGAGAAAACGACGCTCGAGCCGGTCGGAGAGAGAAGCCCTTCCTCACTCACCTCCCTCTAGCACTACCCTCCCCATGTCTAGCCCTCTTGCCGTAGTTGAGATCGAGTTTTACTCGGGCCTCAAAGCGTCCTCTTTTCTGCGCGCGAGCTCTTGGTGGTTGTTCAAGGGAAAGGATCTTGTAAAAAAAGCACATTGGCAGAATGGCGGGATCCTACCTCACTACCCTGCCATTCTCTCTCTCTTTCCTTTCCCGGCCCTTGCAATAGGGAAAACATGGATTATTGCTGCCACGGGGAGGTAATTTTGGAGCAGATTCGATTCGGGGAAAAAAGGGGTTCGGGGCGAAAGTGGAGCGTCGATGCCGATGATGGCTTGTAGGTTATTTTTCTGGAAACGGGACCGTTTCGCACGGGAATGATTTATTGATTTTCATCCCCTTAAGCAGTCCTCCGGCCTTACGTTCAGTGGCGAGGAAATGCCCGGAGGAAACTCGTCGCTTCGCTTCGGGAAGGTTGTTTAATAAGCTGTTGAAGAAGGCAGAGGGACCTCTGCGGGGGATGCAGAGGTGGTCCAGAACTAGATCAGTGGTTAGATATGGCCAGCTCAACAGCAACGGCACGTTTCGGGTTTGGGCGTCTTTGGTGCGCGCAAAGGGGAAGAAAATGAATTTATTACTAACGGAACCGTGTGTCCCGCTCGGGACTCAAATGCGTCCGCCACGGATCGCAATCTCTACTGCCTCCAACGCGCAGCAGCAGCAGCAGCATCAGCGTCCACGGCGTAAAAGGAAACAGTACCCCCGGACGGCCAGCGATTGCGCGATTTTTATGTACCATCGCACGTTTGTTTGTTTTGGGGCCGGAGCGCCTAGGCAAGGTTCGCTAATAGGCTGTCGTTTTCTTCGGCCGCCTGCAAATGGTTTTCCCCGAGTCATAAATCACTTTTCTGAGCGCTAGAAACGACCACGAGCCCGGCGGTGGACGTTATCCTTGTTCCAGTTTCCGCCCCGGTTTATGGTAGCTTATTAAAATATTTGAAACGATCGCTCGTCCGAGGGCCAGGTCAACCCCGATCACTTAGAACGAACGAGAGCAAAATCGCTCTTGGGGGAATAAAATTAAGTTCAATCTGTTTTGCATCGTTCCTGGGGGAGATGGTTGCAGGGAAGCACGAAACACAGATGGCAAAAACAAACCACCATCCGTAGCGATACCAGTTTCTGTCATTGTCCGGCCAACGCTTGGACAATGATTGACAAATTGATTTGTCCTTTGTGGAATCCAAATTTGGGCAATTGCTTCATTTGCAGAAACGTATCAAAATGCCGCCCGAAGCTGCAATGGTACAATCAGACATGTTGTATGTTTTTTTAAAGAACAATCTTAAAGAAAAGAGACCCGCATGACTGATTGTGACACAATAAAAATGACAAAATTTTCCTGCAAAATGAGCTTCGTTCTTTCACCTCGGAGAGGCTCGGTTTTTCTACCGCTAAAAACTTGGAGGAAAAAGAAGGAAAATTGATAACCTTGTTGCAGGCGTCAATTTGTCATCGGGTGGCAGCATTTTTGTCAAGCGAAGGGAAACAGAAAATTTAATTTTGTGTGTGTATGCCGATGTTTGGCGTTTTGTTTTCATCGGGTGGAAAAACAAGCACAACTTTGCACCAACGTGCTGTCCAACTGTTGCCTTCTTCTGGAGCGATCTTTCCGTCCTTCCGCAGCGACAGCTTCTTGGTTGAATTAAAGAGCCCGTTTCCTCCCGGCATCGGCGCGATGAAAATGGAACCGCGAACGGGAAGATTAATGACGTCCCCGGACGCCAAACGGTGCGGTGGGCCCTTCGGGCGCCGTCGAATTTTTTCTTACAAATGAGAGCCCCAAAACGAGGAGATCTTTCTTTTGTGCCGCGGATCGCTTCCAGGCCGACCCGGTGTTGAAATGCAACGTCGGAAGAGCGCAAGGGCTAGGGTTGCGCTTTAATGTGGTCATTTATTCGAGCCCCGTCCGGCGTCCGGGTTGCATTTGTGGCAACCGAAGACGAACATTGTCAACGGCGGCGAAATGATTTGTTTCTCCGCGCATGACAGAGGTTGCGCATGTGCAATGTGTAATGCGTTTGTTCCCTTTTGCGGGAATGGAATGCACCCGGTCGGATGCAATGTTAATGGGTTGCAAATGGTTTTATTTTGTTGTGATCGGTAACACGATTGTGTTTTGACAGATATGGAAATACGCCCGAATGGCGATTGGGGTTATTGTGCATACATTTCACGATCTTGATGGTTCATTTAAAAGAAAAGTTTGTGGCATTTGCGTGCATTTCCTTTTTTTTAAATGATTTTACCAGTAATCATTCATCAAACAAGTTGGTCCATAGTTGTTCTTAAGTTGTACATTGTTTTGTTTGTTTAATGAATATTTTCTCTTCAATTAAATACCATTAACTAACTATATTCGAACTAGAGCAATAAATAGAACAATTAAAGATTGTTAATTGACATTAATTAACGATGAAAGTTGATTATAAATTTTACTGGTTGTCAATTAATTATTGCTAGGCCGACTGACTATCTAGTCTGATGTTTGTTTTTTAACATAAAAAGTTTTTACAGTACACAATGGTATACCATAGTTTTTATTCAAATAATATTTCACGTGGAGTAGAAAATCGCTTACGCCAAAAGATTTTTTGCTACCGTACCAGTTTTTTTAGAGTATAACTTCAATGGTTGTTTTTAATGGCGATGTTTAAACATGCAATTGATCGCATTATTCTTGATTTCTAAAGTAATCAAAAACATGCATCAAAAAATAAAAACGGTTAAAACATACGAATTTTTATTTGAACAAAATACAAACAAAGTGCGCTTCCCAGTTTATTTCTATGCTACAGGTAAAAAAAAGGTTGCAACACAAAATGTAAACTTTGGCACACGCATTTACTAAATATTTGCGTGAGGAATATAAACCACTGTTTGATACAAAATGATTCAGGAAAATACACATCATTTGTAATATAAACACCAGGCGTAGATTCGCTTGATGGAACGTGGATAGTCTTTACATCAACCGTGTACCGCGTGAGTATAACCAAGTGGATGCACATTTCACCTCGGCTTCCGTTGAAACGCATGCTTTTTATTTTTCATTGCAAGTGCAAGAGCACTTGATTTAACTCCACTGCCTACGATCGTTAGCAGCTGGCGATGGGCCAGCTCATGAAGCGGATCCACTCCATGGGTCACGACACTCGCACAATTATTCATCATATTTTACATCCCCCCAACCCGAACACGTCGAGTTCTGCGTGTTGCGGGCGGCATGCAAAAGAATCAAACGAAACCCGTGCGTGTTCGCATCTCCGGAGAAGGTCGGCAATGAAAGCTCTTCAATGCGATGCGCGCTGTCTGCAACCATCGCACGGAATAAATGCATTTCCAGACGTGCATCATACACGCTGGAAATACTGCTGACGTAGAATTCCGCCTGTCAGCTTCACTTTCCGTTGCATGCGATCGGGTAAATATTTTTCTGCTGAGTATGAAAGGGGCTTCCGGACGAACGTAGTAATGATTCAATTGTAACGCATAAAAAGATGGGAAAAGATGGGAAGAAATCTCAAACGAACAATTCCACGCCTTAAACTAATGCCAACATTCCAACATTCCTCGTTCACTACTCTTGTAACCTCGCCGAATAGTTGCGAGTATCATTTTAATAATGAAAACATTCATCACTCAGCACGAACAACAACAACAGCGTCGTCCTCAATTTCATACAGCCTTCCGTGCCGGCGCATTATTTCACTCTCCCTTTTCTTTCCCTTTGCATATGCACTCGCGTCAATGTTTTGATTAACGGTTTGTCGATGGAATGATTTTTCATCAACGGTGTACGCGCGTCTGTGTAAATGTGGACGAATTCGTAAAGCGGCAAAAACATCAAGTTGCATCTTCACAAACATGCTGGAGCGTTGCACTTGCACTTTTACAACCTCAATCGCCAATTACTTCGACGGAGTCCCCACACAACCAACTCTGTCAAGCCATTGTTCGAAACGGGTACACCACCAAAGGCCTGCAAACTTGTCATGTCATCGGGGGGTCATCTTCTGTGTGTTAAAATAAATCCTGAGATGGTCACATGCAAACACACACACACACACACACACGCACCCACACTGTCACACAACAAGACGCGCGAATACTAGCACAACATCCGGACACTTCTTTCTTTTCTTTCCACACGATCGAACACGATAAGATTACGTAAACGAAAGAAGACACAAGCGCAAGCGACGAACCTCGATAGCACCTTGGGTCAAACCCCCTTCATGCTGTGCCCTTTTCCCCCGCACACACACACAACTCACCTGCTCTCTGAAGATGCGCTTGAAGCCATCGATCGAGTGCTTGTCTTCGCCGAGGATCGCGCTCAGCTCGGAGATCATCAGCCAGCGCCGTTTGTCCCGGCGCACCTCCAGCTCCATGGCGCTAACGGACGGTTTCCGTGGCTCACCGGTGGGCGCCCCGTTGGTGGGCGATTGCCCGCCCTCACCCAACCCATTGACCAGCCCGGCCGCGATCGGATCGAACGGTTTCGGTTCACTCTTCACTACGTCCGCCGGCTTCGCAGCGTTGCTGCCTGCCGTCGCCGTGCTCGCACCGCTGCTGGACGAGTTGGTTTCACTTTCGTTCGAGTGCAGCGAGCTGCGGCGCGTGTTGGGAAAAACGGTCCCACCGTCGGACGTCGGCGCCCGGGCAGAACTGTGCATATTCTCCAGATAGCTGTTGTTCTGGCGCAGCACGAACACGAACGGATTTTCCTCCTGCGAGCGAGCACTTTCACTTTCGACCACCGCGGGGGCACCTTTCTCCCCGCTGCCCTGGGGCAATTCGTCGGAAAAGGACACTTTCTTGGGCTGCTTGTGCCCGGCCAACGGCGACGGCGATCGGGAACCACCGCCAACCGGCACCGACGGTGCCGTCGGTGGATCACTTTCGCTTTCGTTGGCGGTGAGCGACGGGGTGGAGGGCCGGTCTGGCGCGTGCGGAAGGTGCCCTTCCATGGCAATTTACTGCTCCACTCTCGTTTTTCTTTCCTAACACTCGTTCTTGATGTTGACCACAATACTTCTTGCAGAAAGGAACAATTACTTGAATAAGTATTTTTTGAAATTTTCTTTCATCCAATCAGCACAAAACAAAAATTTGTATGTGTCACAATTATCTTTAACTCGTGTTTAATCTGTGATATTAAGATTAAAATAAAAAACAAAAATGTTAAAAAGCTACACTCCGATAACCAGCCTTCTAAAGCACGAGCGTTGTACGAAAGACCTCAACGAGGCTCGTGAACGAGCAAGCGACGAACCTGAACTGAAACAAAACTTAAAGGAACACAACGACTGAAGGTTTTGCTCTTGTATCCTTCCTCACCCGCAGGTGGCAGATAGGTGTAAAAATATAAAAATATATATTGCGCACGTACACTTGTAAACGTACACGCCACAAAGCACGAAATTAAGGAGAAAAAAATAAAAGATATCACACCAACGTGGGACACGCGCGACGGAACGCCACCAGCACACCCTGTAGCACGCGGAAGGGGTGGTAAGGGATGAGTTTTCGGTCCGGAGTCCGTCGGGACCCGCTGGGATGGTTGCTGGTACTGGGCTGAAAGGATGGCGCGGACACTTTGCGCCGACAAAAGCGCTACCAAACGAAACGAACGCACGCCGGATCGAGCAGAAACTGAACTGTGGCACCGAGCGGCACTCAGGTGCGGACGCAGCGCCGAGATCGCGAGTTGGCCAGCGCGCGCGCAGCCTCTGCAGACACCGGCCGAGATCGGGCACCCCGCGTGAACCTCGCAGGTTTCTTTTGGTCTCTTTTTCGCTTCTTCAGCTGCGTTGGCGCTCGTAGGTCGCGGTGCAAAATGAACACGCAGACTGCAGCGTTTCGCGTAGGGCGCCACGAAGCCACGAAACGCATGATGAGTTCCCGCAAGCTTCGGAGGGATCCATGCGTGGTCCACGAAGCGAGCAAAGATTCGATTCCGAACGGATGTTTGTTTGAATTCATCCGAACTCGATCGAAACGGCTTTGAGCTCTGGGATATGTTTGATTTTATTTGAATTATAGATCCGTTTTAATTTTGTGCTTAGACTTAAGTAAATAGTTGTGAAACAACAAGAAGCTTTAAATTTTTATTTTAAAATAACCCAAAAAATGAAGGACATAATTTAAATTTATATCAATTTAATTTTTAGCTTTTCATATTTATTCACCTTCCGAGCTCCGTGAGGCAGGTTGCGCTCCGGATTAGAGTCCACGCAAGTGATAATTATAAATTGGATCCAATTATCTTTCAACTGGCAGCGTCAAACATGGCCGCAGACATGGGTCGGATCCGACTCCACACGAACCGGTGACGACCGCGTCCCGCTTCGACCCCGTTATTAAATCTTTTTTTATTTTTTTTGCGACCATAAGCCGTATTTACTTTTCGTCTTTTCAACCAGCGCCAAAAAAACCTCACACACTCGAAACCATTCATGAAAACCTCACAACCGCGGAATCTCAAATAAGCGCCGAATGACGATGCGGTTGTCGAATGCGCTGGAAGCGACGAACGCTCAATTTTGGGAGGGCACTTTTTGTTGAGAAAAACCGCAGCTTTTACACTGCACAAATTGATCGGCTTTGGCCCGATGCCCAATGCCTTTCGATGGCTTCATTATCGAGCGAACTTGACCACGCTGGCGATGGAGGTGGAGCACACAGCCAAGCTCGCCAGAAGCCCTTCTAGGAGGTCGGAGGTGGATGGCATGACTTTCCGTTGCGCCTTAAAATCGGTGCCGCTTTATCAGCGCCTCACATCCGCCACTCGATAATTGGAGCCGAAGTTTAGTCACAGCTGCTTCCACCAACGTCGTCATGGGAACGGATGGAACGGATTGAGGTTGCTTAGAGGTCGCTAAGAGGTTCAAAGACAATTCCAAGAAATATTGCAATCGAAGGGGTTCGAGAGTATGTTTTTGTCGAATAAGAAGCAAAATCGAAGGCAACCTTATGTTGAGTAGATGTGCAGAAAAAAATGGGTTCCATCATTTCGCGTCGAAACAGATGGTTAAACAAGCTGGGGTTAGGTTTTTTAACGAGTGCTCTTGACGAGTTTTTTCATTATTAGAAGCTTGACATGAACTTAAAAGATAAAATTTGAAGAAAAGTTAAATTTTTCAAAAAGAATCATCTTGAAATGGTTAGTTTTATTAGTTGGGAAAATTTATTTGATCAGAGTTGTGTTAATCAACATTAACTCAAATGATCGAGTTTAAAAAAAATTTACATGTTGACATCTACTTCAAAATAGAGTTATTTTTTTTTATTTCTTGTTCTTGTTGATTAAAATACAGATAATATTTATTATTATAACACAACACAACAATATAATATAAGATGAAGAGTATCACACCACTTGCAACAAGACAAATAAGTACAAGTCTATTAAGCCCATTTTATTAACAACACAATTTTTTCAACGATTTATTCATTTATTTTATTTACTTTATGTTTCTCAAGCAAAAGAAAGCAAAAATATCAATGTATATTTGCTGCGAAACCCCCGTATCACATAAATTATTTCTTGACAGCAAACAACATGTTTTTCCCTTTTCGTTTGGATTCATTTGTGACGATCACTCAACGTGGAGGTGATCTTATTGATGCGTTGTCGTTTTCACTGCACATTTGGAGCACCTTCGCACCTTTCGCTTGTTCTTGCACTTGTGCGACAAAACTGTCCAAGAACGTTTTTTGTGTTCCTTATGTTTTTTGTCACCCTTAAAGGGATCACCACGGGGAGTCTCGCCAAGGGCTGTTTAATTCATCATCATGGTCACAAAAAAGCCCTAAGAAACACATCCGACGGTGCATAATACCCAACGAAGACATGATGCCTGCGGCGGAGAGCCTTCCGGACTTGCTTCACAAAGGGATTCGTGTGGCTATTGAAGTGTAATTTCTGCGTTGTTCCGTTTCGAAATATTAAGATTAATTGGAGTTGTTTTTCATTCTGGCGATGGATACCTTTACCTCAGTTTGTGTTTTTGTGTATCAAGGGTCGGTGGAATGGAATTATGCTTCGACGGTTGGTGGGCACACTCTGGCAAGGTTACAGTGCTCATATTGATGTGCATGATTTGAGTCAGTAAAATAAATCTTAATCGTGGGAAGACACGGCATCCCCTCGGTGTGTATCGAGCAGGAAGCGAAGGGATCTTAAATTTGGGTCGGTGAGAAACATACATTAATTGTTATTGCACGGTTTCAATCATTCCATCTTGTTTTGTTTTTGAACTGAATGTGAACGCAGCATTTTACGATGATCGCCCGTAAATGATTGTGCTCTGTAGAACACAAAAAAAGTGATGGTCGCGCCACAATTTCCTCGCGCTGATATTTCACAACGCAGCAAAATCGACTCACTTTGAACAAGTTTCGAATATCCTTTAAGGTGCATTAAAGCTGCTAAAAAGCACCAGAAAGCCCTGGCTACGGTCATAAATCCACCCCGTGGGACCACCTCCGTGGCGCTGGATGTTGGTTTGCTCCCATTTCGTCGGGGTCATTACAACAGGCGCGATTCGGCTCGGCGCCGGCGTAACGTCGATTCAATTAAAGCGAGTAAATCAACTGAAGATAGCAATCGGGGACCGGCGACCGGCTCGGAGCGAAAAAATAAAAACCCTCCAAAAACTTGGCGTCCTCCCGTCGACTCGGAAACACGACGTCTTGGACAGATTGCGGATGACCGCGGTTGGTCTGTGGTGGCACGGAAGCAAGAAAGCTTCCATTAAAGGGCCTTCAAATCCACCTAGCGAAAGGCGGAAATATTAAGCCTGCGATAGGTGCATGGAGTTCTTCTCGATCCTTCCAAAAGGAACTGTTTCTTAAGAAAAGTATATAAAAAATATATATTATGTTGTTTCTGCTTCAGATAAACTGGAAATTGAACAGTTTATCCCAAACAAAACAAAAAAATAAATAAAACAAAATTATAGGTTTGTTCACAAAATGTTTATAAAGTTGCTTAACAAAAATCAACAGTATAAATAACTTTAAAACAGAACAACACCTTGTCCTTCATCCAATCGCATAACGAAACGATGGAACATTACGTTTGTTAGTCTATAAATTCCGTCCAAGAAAGAATGAAATAAACCTGATAACAAGACTCCATCGTATTCGGATTTTTGGATAAATTAAGAACATAACGAACATTGAATTTCATTCTTCCGAAGTGTTCAAAACATCGTCCCAACCAATCTGGAACGAACCCGCAAGTCACTAACAACAAAAAGCTTCCTCGATCGACAGCGATAACAGAAAGAAAAAGGACGAGCATAAAATTTCACCGGCAGCAATTTTCCGGCAGCTTTAGCTTTCTCAGCAAGGGGAGCAATCATCGACACTGGCTTCAAAGCGTTTCCGTAAAGTTCGCGCCGCCAACGATGTGCAGTTTATTTTGGGCCAAATTTACATCATTATATCAATCACTTCAATTATGATGACGGCGGTGGCGATACTTGGCGTGACATTACTGGCCATTTATGTTTTTTCTTTTGTTTTTGTTCCTGCAGAATGCTGCCCATGTTTGCGCCCCGGAACGAAAGCATTGCGTTGGTTTATGTGCATTACCGCACGGTTCTGTCCGCAGGATCATATTATAACGACATTAATGATATTCGCCTGGGGATTTTTCGGTGTTTCACATGTTTTCTTTTTGCGCAAAAGTGGTATACGAGCATGTCACGATCGAAAATATGTCGATCGATCGGATGATAAATATTATGTTCAACATGTGCAGCGATCAATCAGGTAGGTCTGCGTTTTCCATGTAACCTTTTTTGCCGCGAACAATATGTTCAACATGCTCATTTCGACTGTTTGAGCAAGTTTATCCGCCTTCGGATGCATCGATGAAGATCGTTTTATTTTATTTTTGCGGCCTTTAACAAGTTAATTAATCTTTTCGGAATTTGAAGCAGCCGGTGAACGGTTTGCATAATCCGTTCGGTTTGCCGCGGATGCGATTTCAATGCTAAGCGCGAATCATCCGACAACCTTGTGGCGTCCAGAAGACCTAGGTTGGCGTCGAAAGCGAACGCTAATCTGATTCAGTGAATCTTCCACCTGTACAAAAAAATATACAAGCGAACATCTTCCGATTGGAATGAACCTTAGCCGTGGCTAAAAGGCAGAAAAAGAACCCCACTCGAAATTGTTCCAATCCAACCAATTGGCTTGGTGGAGTTTGTGTGTGTGAATTTTTCTTCGGATGAAGGAAATTAGTACCACTTTGTTTCGTTAACGATGATTAGTTCATTCATTACGCCGGGTTGGCAATCGGTGCGGAGCGATCTCTGCCGTCCGTAGCCGGCGGCCAGCGAGGTCCGAACGAAACAATCTTTTCGTCGGCATCAAACAATTTATCAAGCGCTGGGTGCGAAAAACATCGTGAATCATCATCATGGGAAGCAACAGAAATCAACATCATTACGAATGCGGTGGTAGCATATGTAATGAGAAAATAGTTACTTTTCCGAACCCTAAAGGGAGCCACCAGATGGCAGGATAAAATCTTCACAGCAAGAAACAATCCAAAGCTTCACTGGAGTTTCTTTACGCCACTTATTTATATCGGGCGTGATCTATGGTTTGCAATACTCCGTGAACAAGGTGAAATAAGTGGGACAGGAAGGAAAAGGGAAGGGAACTGAATAAACTTGAACTTCGCTACAGGCAGCCTATTTGAATGAATAGAAAATGGTTTACCTGGCGAGGGTGTTTTGCGGATAACAAAGACACACTGTACACTAACTTTCATTGTTCATCCATAATTACTTAAAAAAATGGTTTGTTTATTATTTTTGAAATATAACGACTTTTCTTTTTGTTCAATTTTCTAGAGGTCTTCATCAAAAACAAAATCAAATTATGTTACACCTTCCTGAAAAGGGGTCCGTAATAAAACAAGTTCAACCAAAGAAATTATAATCTTTTCAGTCTTCCAAATATTGTTCAAGTCAACGATTTGGGCGAATGCTCGATGCAGTATAAACCTTCCAACCGATCACAAACTAGACTTCTCGAGTGGCAACCGCACGGCTGCTCGCAGGAAACGTTTGGGCTTGGTTCAACCTTTCGTTCCGAAAAAACGGAATGGAATATCGGGTGCATCGACGGTCACACGACCTGACGGCCAGATTCGCTTCTTAGGCGGCCAAGCCAGAGTTACGATTACAATGAAATTTTATGGTTCTATAAACTTCACGGTTTATAATGATCGTTTTATACTGATCTTGTTTGCTTTCGTTTTCCGTCTCCGCCTCCACGATGTACGCTTCTGCACGCTTTCTCACCGGAAAGGGAGGGAACGTCACTTCCAAACGTGGCGAGCATAAAACCCTCTTCTTCCGTCGTACGCGATACAAAAGTGACCTTTTTCGCAGATCATAGAAGGGTGGGAACTCTTGTCATCTCGATCTTCTTTTTTCAGCATCCGAGGGAAAATTCCAGCTACGATTTTTCTTAAGGTACATTACTTCTGGTATGTTTGTATACATTGGTAATTTTACAATACACGGTCTGGTACGTAAAACATCGGTACAGCCGGGCAATTCCTAGAAACGAAAGGTCACGAAAACGAAGTCGTAAAGAAAATACTTTCCTCCATAAAAGCAAGTAATAACACAACGTTGCGCCGCAACCTCCTCGCAGCATAATTGAACGATAATTTCTTCGCCTGCGATCGCACGAAAATCCTTTGCAAGGACGAAACGAGGCGTAACCCATCGCCTTGCTTTACGATGCTCCGGTGGACGCAAACAACAGGGCAGTGTCTATAATTCTGCACGGTTTGTGGTGCACAACGTGAGCATAATATTTTTCGCTTCAGACGTACATTGTGGAGCAGTTTTCAGGCCGCCATGAAGCATTACACCGGGACGGTAGTAGCTGGAAATGGTGGCGTCCATCGCAACGATTGGGGTTGATTGCCAGTATTATTTTACGATAAGCTGTTTTTAAAATGTACCGAAAAGTAGCGTAGAGCTAATTATTTTCCCCGAAATATGGGGTACTTTGGAGCGGCGCGTTTGTGAAAAATAAATAATAACATTACCCGATGTTGTGCTGGCTACCGGATGCTCTGGTAGATTTATGATTTGTTGGTATTAAGTTTAATTTTACCCTCATCATCCATGAGGCAAAACTAGGGCAATACCATAAAAGTCAGCCTAAAGTTATTACCTTAAACTCGCTACATACATACGGAGGGGCAATTTAATATGATTGAAATAATTAAATAAATCATTGCCATTTCTTTCGTTCCTCGAAGGAGACCCGATCGATGCGGGGTTTGGACCCTCAAGGGCAACCGAATGATCAAAACATTGGAGCGTTTGTTGAAAGCCATCAAAATTCCCACCTCACGTTGCTTTCCCCGTTGTTTTGAAAGACGGAGCTCAGCTGGGTTCGGTCCGTTTCGTGGCGCACTCGAATCTAATGAAATAAAATAAAATAAAATACACACACATACAGGCACACGTATGATCTATTGATCCTTCTTGATCCCTCCTGAGGCGCGGACGCGGGAGATTGTTCGCAGAATGGAAAGAAAACAGCATGGGGAAGGAAAAAATCCGCCACACTGCCGTTGCCCATACGAAAGACAAAACCAAATATGATTGATGGTTTCGCTGAAAATGTAATAATTAGATATGCCCGATGGGACTTGTCCCTATATCCCCTGCACTCTTTGCTCCCCTTCACGCCTTCGGCGGTTGATCGCGTTCGGTTGCTAATGTTGCGTATGGCACGACCTCCTGTCCCGCGGTACGACGGTGTGCGATCCGGGGTCTGATCTAATAAATGAAATCAACAACTCCCGAGACTCACACCGGGCCCAGACCGCACCGATCGGTGGCCTCACAAGATGCCGTGCGGTTATCCGGTGGAGAGCGAACAGCAAAAACCTCCTTCCCATCCGCTGGGAGCTGGTGGTGGAGGCGGACAGCGGGGATGTGTATTAGATTTGATCTCGTTTATCCGGCAAAAATAAATGGCTATCCAAACAAGCCGTGCCATTTTTGTGGCCACATTTGTTCGCTCACTGTGGTTGGTCTGTAGGTTTGGGAGGAACCGAAGCTACCAATAGAAAAAGAAAAACACCGGCAACGACACACACGCTCGTAGAAATAATGCTGAGTTCGAGTTCGCAAATCCGCACCCGAACAGCTTTCATCAAGACGACCTCTCCAAGCCAGGCTTGGGAGGTTGAGCAGTGTTGATTTGTTTTAATTATTTTTCCGCCCCCAAAACCTTCCCCGAGATCGCGGCGGTGGCGAATCCGAAGAACAGGGGTTGTGACTTTTATTTTCATCTCGGACATGATTCAATGTCCGCTTTTTTACCGCTGTCATCGTCGTTGCACACACTTCATTGACGTCAGCAGTAGCCATCGAACCGTCGGCTCGAGGAACGACGTGATCTTTTCACCGGCGCTTCGGCGGAGATTACCGGGCATTCCTTTCCCAGCTCTGTATGCTTGCACCATTTTCCTCTTCAAGCGCTTAAGGGAGGGAGCTGGTGGGTTTTCCCACCAACATAACACGTGTGGTTAGTTGCAAAATGTATCGACACCGAGAGGCCATGGGCCATGTTTGCAGTGCGTTGGTTCAACGTCGGCTCAATCGGTCCGACAGCTGCCACTGCACTCGTGCTCTTGTCAAGGAAAGTATCAGTGCTTCTATTTAATGCTGCTGAATGGGAAGCAAAGGGCAATTATTCGAACTTACTTACGAAAATTCGCAAGTTTAAAAGAAATTTTCAAGTTTACTAAGTAGGACACTGAACTTACAAAAGAAAGAAGTAATTGTCAGTAGCATTTGTATTTAGTTTTTAACTACTTTATGCTTCTTTCACATAATTTTCCATGTTCGGTTCCATCGGTTTCTCTCGAAAGTTTGCAAAGATACAGTACTGCACTTGAATTCTTTTTGAAGAAAAGATTCAATTAGTGAATATGAAACAATGTGCAATTTAAGATCCTCAAGGATCGTGACAAGAAAGCCTTTTATTTTTTAATGTTTACAAATCACAAATCACTCATTTAATAAACTTTTAGGTTAAAAGAAATAATTCATGATTTAGTGTTTAGTTTTTGACAAATTATAGAGTTCCTCTAAATTATATGAGAAAGTTATAGTTTTCTTGCCTTGTTTCTTCATTTTCCGTTAAAATGATTGGTATTTTTTATATTTTGAAAATAAATTGTGCATAATGTTTTACCGTTAACAAAAATAAAACCAATCATAAAACTATCGTAAAGCAAAAGTAATTTATAATTTATTACTGGCATTTATTAACTTTGAAAGCACTCTTTGTGCTCTCATTAATTAGGGCTTCGTTAATCTCAATTAGTTTCAGGTGGATTCACGGAAGATTCATCTGTTGCACATCTTCATACTGAATGAAAGAGATAATACAGAAACGCACGATCCGATACAATTCGTAACATGTGTTAAGTCCAAACTGTAAAGCTTCAATGTTTTGTTCGTGAAAAACACCACAAATTGGGTTGAAGAAAAATTACTACGCGGCTATAAACGAACCGGAGCTCATTTTTCACCTGTCGTTCTGTCCGGATCCGATACTCGTCGTTAACGATCGTCTTTTCTTCCGCCCCCGTCTCGTCCTACACACGATCACGAAGAGTTAAAACCTCGTCTCAGAACGATGTGCAGTAAGGCGCGCATGCTTTACAGCGTGGAATGAAAAGTCTTTAATCTTGTTGGTGCATACGATTTTTTTGCGGGTACAAGCCTTGTGCCCATAGGCTTGGCAGATAAAAGCATTACTTCACGATTCGGCAATTAAAATTAAACATTTTAACCCTCCACATATCGCATCGCCGGTGGCGGTCGAGCACCAATCCCGATTTGTGCTACAAGCGTAAATTTCATAAAAGTCTCGTTAAAAGCGAACGCCCGCGAGCATCCCTGGTTGATATAATGGAGATCAAAAATGTTAAAGGTGGGTGTCACCACGTCCGCGTTTCGTTAAGCAAAAAGTTTTCGTTGGTAAGCCGTCGTGTGTTTTGCGAAGGTGTGATGAAAGGGTAAAGAACCGGACTATTTAACGGGTACCGTGAAGAACTTGGTATACGGTCGGGATGGGTTTATGAAACGTGACACAAATGACAGCATGAAATGAGGCATAAATCACAGAGTCTCACGTGTTTAGCAGAGTGACGTGAGAATTTCACAGTTGGCAGAGGAAAGAAGTAACAAATCAGTATGAGTTTAAATGATGCCGCTTTTCTTTGATGCACTCGCAAAATTCAAGAACAAAAATTATAATTATGGTGAAATACTTCAAGTGTCCCTTGAAACTCTCTACTAACTTGACGCTAAAATATAATCCACATTTTCGTTGCAAACTAAAAGCATTTTTTTAATGAAACCGATAATCCTAATGCTATTCATCATCCCGGGCTATTTTTTCTCGATCGTGAAAGTTAATCTCTAGCCGAGAAAAAATATGTCCCCTGGGCGATTAATCAAGATCATTGCTGTACCGTTTCACCTTGTCCACACCGGAGTCAACTTTGTGCGAAACAAGTTTACACTCGCGAGTACCTTCGCTTTCGAGAAAGATTTTCCTAAACACTTACGACTCTAAGCCACGTCATGAAAGATGATGGATCGAGACGTAATCGAGCCACGATGGGCGAAGGCGAAATGAAATAGATCTTTCTACTCAACCCACAACATTACTTAAAAAAAAGTAGGTGAAGTTAATTAACAAGCAGTTGTGGTTATCAGAGGTTTCGATCAAAATGAGTCGATCATAAACCTACTTCTACAATGTTTCATGTAACTTTGCAGTACATTAAATCGCGGCCATCATGAGTCACATAATTGTGCATTAAATGGGAAAAGGATAAAGACTTGTTTTCTAAAACACATCACCTGAACCGAACCAGATCGTATCGAGCCCTTATGTGATGAATATGAATGCAATACTTCGGTGTTTGCTATAATTTATCACCTCTTGTCAAACGTTTACCGATCCAATAGATCGCGAATCAATTGCACCTTCTTGCTTCACCTTCCCGTACTAACTCGTTACGACCGATGACTTTTCAATTGAATCGTTTGTTGCACTTGCACACCGAAGAGGGATTTGTCGCTGCCGGTTTGCTAACGAAATGTATCGATTAAAGCAATCTCCGTGCACAATTTACACAAAACGCCCCCTCATCGTGGTAGCTCTTCCGGGGGCTTGAAGACCGAAGATTGATCGTTCGGTGAGCTTCCAGTTTGTCCGGGGTCCCGTAATCTGCAAAACAAACTGAGCCTGATGCAAGTGGAGGACCTAGAAGACGAAGACTTCGAACATTGGTGAGTGATGGTGGTCGTTGCATCGTGTGGTCGATGCGTTTCAAGATACCAGTAACTGCCGTTTAATGTAAGTCTTCGTGAACGGTTGGCTTTCCATCCTGCGATTCCTGCTTGACTGCTGTTTTGACGAGTCGAGCAGAGATTAGCATCAGCATCACCATCGGGATGGATGAATATTGATGCAGTTGGCAGCGAGGGATTCGCCGTGTCAAACATGACTGGTTCAACTGACTCAGACTGATTACTGACGAATCGACACTAAATCCCATGGAGGATAGGACAAAAATAAGTTACAGAAATGTTTGACTTATGATAATTTTATCAAATAAGAGGAATTCTCAGTAAATTTTAGTTTTAATTTCAACGATATAATCTGCTTTGAAGCTACGTGCATTATAGGTTTAAAAGTATTACATTTTCTATTAAACAGGACTCTCATGTACTCAGAGTAATTTTTTTATAGTTTTAGTATTTAATGCAAATCGATTGTTTAATCCCATCATTTACAAAACACAAGGGGAAATATTCTGATTATAACGTAATTAATATACACGACTGTACTTATTAATTCCAATAAACTTAGGGAAATGTGTGTCATTGGTAACTTGTTTTCGAAAATTACATATTTTTTTTAATTCAACGTAAACACATTTGAAAAATTCATGAGTCCTGCGAACGTTATTACTTCCGTCATTATTTATTGGAAAATATATATATTTGTTTATGTCCAATCTCATCCTTGGCGCACTGTGCGCCTTTGGTTTGTTCGCCAGAAGTGCCACACCATTGGTACAACCTTCCGTAATACGATGACAAATCGATTCGCATTCGTCTTGCAGTACGAAAACCAACCAACAACCCCATGATGGAGAGGCCAACTGCGAGGGCAGGAATTTAGAAGACCCTTCCTCGACTGCCGTTTCCTCGCCTTTGAGGAAAGGTGGACAGAAAACATTCCAAATTGCTCCGTAATTGAAATCGGGAACCTTCAATTGCGCGCGGCGGGAGAGATTAGTGATGAATGCTTAGATGTGGCCATTCATCATGCCGTCATGTTGGTTGATGTCATCGTCAGCCACGAACGAGAAGATGATCTGCGGTCGGCACTGTCCGACTAAGGGAGGTTTTGGTGAAGGCAATCAAATAATTTGACAACTGGAATGATGAAGCTAGTTACCAACGAATGGTGGCCAGAAACACGATCGCGGGTGCAGAATTAGAGCTCGGAAGTAGGAGGTATATTTTCCAACAGGTTCATTTGAGAGTCTCACATAGTTTCCCGCCCACAGTTTTCTCCCACTTTCGAAGACTGTGTATATTTTTATAACCTACTTATTCCCCCAAGCAAGTGCAGGATGATCCACTTCCAGAGCAAGGCAAGGTATCGTACGACGGCGCGAGTAGTTAACATTTCCCACTCCAAACCCCGAAGCCCACAGTGTCCAGCAAGAAACCCTAACCTACAGAGGGTTCCTCGAACCTGTCGATTTATCTTTGCCGACTAACAATTCAATTAACATATTAATTACATCGCCGCTAAGTGCTAGACGCTGTACTGACTCGGAAGGGTTTCCTTTCCTTCAGCAAACGTTCACCATTCGCCGATTCCGGCGGAGGTCGGCCGTTCTGCAGCCTACCTTACGGGAGCCGACCGGCCGCCACCTGGCATGGTTCTGGGCACATTAGGCTTGCTCCGACCCGGCTACTGTTGGATTTGCGTAGCTGAAACGAGAGGAAAAAAGCAGGCGACTAAACGATCTTCCATCGGGGCTGGCTTTTGATCGCAGGTCGATTTCAACATCCATTGGGAGGTTTTGCCCGGGAACCGTTCGACATTCCCGACGCACGCGGTCTTTGGCCGAAGGAAGGAGTTTCCTTCTCTCTATTCCTCTGTTGAAAGTCGGTTCCCATCGACGATCGACGTCGACGACGACGACGACGACAAGCACGACACTCACGAGACATGTCATGTCCCGAACGGCGCACTGCTATAAATTATCCTCCACTAGGAACTTCCCGCTCGCACAGTGCTCCTCCCAACAACACCCTCCTCTCCACGGAGCTTCTAGGAACGACATGCGACGACGATGATTATCTTTCCGCCCGGCGGACGCATTTCTTCCCTCGCACGCTCGAGCCTGAATCCTGGCTCCAACGCGTGAACCCGCTGGTCTGCTTACGGGTTTCGATGTTGCGCGAGTTTATGGCCCTTTTTTCCGCCCCAAACCGAACGATCGAACCGGGTTCGATTTCCCATCGACATTCGAAGTTATTTTTTCCATTCAATTTCTCGCACTTACACTCCGGAACCCGGATCGGATCGGGAGTACGATTGCCTTCCGCGTAGCGATTGGGAACGAAGGTAATTAAAAACTGCCCGGCCTGTTACCTGACCGAAGTACTTTGCCGTACCGGGGATGCGGTTCGTTTTGCATGCCCATTACCGGCCCGGGATTAGGAAGATGAATGGTATTGGAAAAAAAAGGAGTCGTAACCGATCGACAGGGAAAATCTCGCGCTAATGAAGATGTGACTCGCGTGCAAAGCGGCCGGCAAAGAGGGCATGCGGGGTAGATAAATTCTATCGATTTAATTGAGCCGTCTTGCGATAGGGATGCAATGAATTTTCCGACATTAGCACCATGTCACGGGGAGAGATTTAGATTGCAGTGCGTTTGGTTTCGCTGAACAAGTGCAGTTTCCTTTTTTTTTTGCTTTAAGATTGGTGCACCGAGTTCAGGACGACGTTTTCAATTAAATTGCGGTGACAAATTTTATCTTCTAATGGAATATCAAAACATAGTGCTGTTCCACTAAATGGATTATCTGTGTACACCGTTGGGAAGAAGGTTGTATCCAGCGAAAACGGTCATATAATAAGAATTAACTTATTTATCATCGTCGTAAAGTTGGATTTATGAACGTTAAACACATTCTGAATTATTTGATGGCAATTTCACTTTCTTTTTACCTACAAAATAAAACACAACCAACTCACAGCAAGACGTAAAACCGTGATAAAGTTATTTGGTCGAAACCAGGAAACGGATGGACGGGCGGACAGCAGAAAAACGCTCACAATCTTAAGCTGACATCCGGTTGATCAACCGTGACACACAGAGTGCTTTGTTCCATGCCCAACCCTGATCCGGTCCGTGTCTGCAGACACATCTTTAACTCCTGCGCACTGCCACGGTCATAATCGGCGTTCGGCGAGCATTACGATAAACTGCACGAGTCATAATAATAAACTGCTTTTGTCACAACCGGAAAACGGGGTGGATTAAAGGGAAGGTTTGTGACAATAAAATGAGATCAAGCTTAAATCACCCGTGACAACGAAGTCAACACGATTAACTGAATTTGTTGAAAATGTCAACCCAAGTGTTTTTGTACATGCATTAGGGTTTTTTGAATATTAGAATCTGAACATGCTTTGATTGGGAAGCCCAAAAATGGATCAAATTACGACGTGCATCAACAGATGTTACACTTTTTTGTCCATTTTATATTAATTCACTCAACCATAAAACATACAGCCTGTTGCAGTCGGATTAGGCGTGCACATTTGATTGATATTTAACAATTACTTTCCAATACTTCCTAATTATGTCTTTCGTTTCTGCATGAGATCAGCGCACGATTAACACACGCCTCGCCGAACTCACGTCGATGATAAAGGCACGATCTTCAGGCACGTGTTTGTTGTTGGGAGTGGTAACGTGCATTTTTTGTTGTTGCGCTGCCCTCCATCCATCGGCCATGTTTAGTTTTTATCGGCGAAACATTTAGTTGAGTATGTTTCGCTTCTTTTTTTTATCGTACACATGAGATAGCATTTTTGCATAAACGCCGATGGAAGCTCCGAGCATTGGCAGTGGCGTGGCCTCAGACCCTAGGAAAACCGCCCAACCCGAAAACCCAGCCCAGGGTCAGCGGCATCGAATCGGTGGTTCAAAATTTAAAACATGCGACCAGCAACAAATTCACGAGCTATTTGGCTGCAAAAGAAAAAAAATAGGTAGAGGGTGGTTAACCAAAATAATAACCGAAGCCCGAGGGGTGGGTGAGCGAGGGTGTATGGAATGCCATACTTGACGCGGGAAAGAAACACCGAAAAATCAATCGCGTGCTGCAAAGTGAGATGTTTGGCGATTTTGGTTTTCTTTTCCGTTTTCTGCGAGCCTCGCGTTTGGTGTTCCATTTTTCATCCGCCCCCAACCGTCCTGTTTTAAGGCATGCCAACCCCTTTCGCCAAGGCACACAGGGGATAGGATAATATCAATATTTCTGGAATTCAGACCACCGAAAATGAAGGCGGCCTTTGGTCCGCACGTTTGGTCCGTTTCTAGCGTTACGTCTGGGTGGCGTGACTTTAGAGCCATTTAGCCATTTAGAGAGAGCAAAAAAGAAATACAGGGATCCAAATATCGAGCAGCACTTAATCGACCGCTATTAAGTGAATTTTAATCGCAATCAAAACAAAGCCCGATCAAACCGATATGCAACATTCCAGTCGCCGGGAGGAGGGTAAACGAATGGAAAGGGGTGCATTTTTCACCCCCAAAAACCGGCCGTTCCCTGGGTGTTTCCGGGAGGGTGAGGAAGCAACGCTGAATAGTAAAGTAGCTGGCAAATTATCTCCTTCGTTGGCGTAAACGTGGCACAATTAGAGCCTCGGTTAACGACAGTCCTGTCGAGGTTCGGGTAATTGTTGTGGTCAAACAAGAGCAGATTCTTTCACGTCCCGGCAACAGGACATCCAACAGGATGATGGAGAACGGAGCGGTTGTCAGGCTTGTCAAAATCGCCGCCGGCCAATTACGATCGCCGGGTGGGACATTTTGTTTTATTCACTCTTCACATCCGGAGATGCCGAGCAGTGGACGACCGAAATTCGAGCACGACCGAACGATCAAAAGACAATATCGTAATTATCCCGGGAAACGAGTACTCTTTTGCGGTCCTTTACACTCTGTTCAGCAATAAGGTAAACTCCCCGAAGCCTAACTTCGCGTCGACCGCTTCAGCATTTACAATTTATGTGCGGCTGACTTTCTGGATATTTTTTCGCGAGGTTATGTTCGGTTTACGTCACGACAATACGACATTTGTATGGTAAAAGAATTTTAAATTTTGCCCATTTTTAACACCGAGCATACATTTATTTCTACACTTAGCCAGAAGGGATAAAAAGCTTATAAAACCGAAAATTCCACCAAAATAAGAAAAGAAAAACAAGTCTGTGGCCATTGTTCTCGCGGAAATTTGTGATCCTTGATGGGCGATTTTATGGGTCGCAAAAGAATGAAAGGGGGTAAATTTATAGCACACTTTTGAAGAGAATGAGGTTTAGTGGAGACAAATCAGAAAATCAGTGATGGTGCGGTAAAAATGTTTCAAAGAATTTTATTTGTCGCAATTTTCCTTTAAATTAGCATAATTTGTATGCATGTGCTCCTTGATGCTATTTAAAGATACATGATCGTCCAGTAACAGTGGGAATGAAATGCAAAATCGTTTGTGTTGAAAGGAGTAGCAATCGTAGTAGTCTTAGCCTTGGTTCTTTAGCTTTATTCTTAGTAAAGCAGCGAGTGGAAGCAGACGTTATTTTAAAACGAGCAATATACTTAATCACCATTTTCAACTGGTTATGGGCCCAGGACGTCCGGAAATGGAGGAATCGCGTGTTCGAGTATATCTTTTCGACGGGACGAACTTCTCAAATTGGAGTTTTCGAATAGAAGCCTACCTGGAAGAATTGGGGTTGCTTCATTGTATTGAGAAAACTTTGGAAGAAGAAGATTTCTACCCGGAAGTTGCCGAAGATTCGGCGGTAGTAAAGAAGGAAAAGGAGGAAAAACGGGCCAAGCGGAAGCAAGAAGACGCTAAATGTAAGTCCGTCCTTATCCATAAAATAGCGGACTCGCAGCTAGAATATATTCGCGGGAAAACATCACCTAAGGCAATTTGGACTACGCTGCAGAACACTTTCGAGAGGAAAGGAATATCAGGAATATTTTATTTATTGAAAAAGCTGGCAGGAATGAAGTACGACGGGAGACAATCGATGGAAGAATACATTTTGGAATTTGAAAAGACCATTCGGGAATTGGAGTCGGCGAAAATTAAATTCGACAAACCAGTGGTAGTATTCTTCCTGCTCCAGTCAATGTCTACTACGTACGAAAATCTAATAACGGTACTAGAGACGTTACCAGCAGAACAGTGTACTTTGGAATTTGTGAAGTCGCGGTTGCTAAGTGAAGAAACGAAGCGAAAATACGGTGAAAGTAAACCGGAATCTAGTACAGCGTTTGCTGGAAGTATTGGAAAAACTGTAAAGTTTCAGTACAAGTGTCACGGTTGTGGAAAATTTGGACACAAGCGAGTTAATTGTCCGGAAGCTTCTAAGAAGGAAAATGACGATAAACATTGGAACAAATCGAAGAAGAATAGTAAGGTTTACACAGCGGATACAGGAAACGAAATTGCATTTTTGTCAAATGTTGCTACATCGATTGAAGGAAAATTCATTGGATCCTCGACAGTGGTGCATCGGAACACATGGTCAACGATAAAAAATATCTAGAAAATTTACGGAAATTAGAAACACCAATCGTGGTCCATGTTGCCAAGTCAGGAGTATCTCTTTCGAGTAATCTAGTCGGCGAAGTGAAAGTAGTATGCTGTGTAAATGACAAAAATCGAACGTGTAGAGTGCACAACGTCCTGTATGTACCAGAACTTTCCGCCAACTTACTATCGGTAAGACAATTAACTGAAAAAGGAAATGACGTAGTTTTTGGAAAGGAAAATGCGCGAATTACACGTCAAAAGGAAGTGATATGTATTGCAAAGAAGAAGGGTCGTTTATACGAATTAGAAATGAATGTTCCGAAAACTGTATCTGCAATGTCTGTTGACCAAGGAAGCAGTATCACATTATGGCATCGACGATATGGACACATTGGAAATGCTGGACTGGAAAAGCTCATACGAGACAAAATGGTTGAAGGAATCGATATTAGTGGAACATTGAAACCGGAAAAAGAAGTTTGTTCTTCCTGTATGATGGGAAAACAATCGATGTTACCTTTTAAAAAAACAACTGAACATCGATCTTCTCGTCCGTTGCAGTTGGTTCACACTGATGTCTGCGGTCCTTTTACACCAGCTTCATGGGATGGAAAGAAGTATTTCGTCACATTTATTGATGATTTTACACATCTAACAATGGCGTTCATACTAAAGTCAAAAGGAGATGTCCTGGATGTTTTTAGAAAATATGTTGCGATGGTCACGGCACACTTTGGCAGTCGAATCAGCGAATTGAGAAGTGACAACGGCGGAGAATACATAAATGATAAATTTATGGAATTTTGTGACGAGGCCGGAATTGTAATGGAATCAACAGTGCCATATACGCCGCAGCAGAATGGCGTTGCAGAACGAATGAACAGGACGATCATGGAACGTGCGCGGTCAATGTTGGATGATTCGGATTTCGAACGATCGATGTGGAACGAGGCAGTTTTAAGTGCAGTCTATCTTATCAATCGTAGTCCAGCTTCAGCGTTACAAAACAACAAAACGCCGTACGAAATGTGGTTCTGGGAGAAACCAAATGTATCTCGGCTGAGAATTTTCGGAAGTAAGGCATTTTGTCACATACCAAAGCAGAAGCGGACGAAGCTTGACGCCAAAAGCCAAATTGGTTATATGGCCGGGTATGGAAGCAACGCATATCGAATCTGGGATCCTGTGAAGAAAAAGATTTTTATGGCTCGAGATGTTGTTTTTCAAGAACCGAGAAACAAAGTTCAATTGTGCACTGAGGATCACCTAGTGAATGATCGCGTGGATTCAGTAAAAACGGAAATAGTATCGGAACAATCTTGCGTGGAAACACAGAAATCGGCTTCGGTTCAGGACAGCATGGTATTTATGGAACCGGATGTACAAGAAGTAAAACAACGAGAGACGGATGAAGAATA
>KE524984.1:400173-419167 GCA_000441895.2 Anopheles sinensis
TGTACGCACTGCTTTTCTCAACGGAGAATTGACAGAAACTGTTTACATGCGGCAGCCACCAGGATTTGAGAGGGGAATAAGGTATGCCGTTTGCGCAAATCCTTGTATGGACTAAAGCAGGCACCGCGTACATGGAATGAACGTTTCAATTCATTTGTGTCAAATCAAGGATATCGTCGGTCACCTTATGATAGTTGTCTATACACAAGAAAAGTCAACGGTGTATGGATTTACATGATATTGTATGTGGATGATATCGTGCTGGCATCATGTGCATTGAACGAAATTTTAAATTTGAAACTACTTTTAAAAAATAGAATTCGAAATAGGATGACATGCAGGAGTTGAGAAATTTCCTCGGTATACGAATTCAAAGAAATATGAATAAGGGAGTGTTGAAATTGAATCAGACAGCTTATATATTGAATTTACTGAAAAGATTCGGAATGGAGAACTGCAAACCTACGGCAACTCCAATAGAAACTAACATCAAGTTAAAAAAAAAAAGATAATGAACCAACAACAGAACAACCGTATCGGGAACTTGTTGGATGTTTAATGTACCTGATGCTAACGTCTCGCCCCGATATAAGTATTGCAGTGAATATTTTAAGCCGTTTCCAGAGTGGTGCTACAGATGTGCACTGGAATTGTCTGAAACGTGTGTTACGATATTTACAAGGAACAAAGAAGTATTGTTTGGAATATCATCGTGCAGCTCGAGTCGAACCAATCGTAGGATTTGCTGATGCAGATTGGGGTAGCGACATGGATGATCGTCGTTCAACCAGTGGTTATTTGTTTCAAGTGTACGGAAATACGATCTCTTGGACTACACGGAAACAAACCACAGTGGCTTTATCCTCCACAGAAGCTGAGTACGTATCATTAAGTCAGTCATCGTGTGAAGCAATATGGTTGAGGAATCTGCTAAGCCAATTCGGAATAGTCGAAAAATGTCCATTGGTAATCTACGAGGATAATCAGTCATGCATATGCATAGCAAAGGAACCACGTGACCAAAAAAGAATGAAGCATTTGGATATAAAGTATAACTTTATAAGAGAATGTATTGGAAATGGAACCATCACTGTGAAGTATATAACAACAAGTGAACAAGTTGCGGATGTACTGACGAAGAGTCTTTCGGCAGGAGCTTTCAAAAGGCATAGATTAGCTCTGGGTGTCAACGAAATTGCTGAAGAGATCACCAGGGAAGCTACGATTGAGAGGGGGTGTTGAAAGGAGTAGCAATCGTAGTAGTCTTAGCCTTGGTTCTTTAGCTTTATTCTTAGTAAAGCAGCGAGTGGAAGCAGACGTTATTTTAAAACGAGCAATATACTTAATCACCATTTTCAACTGTTTGTTCCTTAAAATGTGGCAATAAAAGGGGAAACACAATTGGAATCCGATTTTCGGGTTAGTACAAAGGTATGTTTTCTTTCAATATTTGTAATAATAGATACATCTCGGTTACGTTATCTAAATAGATACATCTGAAGAAATTACCGTAATTTTTTTTTTTATTTTGTCACTACTTTTGCTACTGTTTCTTACACATGTTATCGTTCTTAAATATCAACAATTTATCATACTTGTATCTGAGGAATGTTGACGTATTTTTATAACACCAGGTTCTTCTCACTGCCATAAGGCCATAACATTAACATTTAGGTTATTTGAAATTTCTAAATTGTTAACTAGTCTGTGCTTTCCATTTTTGTTGTTTTAATTATAGTTGAATTGCAGTTCTTCTGTTATTATAATTATTAAACAAAGTTCCAGGCGAAATGAAAAGGTCAAATAAATAATATTTTTAATATAAGTACAGAAAAAACGTAAAATAATTCCAACATACTCCAAATTTTTCTGAGCAATAATCGTAGATGGAAAATCTAAGTAATTTTTTTTTTTAATATTTTAGAACCTAAATAAGGTTAAGGATGATTCAAATCAAATCTGGAAAAAACGTTTAAAACGATGTTATACCTCTTTGAAACCTCAACTATGCATTAGAAATCACTACCGATTTAATTACTAACCGATAATCAAAAAAATATAATAAATTACTACCTATAATCAAAAAAACAATAAAAAAATGAACCAATTTTCAAACCAATGACCTTTCTTTGGATCATTCTCGGCAAACAATCTAAAACCATAATCAAGTAATTGAAATCTAAACTGAAGATTTACACGAAATATCACAGTATCAACAAAGAAGAATCAAAACATAAATAGAGACAAATCAATATTTTTTAAACGCTCCACAAAACCACTCTGTACGCTGCAAATAACCAAAACTGATATCCTCTGAAGAGACAATATCAAGTACCTACGATGAACTCTGGATAAAAGGCTAATGTGAAAAATCTAAGAAAGTTTAGTTAGAAGGCATAATATTTTACACGAAATTGAAAAAAATATTAGAAAAACGTTCAAGAAAGAAGTGAACCCGACGATCATACTGGAAAGGAGAACACACCCTTTGGCTTTAAAGATAATTAATTACCGGTTACATCGTCCCGTATGCTATGCCCCGTGGCTTTGCTTAGCGTTTTCAGGCGATTTTTAATCGAATTCATGTCGAACAACTACCGTATGCGCGAACCCCGCGGAAATATGGGAACGAGCGTGTGGCGTTGATCCGGTTCAAATTCCCTCCGCCGGTGGTCGCAGCGCAGCAATGATGTCGATAATGCCGACGGTGGCATCCCGTTCATTTATCATTACGAGCTGAGGGTTCCGCGAGAGTGTACGATACGCCGAAGCGGGGTTGACTACTCAGAAGTACGGCTAAGAGGTTGAAAGGAGAACAACTGGATTCGGACATTGCAAAACCACCTGCGAACGAGGCTGAGAAATTGGTTTCATGTCAACGCAAGTATCAGTTTTCACTGCCGCAAAACCATTGCGTCACGAGGTGTGCTCCAGTTCCACCCCATTTCCCGAGGGTTCTGGAAATTTTCTGGCAAGGGTTGTTCGTGGGGAAAGTGTATGAGACGGTCCTAAGAAGCACCAGCAAAACCAGATGTGCAAAATCGTGACTTTAATTTAATACTAGCGTGCACTTGGACTTGTTTTAATCTTCTCCTTTAGAAACATGTGTAACGGAGCGAAGAAAAAAAAGGATTAAGAAAAAATACATCGCATCTACAAGTCATAAGTTTTCCTAGCGAGACAAACTCCCCACTGCCTAGCTTACCGCAGGACATCGAACATCGAGATACGACCGATGCGAAAAGGAGTGCCGGGAGGTGGCATAAATTAAAATGATAAATTGATACCGCGAGACTAACTCCCAACATTCCAGGGTTGCGTTTGCTCGCCCAGCCGTTGTCGCGTTGAACATGCAATTAGCTTTTGCCAACATTATGCACCGAGAATGCAACTAAAACAACCACCAACACCCGACCGCGACGGCTTGGCACAATCCCGGTACGATATTCCTTGGCGGTACGATCTTCGAACGTATCCATTCACTTGACTGCACGCTGTTTCGCGTACATAAACTTGTCTATTACCATGCTGCGAGGGAAAACAGAGGGGCAGAGAAAGGAGGCAGGGTTGGCTTTCCCACTGAGGTCACATTATTTCGAGTAACACATTTATTTATTTTCCTTTCCCGCGTTCCCTTTGCGATCGAGATTGCTTTATCAACGCCGG
Source organism: Anopheles sinensis (assembly GCA_000441895.2). NCBI lineage: Eukaryota > Metazoa > Arthropoda > Insecta > Diptera > Culicidae > Anopheles > Anopheles sinensis. The sequence continues at coordinate 403,840 of KE524984.1, forward strand.
GCGGAGCGTGAAAAGGTCAGGTTTTCTAAGCTCTTCGTGCACTTGTGTCGGTCACTAACACGCGAATAGTTTTTTTAATTTTTTTAAAAGCATGAACAAACATCATTGTGTGACTTTGTGCAATCAGTTATAATTTCTTGTTGGTTCCATGTCCTTTCAAACTTGGGAGGGTGAAAAAGGTCTCCAGCCCACTGTTATTAATTTAATTGTGGAAATGAGATTCATACAATTCAAAATTCACGAGAAACTATTCTATATAAATAGGTTAAATTTGGTATTTTTTATGCTCAGTTTAGACGAGGCGTAAAAGCCTGTAAATCCATGCGAAAATGACAGTCAACTGTCAAAGTAAGCGTAAAACTGTTTATGGGTCGGCGAGTGAAAAATACGGTTTACACAGATTTGCGCTAGTGGTATTTTGTTCAACCGTATGGAATATTGGTTGTTTGTGAAGATGTAAAATGTTTTTTGACAAGATTTCAGTGAACAAATAACCTCTCTGCTGTTTTTTTAAAAGTTGAACACTCAAGCACTCAAGCCAATATTGAATGCGTTTTCATTTGCATCGGCCCACGAAAAATTAACGTCTACACGAAACGAAAAAAATGACCGTAAAAGTGACATTTTCGCATGGATTTTCAGTTGTTTACGCTTCATGTAAACTAGGCATTATGCTCAGTTTACACGAGGCGTAAAAGTCTGTAAATCCATGCGAAAATGTCTGTCAACTGTCAAAGTAAACGTAAATCTGTTTATGGGTCGGCGAGTGATAAATACGATTTACACAGATTTGCGCTAGTGGTATTTTGTTCAACCGTGTCGTGATCGTTAAATACAACTTGCTTCTTTCATCGTTGTTTGCTTCTTTCATCGTTACATAAATCACTTGCTTCATTTAATTTTCGATACATACATACAATTCTTTCTTTATTTTCATTACACGCAACTAATCCGTAAGAAGCTAACCACAAGACTGACGTTCTTAAAGAGTCGCCTTTTGAGCTGTCCCACACCGCTCTCCCTATCTTCCTCTCTGGTTCTCTAGGTCTCTCCCTATTCCGTCCATTTTAGACTACTGCACGTGTTTCTCTTTCCGTCTCACTCTCTCATTCAGTACTTCTCTTTCCTAACCACTACAAACCGTATGGAATATTTGGTGTTTGTGAAGATGTAAAATGTTTTTTGACGAGATTTCAGTGATCAAATAACCTCTCCGCTGTTTTTTTTTGAAAGTTAAACGCCCAAGCACTCAAGCCAATATTGAATGCGTTTTCATTTGCATCGGCCCAGGAAAAATTAACGTCTACACGAAACGAAAAAAATGACCGAAAAAGTGACATTTTCGCATGAATTTTCAGTTTTTTACGCTTCATGTAAACTAGGCATTACATTTACACGTCAACGATGTAAACAACCGTCCTGATTGTGGATTTAAAATACAAGTTTGAAGGACGTTTGAAAGTGTCATATTTATTCCATTCTGCATTGAATGGATTGTGGCTATGTTTGATAAAAGGTTTTGCTACGTAATATTTATCACATTACAGTTGTTCACAAAATGTTCCTCGGCAATACCACTCGATCAAATTAATATGCCTAAATTGTTAACGGCAGATTTTTTTATTGAAAAATATGAATACATATACAAAAGTCAATAAATTGGTGATCTACACGTCCTGATCTTTAAGATATACATTTTTTGCTTGAACATTCCATTCGTTAATCTGCTCGTAAGTTCAAGCCTCATCCATGTTCCATACGTTTAAGTGCTAAGAAGGACACGGTGCGGCGCAGAGAAGCGATTTATAAATTGTTCTTCGCAAAGAAACGCCACACTGCTATCAGGACGAACAAAATGTTCACTTTGCAAATGGTTGTTTATTTTATAGCGAATCTTTGCGCCACCGAAACGGGTTGTTGTTGCAAAGGTTTCGTTCCTTTTTTGAATATTTCGCTCAACGGTGCGGCATTGTAGACACCAACGTCGTCGTTCCATCAATTATCGAATTACTGTAATGTCAAAATATTGCCGCTCCGAGAGCGATGCGGCATAAATACGGCATTAATTCGAAAACGAAAGAAACACGAGGAAGGCGTTTTGTTTTTTGCATAAATACCGCCATCATTATTAATCCAACGGAACGGGTCAAGTGAGTCACAAAACTGGTAGAAAGAAGGAAGGGGATGGTTATGGAATTAAGCTGGAAATACGGGACATTACAGGCACATTTCCGAAAAAGAAGAGTTTAAATCGAAAGACGACAGTAAAAGTTTTATAAGCGAGACAACAGTAAACATTGAACATTGAAATTGCTTTTACATATCGAGAAGGCTTTGCAGCATGTACTTTTCTGTCAAGTAGGCTTTGCCCGGTATTTAGACAGAAATAAGCCATCTAGCATTTTTGCAAGTGTAATACGACGAAGTGTTATCGAAACCCAAGATGGCCCCACCAATCTGGATCCACTGCAGCCTCTGCTACAACCGTATGGTGAAGAAAGAGCGCCAGTTCTACCATCTTTCCTGCCGGCACACCCTCTGCCGGCCGTGCATGGCGAAAACGAAACGCGGAACAGTATGCCCGGTGTGCCAGAGTTCCCTCAGTCGATTCATCGAGCTGAACAACCAGATGGAGCGTAAGGACAAGATGTGGTACGATCCGTCCGCAGCCAAAATCTACGCGATCGCCTGCCAGACGCTGATATTTCAGCAGAAGCACCGCCAGCATCTCATCCAACGAATCATCCAGATGCGTAGCTCGTTGCCAAGGCTGAACGAGCTGGAATCGCAGCTTCGGGAACACGTCGTGCAAGCGCAACGCCGGTACGAAAAGTTGCGCTCGTTCCGGAGAACCCTGCAGGACAATCTTCGCCGGTCGATTTCATCAAGCGCCAACCGGTCAACAACTCAGCAGAGCATAAGCTTCACGAACACACCGGTAGTCTCGATGGCAACGCCCGGAAAGGTGCGAGTTCCCATTAGACGGATGTCCACCGAAAGCACCTTAGGCCCAATTCCATACACACCACTGCGAAGCACAGCCACTGAGTCGTTCAACGGATCGTTCGGTGTGCAGACCTTTGGGTCGAGAAAAATAATGCACCGACGGTTTTCGGATGACTCCGGCATAGAATCTCCGTGTAATTCTAGTTTTACGGGAAGTGCGAAACGGGTGAGCTTCAATTTGAGTGCCACTAGTTTCAATCGATCAATATTCAACACGAGCTTATCAAATAAAATGTAAATAAATAATTGACTTTTTTGTTTACCGACATAAAATAGTGTGCTAACCATTTTATTTGTATTCCTACATTATGAAAAATCTAACATTACAATAAGTTCAGATTTGCTTGTAGATAATCAAAAATTATCGTATGAAGTTGTAACAACATTAAACAAAAGAAAAAGGATGATGAAACGAAAACCAAAAATATTCAAATTATTAATTAATTTGTCGCATTATATGAACGTTACTTATTACTTATTGAAGTAATCAAGAGTAACCATTAAATAGTGTTCATTTTGAAACGATGGCCAATAATAGGCACAGATTAACGTGCCATTAGAGATGCGAAACATGTGTCGCCAATCAATAATCGACAATCCATTGCTACCGGTCGCTAGCACGAGTAGTTCGGCACCCTGTTGACTGCCTATTGGTTGCGTTGCAATCGAACATACGATTCGCGCCGATAGACCGCCATGAACATGATGCTGTCATTAAAAGACTCGTCCAATAACGATAAACTGTAGGAGAAAACGCATAACCATAAATATCGGAAATAAAACAGCGTCCCACCCGGGTTAGCGTAAGGATTGCTTTTATACCACGGAAGAAATGGCAAGTATCGTCTGCGCCATGAAACACGTGCCTGGCTACTGGAGGTTAGGAGGCTCGTAAAACCATTACCATTTTCTTCACCCGTGGTAAGCAACTTGGCGTCGATTGTAAAGTGCACCAAGCTGGTTGCGCTGAGCATGCCTTCGGCTGGATTAAGCGATTGAGAGAATTATGATCCAGGTGCAGGATTGATTTCGTCTAATCACGTTTCCACCGGGGTGAAGTAGAAATTAAGACATCCAATGCGGGTTAGGATTGAGTGATAGTTGTGCTTCTCATTTACGATCTCGACGTGCGACCACGGGTTATTCGAACGGGTTTCTTGGTGGCAAATAAGTTGATCTAAACGTGTTCCCCTAGAGGTGTTTTTATGATCCGGTTCTAGTTCATCTCCCTCGGCGGATTTCTTATGGCTTAAAAATGAATTCCTTCTTTTTGCATTTACGAACATAACAAATCATAAGCCACTGCGTGACGCCTTTCTACGTTCGAAACGACTTTATGGTCGCTGCCTCCAGTAAATCGCATAGGGCATCGACGAAAAAGTTCGTTCCTTGCAGCAGCATATTTATTTATTTTTTCCCCTAGCAATGTCATAAATGCATTAAGAACTGCATTTACCAGAGCGAAGTTGCAAGGAACTACATGATCCAAGGGTGTGTGTGTGTGTATGAATGTGGGGGCGCTTGAAGGGCGAATACATTGTACATTGCGTGTTGCAGCATATTTTGTCTCGCGATCTCGTCCCCTCCTGGTGGCGTTTCCATTTCCGATCCCCCTGCGATCGAGGGTGTTTAATGAAGGTGGAGGAGGAGGTTCGCGCGAGTAGGAGTAGTATCAGTTATTATGTGGGACCTGCAGAGATACCAACCCCTGGGCCGCTCTTACGCCTTACACGGATACATGCATGCGTCGCATGTTTGCATTAAATCAATGGCAAGTAATGCATAGCCTACGGGTGAGCTACTTCCCGAGACGGTCCCGGGACGGCAAATAGTTGCCGGGTCGTGTTATCAAATTAGGCACAAACCCACACGGTTGCAGAGCGTTGCGCTGGTCGGTTGGTTTTGCCTCGGGGTTTCGCCGGTGATTTGTAGGCAAATGAGTAGCATCATGCAGGGATATCCGTTATATTACTGGTCCCTTTGGCACATCTTACAGGATGTTTTCCATCTGGGTGTCCTATACTTCAATGACAACTCCTCCTCGTTATCGGTGCTATCTCGGATGAAATGCCTTCCGGCAGACGATCGGCAAACATCAACCTTCCGCGGCACGGGAATCATTAATTCCTTCATTAAACTCAAGTGAACGGTGAAGACTCCACAGGGCGATTTCCCTTACTTGCATTGATATCATCCTAAGCTGTCAGCTTACATATTCTTCCTCGAGCTCGTTGATGTTGATGACGGCTTTAAAATTACAGACCGAATCACACGTGAGCTGAAATGAATCCGAACGTGCACGGCGTGAATCATGACTCGGGCAGTCAACCACCCGACAGAGACGAAGCGATGGCGCACGTAATGAATATGTACGTCTGTGCAAGGGGTTCACAAGAGGAGTGATTTTCGCGGCGTCTCGTGACCGTTTCTCGGGGGGTTGGCTCTACTGCCCCTACTGAGGTGGAGATCAACCTGTCTCGTGATCGGCTGCTGCTGCTGCTGCTCACCGTTCGATCGAAGACCTCGAAAGGAAACCGAGTGTATGTGTGCATGATGTCGGTCCCGGTCTCGAGAACTGCGGTACGTCTCGTGCCTCGTCGTCACGTGATGCGCCCCGTGAGGGGGCAGGGTAGGCACCGCCTAGTCCGGGCGCCGATTGGACAGTTTGGTAAATAAATCACCTCAATCGGACATCGGCGGTGAGTGAACGAGATGGTGTGGACTTCGTACGAGCCGGCTTGCCTTCCCCTACTGCCACGGACAGGTGAGCCGAGAGTTTCCCTCCACAAAACCGTGCACCGGAGGAGGCTGGCTGAAGGTGGCTAGAGGTGCGATATTACATAACCCGTGCGTCAATACGATTAGTCCCCTCGAGCGACCAGCTCGGACTCGGTACCATTCGGTCAGATCGGGCAGTTTATTGGTTCGGCACGACGCGTCACACTGCGAGGCATGAATCAGGATCCTGTGACTATAAGTCTCACACGTGGCCCAACCACAGGGTGGATCAAATTTCAGTTGATAACTTGGTTGTGGTGTTATAAGCGAGTAATTTTTGGGGTAGAAATGAATTTCTTATAACACTTACTTATTATAAATCGGGCGATACTATGCTGCAAGATCCAAGCTACAATTTCCACTAGATCAATCTAATTGTTATTAAAAATATTTAGAAGAAGTAAAAATTATTATTCTAGAGGATAATGATCTTAATAAATAAATATGTGGTTCAGGCTACAGTTCTGTTTTCAGTTTATTGAAAATTTATAAATTGCAGAATTACTTGTAGCTATGAATTAAAAATGCGCATTTCGGACAAGAAGGTGCATTATAGTGCATCGTCGATAATTGTTACCAAAACGACATTATGAAATCCGATATATACCAAAAAAGCAACTCCTTCAAAATTAAATGTAAAGAGAGAATAAACCACTTTTTAAGATGACATCAAAAATACCTTGTTCGTATAGATAATTTGTCATAAACTAATAGATGTACCAGGGGCTCCTTAATATAACTTTATTAGGCGTCATAGAACATATACATTAATTTGCTAAATGTGAACCAAGTATTTTTCAAAGTAATTAATACATCCTCATTTACCGGGTATTAAAACCACTAATTTTAAATAGCAAGAAAAGTTTTTTGCGAATACCAAGAGCATACTTTTACGAATTAGAATTAGATTAAAATTAACCCATTGAATCAAAGGCGTTGATATTATTTAAGCTGTTTAATTAAAAAAACCAGTTTTATTTTTGTTTTTAACTCAACGGATATTGAATGTACCAACCATTGACAATTTGTTCCATGCCTAGGACATTAATTATATGTAACTTTTCAAATTGGTGCGCAACTTTTGCTCTCCTTGTGTTGACATTTACTACGTTTAACGCTATTAACATTCTAACGCAATAAAATTATAGGCCCTCCTCGCCACCTTGGCCGTTTGATTGCAAAGCTTAAATCTCCGCTGGGGATTATTATAAAACAATTGTCGACCGGAATGTCGTCCGTGAGTTCGTGTGTTTAACCGCGACTGCCTGGAGCTATTAGTTTTATGACCGATCTCGTGCGGGTACAACCTGATTCCGGTGGACCTCCCTCTTCTTCTCTCTGCTTCTTTTCCACACTCTTTTCACTGCCCCAGCTGTGACACTTTTGGATAAAGTTGGTCGCCAAGATCTGTACCCCGCATCGTGCGGCTCATGTTCGCAAGTTCGGTTCCGCACCGCACTCGAGCGACTTTCGATTTCGCTGAATTTAACCGACTTTTGTCAACATGGTGTAGGGTATGGGTGGGTGGCCTCCTACCAACCTTCCCAACCATCCGGACGTCGTCGGCACCCGTCGAAGTCTGTATGACGCGCGTTATTAATAACGTACACTTCTCTCCTCGCAATTTCCAACCCACTTCCATGTTGGCGTCTTGGGAGTTTTGTTCACTGATCGATCACGAGACACAAACGCGACACGACCCTGGTGACATTCTAAGCCAACCTATGCCTTATAGACAGTAGGCGCTAGTTGGCGAGGGAAACCTTGCCGGACGGCAATATGGCAGGTTGAAAATAAAACAAACGAAACCACCGACGACGGGTCTTTTGGTGACAATGTGACAATGAACACGATGAAAGACACGATGGAAAAATCACACCAAAATTGACAAGGGCAACTGAAGGCCTACCGAAAACAATTTTATTGTCGCGGAAAGATCTTTGTGACAAATGTTGGTGGTGGCATGATTCATGGGATGAGGCTCATTTCATCTACATTTTTCAAATATTATTAGCTGGTTTGAAGCATTCCAAGCTGGCGAGATTTATTTTCCAAAGAGATCTTTAGATGTGAGATGGAGCAAAATGTGTTGAAAGAGACGATGATCAATAATTTCAATCCGTTCAGTTTTTGCCTCAAAACCGATCGCTAACCAACGGACCCCATTTTGATTGGATTCATCGAATGGTAGCGATCGATTGGACGTAGATCAGGGTCAACCGAGGGAAAAATCGTGGCACATGTTGCTGCAAAATGGACGCAAACACACGATCGAGTGTGTTGCTCGGGGGTGACAAGTAGCGTGAGATCGACTCGGATGCTGGAAAAAAGCTGAAGGTCTTCAAGCGACGAACGGCATTTCGGTAGCGACGGAGGCGTCCTCGGAGGCTTCACTGGGGATGATCGTGCGAGGGGTCACGCTGGGGTCGGCCACTACCAAAACCGAAGCCTAAAATCATGCACTAATTGGCACGCGGTTGGTTACGTGTTGATTAACGGAGTGAACAAAATTACAATCGACTGCAGCGATCGGGTAAGCGACGAACCTTTGCGCTTGCTGTGGAGGAGTCGAAGACAATCCCTTTGGTGCGCAATAATGATGCTGCCTGCCTGCGGATGGCGGCAATATAGCCGGGAAGGTCAGTCTGGAACTTGAAAGCCCAGCACCGAGTGTCCCGAGGTTTCAGCGAGCTCTAACCGATCCACCGATTGTTTGTTTGTTTGTTTTGTTTTCAGTTTTTCTCCTCTTCTTTTCGAAGGGCACACCAGGGCCGCGGTTGGTGGCTTCGATGAATTATTGGTGTACCTTTGGCCCACATGTGGCACACACGAGTGTGTTATTTTGCGCCATGCGGCACCCTTTGAGTAATGGCTAACATTATTGTAAGGGATTATCGTTTTTCGAGCGTTGAAAATTTTCAATCGAATGGGTTATTAGGAGTGTAAAAAAGATGCACAGCAGAAAATTCAATTATAGATTGTTGTTCCACTTGATCGTTTAATCATTTTCCATTGCCACATTCAATATGCCAACAGGAATTTTATCCTCAAATTGGATATTTCATTTTCTTTTTTATTTAAAAGATAAAGTGAAAAACCACGGACCAAAAATACATAATTTGTTTTAATCCTTCCAAATTGTAACTTTATAAAGACATGAAATTACAAATATTTAACTCATGGCATAAATAATATAAAATAATTGCAATTTATTTAATTTAACATTATAAAAAGAAAGGACGAACCATATTTTTCAACCTTGTTTTTAAGGTTCCACGTTCGCAATAAATATGGGATTAACAGCAAAAAATCTGGAACCCGTATTCCCCCGTTTTGACAGGTATTTACTGCTCAAAACTGGATCGGTCGTTTCGTTTATGACGCTCCTCGCAATTAGGAGGAACGAAGCGTTCGGAACAGAAAGGCAAGAAGAAGATAAACCATACGAAATCTGCTCGTACCACGAGCTTTAACTCTACGGACAGGTCATTAAGTAATTCAAGTGTAGTAAAGTGTCGTTGTTTTTCTGGGGTTTTTGTGCAATATATACAGTCTATTTTTTGCATCTGCTTTGCAGTTCAAACAGCTTCTTTCAAGCGGCTCGGGACGCCCGGAACCCATCTAACTCGCAGTGCACTCTTAAGACCGGTGGCTAGGAAGGTTTTTGTTGCTCTATTCAAGCATCGACACATAGACGAGGCGAATTCTCCCACAGTTAACGCTACACCTTTACTTCGCGGGGCCGCAGAGTTGCCAAGACTCACAAACTAACAGCTCGCCAAACGCCATAAACCTTGGCGTGCGAGATTTTTATGTCCTACGAAAAAGTTTGCACCCCGACTTTCCAACAGGCGAACAAAACTAAAAACAAGGCAGCTCCCTGACGAACATGGCGACAGGCAGTGCCCGGCTTTTGGCGTGATGTTGTACGATTTCCTTCCATCGGTAGTTCCTAGCGGACGGGGACCGGTCGTTAAACCTAAACCCTGCTTTTTTGCCACCATATATTCCGCTACTATCGCGAGTGTGAAGATAACAAACCATTTCGGATTTGGGCTAGGCTGTATCGTAAATAAAAAAGGAAGGAACAAAAAACAGAAACAAACTGCTTTCTGGTCAATCAAAAGCAACGTTTTTGCTTGAGGATAGGAGTGACCTTTTTTGAAAAAAAAAAGACAAACGACACTTACTTAACCAAATTAGCTCCAGTTTTGAGGCTAAATATTCAAACGTTCAAGTGTGGTGGAACCGAACCGAAGCCATATTGCTGTTTTCGTTGAGAGAAAGAGTGTGCTTGAAAAACACTTCAATGGGAAACGTTATTTCAAATTTATTCTAGGTGAGCCATATCATGTCAAGGAAGTTACACAATTACTTTAAAGTACTTTCAAGTCTAACGAGCTGTACGTGGGAGTGTAATACATCGAAATCGAATAAATAAGACAAGTTTAAGATATAAAAAGCAGTTTTAACGCTAAAAATCTGATACTAGAGCTCGATGAAAACAGTCTTAAAATTCGACAAACGACAAAAATACGATCATTTACGGGAAGCATAAATTATTCCCTGTCGATGCCGATACCAGAAATTGACGTCCACGGCCACATGCCAACAGCGTATCATGCTGATCAGATAACGCTAACGGACAAATCCGGCCCTTCCGGGGATCGTGTGCCTTAACGATCGTGTGCTCCAAATTCGTACACGCCAGATAGAGAACCGATTGAGCGCGCGATCGTAAACCATGAATACCTGCGGCGCTTTGGGTTCTTCAAGAGTCGTCCGAGTCCTTCACCGTCACCGGGCGGGAACGGAAACGATCGCACAACGCCGGCGCACTTAACGCATCGAGCCAGTGATTGGATCTGTCGTTAAAAGAAAGTAAAGAATGTGTGTGCCTTAATCTTATCACAGTTTAATAGCGCCGTTAAAGCCAGCCTTTATGGTCCATTCCCGAAGGCACTGAAAGGCCAGAGGCCAGAAGGGAAGCACGGAGACACTTTACCCTCGAGCATGCTCTTGGAGTATGGCACCGATCGCCATTGGGGCCGGTCTTGGGGTTTTATTTGCGCGCTCGAAAGCAAACCAAAACGAACACGCACTGTGTTTTGAAGTCCTCAAAGTCGGCTGCGTGGAACATGTGAATTCGCACATTTTACGACCCGAGTTGAGTTTGCGGTTTTTTGTGGTGTGTGAAGTTTTGAAGATCCGAAAGTTACCGTTTTTGAAGCACCCTCCCGCTGGGCTGGCAAATGACGAGTATCTGATCGGATTCCGATCCAGTTTAACCAGATTTAACGTGCGTTGTTTCACAATCTAGAAATTCACAATCATGTACTGGATTCAGGATTTTTGAAAGCTAACGTGTTTCTTAAGATATTCACAGACTACTAACTCAACGTTTGGGAGTTTATTGAAATGATAGATAGAAAGATAGAAGCCAACGTTAAAAACCGTCCTGGTAATCCGATGGCAAACGACATGACCGTGAAAGCCGATTACGGTACACATTTCACTGCACTTTAGTGCATCGATCCGAACGTACGACCGCACCTCGAAAAGGTTACGCACGAATGCAATTATATCTGAAGCCTTTAATAATTTGCCCCGCTGTCGGGTCGTGTTGGGTACAACATTTCTTTACATTTCCTGTGCACAAGCAACCGCACCCGGCATCAGAGTTGATTTACGAATCGTCACGAGCTCCCGGCGAGTCCGGAACGGAAGGCATCGAAATTCTGGTCCCACCGCGAATCGAGGTACGACGTCGGGAGCGCACCAGCTCCCAAGGACATTATTATGGCCACTCTTTGCCGGCGGGGAGAGAGACAATATAATTTACGGACCATTATCAACCCACGCGAGCAGCGGCGTGGCCGAACGTGTCCGAGAAGTACGAACGGTGGGTTCAGTTATAATTTTGACAACATTATTTCCATCCTCGGCCGGACGGACCGGTAAGGTGGATGCCGCTCCGAAGCTCCCAAGTACCCGATTCGAACCAAAATTAAGAAAAAAGGCTGCAGTTTCATGGTCCAATTGGAAATTCGGTCCCGATCCAATTTAACGACCACCGGAATCCTGTTTGAAACTCGCAGAGCGCTTACCAGCGGGATCCTTTTGCTCTCGCGTAAAGTGTTTGGTTCAATTTTTATTTTCCATTGGATTTTTCTGTTTCAACTGTTATCTCTTGTTTTCCTGGATCGATGCTTGTGAGTTTTTTTTTATTTTGCTGCCCCGACCAGAGTAGGCGGCGAGAGTCGTGATGATCAAATTTTAATTGCGTTTACGTTGCCAGTTTTATTTCTTTCGAAGCCGAAAATTACCCCCGAGGCCATCGATTGTTTCCCTACCCGGTTTCGTGATTATGGGTATTAACGGTAAGTAAGTGTAAAAAACGTGGACGTCGAAAAGAAGGAAAACATACCGAAAGGGTAAAGTTAATAAACACGTAAACAAGCAAACGGAAGAACAAACAAACAAATAAACAAGCTAATCAACGCCGATGGTAATGCGATTGCGTGCTTTTATGAGCTTAAATAATTGTGTTGCAATCAGGTGCAATAAGTTTCAATCATGTTTTTTAAAGTTAAGAACATGGGTTTTTTAAAGCTTAGGTTGTTCTTAGCTAAGATTGTAGCAATGATTTAAAATGTTCGATTAAGTTGCTGCACCATTCTTATATTCGTTGCACGCACACGGAAACCGTTTATCTTTTAATGGTGATTCAATAGAAAGATATGCCACCAATCATACTCATGTGTTACGAGATTATTCAAAGATGCATCAATTTGTGCTATCGATTACGATATACCGCCGTTTGGCTCTCGTATCGCCATGCTACCCTTCCTCGCTCGTCGTTCAAACGAGATTGGATTTATGAATAAAATCATAAATTCCTGTCCCACCATCGACACCGCGACACGATCAGTTTCTTACGAGCTGCACCCGAACGATGCATTTATACATGTGCAAAGCGTTTGCATTATGACGGGCTGCACCACGGGGTGCGTACTAATCTCGCTTTTTAATGGGATTGCTGGGACATAAAATAAAAACCAATTTAATTTCCCGATCGCATTAATGCTCCACATACGTGGCATCCGATCCGTGCTTCACCCCGGATTGGATGGGTTCAATCGACGGTTGGAGTGTGCATATGCCGATGCTGGAATGTATGTCCTATGTCCCTCCAATACCCCTTTCCCGCCTCCCTCCACCCTCAGGGCAAGCATGCAGGAATCCGATGGACGTGTCGTGCGAATTCCACCGGCGATTGCGACCGAATGGCGAAGAAGTCCGTGCGTTTTCTCGTGCGTCCATCGCTGCGAGACGGATGAAGTTGTACGCCACGATCGCTCGGTGAGCCTTTGGGGGACATTTGTGCAAAATTTGTGGGAAGTTGGAGTGCCACCAGGCCGCGGCTACATTCCGGAACGTCGATCCACTTAAGGCGTTGAACAATTTTCTGGTGCCAAAGTCGGGAAGCCACGCCAAGATGCGCACCTCTGCAGGAGATGAACCCGTTCGCAGGAAGGTGTCCCGCTGGTGTCCCGTCTCCGGAGCGTCGGGAAGTCCGTTCAGCTTTTCAATTACTCTCCGACGCCACCGGGGTCCCGCCATAATTAATAATCACTAATTGCCGATATTATCTCTCGGCGGCGGGTCCTTTCCCGGTGTCGCCAGGAGGAGGTGCATAAAGTTTTAATATATGGTCTTGATTTTTTTTATGTGTGTGTGTGTGTGCTTCTGAACACCTGCAAAACGGCGCATTTTTACACACCCGTGTGCGGCATGTTCAACAAGACTTTACGAAACGAAACAAAAAAAGAGCAAAATGCACCCCAATTGGGTCATTGTTAATGAAATTGTTGAATATGTTCAATTAACGGCCAACCCCTTCGGTTCTGGGCAGGGTTCAAAGATTGATGAGCCAGGATAGCAGGTTTCTTGCTTGCGGAGTAATGCAATTTTGGTAACATCATCGTTAACATCAGCCGTCAAAGGTATTTTGGTATTTTGGTTGACGAGGTTGATTGATTTGTGTTGACCTGTCAGGAAAAAGCTGGATTTTAAAAGTGGTATACTATATCGTAAATCGTTAGAATAAAAAAAATTAATATTCCACCCGTAATTGACTAGTGATATTAAAATCAAAATAATAGAATAGAATTATCAAATATGCGCCATAATTCTTCGACTTACATTTCCGCAACGAGTTTAATGTTATGAATGAACAAAAACTATTCGAAGGCTTATTTTTAATTTTTTTTAAATTACTTATGTTTATTGTTAAAAAGAATATGAACCCCTTAAGCGAAAAATATCTTCATGGATGAAAAATAACACAACTCGTTCACAAATCGATTTTCTAATATCCTTTTTTTACCATATAGCACGTCAGCGTTATTTTAAATTAAACCTAATTTTATTATAGCTAGTTATAGAGATATAACATAGAGATATTTTTTTATTTATAATTCCAGATTGATGGATTGTTTCAACAAATGCAGTTATTTTAATTTCAAAAATAAAACTCATGTTGTTCTAGTAAATTGATGAAAGCTGGTGTATTTTACCCTCCGACGATTTAGTTTTTGTCTTCACAACCTGAATGCAGAACGTGTTATAGCCTAAACTATACACAAGCTACAGTACAGAGAACCAAGTCACGCAGCACTCTAACGTGACCAGTGCATCCAGCGACCGCCTTCTAGCGTGGGAACTGATGACACCGCAGACCACGCTTGGACCACCGAAAGACGACACCAGAGCAGATACGCCGACGCTGAGGATCACGCACGGCTAGGAAGGTTAGGTTAGAATCTAAACCAAGATTTTAAGCATAAGCAGACGATTCAGTTCCGTTCCGACCTTAGATCTGAGTGGTAGTTAATAAAAATTATCATCTTACTTCATTATAGACTTTGTTTTTGCTTAATGCCGTTTGCTTAGTACATTGTTTGTGCAGAAGCGTTCAAAACTCGCTAATAAATATTAGGTGCGCAAATAAAAAACGGCCGTTTTTTCATAAGTTTATTTTTACTCGTGGCATTTTTATTTGTGGAAATAGGGTCAATCAAAGTATTGGCCATTATTATTTAACACTTTCTTCCACCTTTCGGGTAATTCGCGGATTCCTTTTCTGAAAAATGATTCGTTTTTCGACGCAATCCAGGTTTCCAACCAATTCTGGATCTCTTCATAGGAGAAGAATTGCTGGTTAGCCAATCCATGTGCCATGGATCGGAACAGATGGAAATCCGATGGTGCCAGATCCGGTGAATACGGCGGGTGCGGTAAAACATCCCATTTGATGGTATTGAGGTAGTTTTTTACAGGTTGCGCAACATGTGGCCGAGCATTGTCATGCAGCAGAATAACTTTGTCGTGGCGTGATGAGTATTCTGATCGTTTTTCACGCAGTGCTTGGCTTAAACTCATCAATTGCTTCCGGTAGCGTTCAGCAGTGATTGTTTCTCCCGGTTTAAGAAGTTCGTAGTAGATGACACCGAGCTGGTCCCACCAAATACTCAGCATTAAC
>KE524984.1:424966-443429 GCA_000441895.2 Anopheles sinensis
GTGAGTGTGATAAGAGTGGACGGAGTGTGGTCTTGGCGAAAAATATATAACAAAATTACGATCGGTGTATAAAATGTCTTGTTCGTTTTTGTTCTGCCTTTTGCTGCATCATCAAAACGTATCCTTGCAGTGTCCTTCCTCGGGTAATAGGCTCTGTGTTATGGATTTTGGTTCTGTTTTCTTTTATGCATGACAAAACATTCATTCGAAACATTCTCCGTCCCGGGAGATCGAACAGAAACGCGTGCTCCGGTAAGAGAGAAATCAATTAATTAATTTTATGACGTTAATCTCCAATCAAACCCGTCCGAAGGTGGACCTTCCCCGACACCAGGAATGGGGCGAGAGGGTGGGTTTTAAGTTCAGCGTCAATCAGAAATCGATCCAATTTTGCGGCCGTTCAATTATCCGTCCACTGCTGCTCCGCGCGGACAATCAAAATCTCCTCCAACATCCAAGCAGGCGATCTCCATTCGGCAACTCATCAGCGCCTCAGGATGGAAAAATGTTTCGTTTTGTGGACAGCCTTGTCGGATCATTTTCCATACCGATATCGTACCACACCGGACAGAAAGTGCATTACGGGTGGAGATCATTAAAGAAAAGAAAGACCTTCCCCGCGGTGGAGTGTTCCCCACATAAACGTAATAGTTTTCGTTGTTCCTTTGCGACGTACTCAGCCTTACCGCATGCCGTCGAAAGCGTTGGTCGATATTTAAATAAAGTTTTCATTCCTTCGTTTACCGCAAATTAAAGTCCCATTCAGCATTGACCCACGGGGTCGATGGAACAGAAGCGAACCCGTGCCCATAACCGCATTTAAAAAATGTATCTAGACGGTAGAGATTGTTAAAAACGTGGAACCATGTTCTTGAAGGTGATAATGAATCCCGTGTACCGTGCGCCCGTTCGTTTGTTCGCCACTCCTTGTTTTTAATTTCTTTCTTGCGCTCCCGTCTGATTACAAGCGGTGGATAATTGCAATAATACATAATAAGCGACAATGATAATAATTTCCAGCAGCGTGAAATTGTTTGGGGCGGATCGTGTTGATTCCTTGCCTTATGAGGTCCTCTGGAGCAGTTTGTCGTGCGCCGAACACAGAAAACATTTCCGGAGAAATCAGTTGCATTGCTTTTGGTTTGATGTTTGAGTGCTTGTGCCACTGCTGCCATAACATTTGGTCATTCAGTAAATTTCATCATTTCATACGTTTTTCCCTTCATGAACTGCATACTTTCCAAACGAAGAGGAGAATAACTGCATAATGCTACAGAATGAAATTGAGTTGGGTATTAAAGATTTTATGTTCGATTCAAGTATAAACTCTGGAAAAGGAAAACGACAATGGATTCATAATATTAAATAATTGAATTGAAAAAAAGTTGCTCTAAAATAAGATCTAGGATGGATAAAGTTTGAAGCTATTAAATTAAATTAATTTTTTGAATTATTTGAATGTGTTTAACAATCCTTGGGTCAAGCTACAACTTTAATTAGAAAGATTTTTCTTCAACATTAGTTTTTTAAATATAACATGCAAATTCTACAATTTAAAACATCTACAATATCGAAAAAATCTACATTTGAAAATGAGAAACGCTCTTTTTCAACAATTAACATTCCGCCTTACTTGGCATAATCTAGAGCTTTATTGGAAACGCACCCCAGACGAACAAACTAGAGACCAAAAAGATTTAACAATTATTTATTTAAAAAAACAAAACAAACAGCTACCTGATAGAGGCTATAACCGATTGCTGTATAAAAAATATACGCTTGGCTCAACGCTTTTGCTAGGCTGTTTTCTCAGGACGTTTAATAACGCGAGTTTCTTTTTCTTTTGCACTAATAGTCATTAGTCCGGCTCCGTTATGGCGTATAAATTATCAGTGCGCAACATATAATGTAAGGGTGACTAAATGCTACCATGTTTCCATGTTCCTAAATTGGGGAGACAATTTTGTTCCGGCTCTAGAGCGTTCATCTACACATACACACTCACACTGATGGAGACGAGGAACTTAATGTTCGTTATTGTATCTTCGTTTGGCTTATTGACTTCAGGGTTCAGTAACCATTTTTATTTCCCTACGCATAACAACTATTTGTTTCTCGAGTGTACTCTAAAATAGCGCTAAAAATTGACTTCGTTCGGTAACCTTTGTTTTTGCACTTCGGGTCACCGGGTACCGAGTAGAAAGAGACGATATAAAAAAAAGGCAGGAAAAGGTAAAGAAACGTTAGGTAGAGTTTCGAAAAAGGTTAACCAGTTAATCGAGAAAGGAGAATAAAGCTAATGAAATTACGTTCAACAAACCCATCCCACAGTAATTCCAACAGGCTAGTATACTTTTCGTAACAACAAGATAGCAATAACATTTAGTTTCAGTTAGATTAGGTTCTCGGTTTGGGGTTTTTAAATTGTTTTCATAAAGGGATGTTTTTTACTGTAATTTTCCGTAAGATCATTTTTCACCGATGCGTCCGTTGTACCGCCTTTACCGCTTTTGGAAAAAATCTACATCGAAGACGGATTATTATTGCATTGGAGATGCAGGATGATCCTCAGTTTCCCTGGAAAATCCGTCAGATTCTAAACAGCACCACGTTCTACGCCCTTGTCAGGTTTCGGGGTCGTTTTGTCTTTTTCTTTAGGCCACACTTTAGGTATCATGCAGAAGCGCACCGACGACATACTCCGGCGACGGTTTCTCCGCCGTCCGGTGCACGGTGATACCTTTGTTTTCTATTGCTTTCTTGGTGCTCGGCCCGATGGCAATGATCCGCTTGCCGGTCAGGTCTAGCCGATGCTTTTCAAACACGTGCGCACAGTAGTTGATACCGGACGGGCTGAAAAAGAGTAAACTATCGATCGTTCGATCTTTGTTCGCCTCTCCCTCGGACCGAAACAGGGCGACTAGGTTGCGCTCCAGGTCGCGATGTGGCACCGTTTCGTACACTTCCACCGTGTCGAGCGAGTAACCGTACTCGGAGAGCTTATTCTGCAGCACATCCTGCTTGAGGTTGCCACAGGGAAAGAGAAAGGGCATGGTGACGGTTTTATTGTACAGATCGGTCTTGATGAAATCCGCCAGATTGCTTGCGTTCCCCGAGTGGTGTCCTTTCGTGTCGAGATCCAGAGCTCGCTGGATCAGGTCGCGGGACGTTTCGCCGACCGAGTAGTTTTCCAACGTTTTCCAGTCGTCCTTCAGCTTCTGGCCCCGTACCGCATCCCGGACGGCCGTTATGCTACGCGGGCTGGTGAATATGAGACCGGAGTACTTGTACGGCGATAGCAGCCGATCCCGCAGCACCTCCAGGTTCTTGAAGGAAAAGTCGAGCGTCGGAATAAACACTGGCTCGAAACCGTGCTTCTCCAGCAGGGCACCGTAATTGTCCGAGTTTTCACTTTCGGATTTTAATATCACCACCACCTTTTTCATTGCTCTGCACTGTCTTAAGTCTGGGTGTCGTGCAACGTGTACAGTTGCTGATTTTCGACTGCACCACGATAACCTTTGCTGTACCAGCAGCAAACGATTGCAAAATTGGTGCAGATTATGTGCGAAGTAAATTTTCACCAGTTATCGATGTTTTTGTTTTGCTTTACTGCCCCGATTTGACAGCTACAAGATAGCAAAGTAAACAAACATGCGGCAAGATGATTCCGATTCGATTCAATCTCTTTACTAAATAAAATTGTTTTCGCTGTTCGAAAATAAAAAAAAGTATCAAAACTTATCATTTTTATCATCTTATTAGTCTTTAATGAAGGAAGCTCCAATATTGTTTACAAACAAGTATGTTAATCGTACCGTCATGGAACTGTCGACTATGTGATATAAACTGATTCACGTTTGATGGATTCAAATGTTTATGTTTTGTCCCGCGGACCATGCCATGCTTCCCATATAATTACGAAGAGAAATTATTCTGATAATTTAGAAAAATAAGTACAAGCAATCATCCCGTTTTCAAATTTAACTTTATTTTTTACTCAAAACAAAGCAAGTGTTTTACTCAACGATTGACCCTTTTCCGGTACAACTTTAGCGACTTTCCTTGGTTCTTTAATCAGCGTTACGGGACACTGAACCTCCGTCCAGCACACCGGCACCATGGGTATCGTGTCGGCACCTGAGTTGGCCCGTGAACTCGGCGAAATGGCCACCACAACCCCAAGCTCGTTGTCCGCCGTGGAAAGATGAAACACGTTCAGCTCAATTTGATGGAGTACACGCGCGAGGATGATATCTCCTGGACGGAAACATTTGTGCATTTCCACCCGATCAACTTCCGTCGCACGAACGTCTTCTTTTCGAATGATCCCTCGAAAGCCTCGATTGAGGGCCGTTTTCCCAATGCACAAGATGCGGCATTTGGCAAGACGATGCTGCACCGCGGTAATCCTTGCCGTTACGATGTCCCCTATGACCGGTACCGTCGCACCACCACCAAACGAAACCACCGAGATGTAGGTATTCTTTTCGCGTTTTTTCATCCGCACGATGCCAGCGAGTGTGGCGTGTACGTAGCCGAGCTTTTCGTATGTACCCTCGCTAGCCACTACGAACTCCGATGCGGCGCACAATACTTGTCCCGGAACGCATATTAATGCTTGTTCTTTATTTTCTTCACTCATTTTTCGTCAAAATTTTAACACCGGCGTGGATCAGCGCGATTTTTGGGATGAAGAAATTGGTAAATAAACGAATGACAGCGACAACATTGGGTTTGACGTTTCGGTCAAGGTGCTTACATTTTCATCAGGTAGGATAAACGGGACATTTTGTTCCAATTTAATGCGTTTTTGGAACAATATAAAAGTACATAATCCAATGTTTTAATTATTTGAAATAAAATCGTTAAACACATGTAAAAATAAGTGAAGATCAACAAATTTTTCTAATTGGAGAGCATTTTGAAATCAACTTGTATAAGTTTCGCCAAATACGGTATTAGAACATATTTCAATCAATGACATATTTTATTTCGCGTTACTCATGATTCCAATGTGCAACTTGATGTCCTTTTCATTAAAAGCAAAATTTTGATCAACTGTACGTAAGAATCATTGAACCCCAAAAAGTTGCAAAACTTTAAAATATCAGTCAGTCAACAACGTCAACTGCAATGTTATATGAACAGTACGTTCGTTAGTTGTTATAACAGGCCAACAGGCAGATAAATCCCCTATCTTCACCTAAACTCATAAGATAATTTTTGCTTTGAATGTCTGACAATAAGGCTTAATTAATCAATCATATGATTTCATCTTGATTGATCCGAGCAATTATGTTGTTTCCTGTTCCATCGTAACCAGAAAAGCACAAATCAGACACCGTAATAAATAAAACGTTTTAAACCAAATTTGTCTTAGCATTATTCTTTCAAGCATCAGTAAGATAAGCCCTTTGCTGTATTCTGATTTCTAAAACTATGTAGATTCGAATTGTAAAACTTGGATTTACTCTAATATACTCCTTGTTTTACTACCTTCTTTCAGTGCAATACAACTCCAGCGCCGTGGCTCTCGCTCTCCAAATTCGGTGCCTAATGGCTCTCGCAGAAACGCAAACCATGTTGAAGTTCGGCTCCAGCACGAGCATGCTTGTGGGCTACACTGGAGGAATAAAAACAGCGTTCCCTTCTAGGATACAAACTCAGTCGTTGGCGGGATTCCAATCTAACCGGAACGGTAGTAGCACGTGCGCTTCGAGCCATTTCACCCGAACCTTCCGGGAAGTCGCTGTACATCTCCCGTTCGTCAACCCAACAACGACACGTGCGTGTGTGTGCAATTGCGTATCCGGAAGCGAGCGCTAAGCCATCCCTGTCATCATCGAATTACATATCAGGCACGTCGTCCATCCTGCGTTCCCATATCGTGCACATCAAAACCCCCGTATCGCTTCAGTTCGCGTAAAGCTGATTATGTGGTAAACGGTCCGCCGGCCGGTGGAGCGTTGTGTTTTGTGAAACCCGACCACGACACACGATTGTCCCGTGGCAATTCGTCAGTTGTCACCGAGTGGGACTTGTCCACTGCTCGGTTTGGCTTACACATTAAACATAATAACCATTAATTTATTACATTAACGCATCAAGCCTCCGCGCTCCCAGTGTGACGTCAAGTGGAGCAAGGAGTGAAGCAGTGAAGTTTGTGCGAGTCGAGGAGAGTTTGTGTTTCAGTTGATAGCATTGAAGTGAGCGAAGCCGCCGACAACCATCCCCAATTCTCCCCGCCCCTCCTTCTTCCACTTCGAGCCCCTTGTGGTGTGTTTGTGGTGGGAGCGAAGCATAAAGAACAACCCAACCTAACGCAACCGCCAACCGGCAGCACAGAAATGAGTTCAAAAGCATTACCAAATCTATTTATGCTATCAGCGGCGGTAATTGCGTTGATGGCGGTGCTGATCGCCGGACCGCAGCCGGTGGTCGCCAACGACAGCCAGAATATTAACCGGCTGCTCAACAATCAGGTGATTGTCAGTCGGCAGATCATGTGCGTCCTGGAGAAGAGCCCGTGCGATCAGCTCGGTCGGCAGCTGAAAGGTAACGTACCGCAATAGACGTTAAGTGTGGCTTAACTTTCCGATGAACTTATAGTAGAAGTCAACCGTTGTTGTAGGATGACAGATCTGAATCAAAAGATTTTTGGCAAATTTAATTTTGGCTTAAAACACAATCTTTTATAGTTTTGCCGTTAAGTACGAATTCGAAAAATGTAAATGATAAAAAATTTATAATTTTATCTGTTGAATATTGTTCAAATGTATAGTTTTATTGGTCTTTGATAATATTTTATACGAAATTATTTACGGCAACTCACTGATAATGGGAGCCGTAATCAGTTGATGTGTGTGCCTGCTATCCATCAGGCTCAATGTGCAGTATCCGATCGAGCGAGCACTTCGGTTTAGGAACGCGATCAGATATTTTGACAGGAATATTTTTAGCATTTTGGAATTCGAAATGGTCTTTCTTTGAAAATTATGTTTTATTTTATGCGTTTTGTTTTGTCTTGAGGATCACAACCAAAAATGGCGAATGATAAAAATCGAAAAATCAATATAGATCAAATTGCCATAATGCATAATTTAGTTAATTTTTCCTGATAATAATTGATATTAAATTATTCATACTCAGGAAAATTTTATAATAATATTTTAAACCATTCATTACTATGACTAGATATTTATTTTGAAGCATCCCTTTAAACAAGATAATGGGACTTCTGCGCGAACAACTTAAAATAAGTGCTGTTCATCAGCCGCTGTAAAAATCTAGTACAGCAAAACACCTCGTCCAAATCTGTCACCAAGTTCAACGAGGGGATTTTCCTGTTCACGCCAATCACCACCGACGCAGTGACAAACAGAGTCCAGCGTGCCACTTTGGTGTCGACTCGCAGTTGTCGTCCATTTTCTATCCTCTTGATTTCTAGACCCTCGGGAAAATCGGTCAAACAACGTTTCCCGACCAGAGCAGAATTAAATTCCAAGAAGGCGGAAAGGTGCCTGAAAACTTGGATCTGTATGTGTGTGGGTGTGAGTGGGTAGATGGCAGACGGAAATTATCTAAAAAAAGCACATCCGGCTCGAAGGACTAAAGCAAACAAAGGCCTTGGTCAACAAAAACCGGGCACCAGTCTCAGGAAATTCATTAACGGCTCTCATAATGAAGTGAAATAGGAAGAGATTATGTTGGATTATGTTTGAATTGTTTTGCTGGCCCGTTCGGTGAGGCTGTTTTGGCCTCGGGGTTTTTTGTTTCCATTTTAAAGTCGTACAATATTAATAATAAAAAAAATAGGAGCAAAGCATTATGGACACTGATTTGAGTAAACAATGTGACCAGTTTTTTTACGATGTACTGTTGATACATGATTCGTAGAGCTTTTCTCCCATCTAGCTGAGTATTATTTTTTATTTCCTTTCGTTCAGCTGGAGTAAAACACCAGGCGCCTCCACCATGAATTTAAACGAGCACGTGATTAACAATACCATGTTCTACCTAGAAAAACATTTTGTTGGTAATTGGATTGAAAACTGCACCACCAACTTTTGAAGCAAATTCTGCGAAAGTTTCACTGAACGACGCACTGTGGACTATTGTCCGCGACGAATATTTGATGCTCATTAATTTTACACCCCAGTGGGAAAACTTTATCCTATGGAAATGTTTTTGCATTGCTGATGTGCCTCGTATGGTTAGTGTTTTCGTTTCATTTCGCAAAAAACATTCGACAGGTGCATTCTACGTGTAGATTCCATACTTTTATTCCATTTTAATCCCCTATTATCAATTCGAACCGAGTAAAATGGAACAGAATTAAAACACTTCGGTGTGCAAGACCGAAAATCCTATTAAAATTATTTAGTTTGTTTTTATATTGCACAGCCGCAATGAAGGCCAATCAGGATTGCACGCTTATATGATTGAGTTTTGTTCAACTTTCATTCCTCCCAAAGCTCTACTGCTTCCAGTTGTGCGTTCCGAGGTTAAAGTTTTTGATGAAATGTGCAAAACCGAGCTTGGAAAGGATTTGAAAATGAAAGCCGCATCTGTCAGAATGGAAAAAGTTTTTGTTCTGTATTTTTTTATCTTTCTGCTGAATTATTGTATCACAAATAAAAACACAATTCAAATAAGGGGAAATAACAATTCAAAACCCAAATAAAATCTACGGGCAAAAAGAACCAACTCGTGATTGTACCATCTGTTCCGTTTTTTTGTGCCGGTTGAGTCGTGAGCGAAAGATTATTTATACCCACTTTTCCATTTATTCTCGACCTAAACCGAAGCAACTTTAACCTTTCCATTATTTCTGTTCAGTGCTATTGTTCTGCTTAGTTTGCAGGTCAGGGTGTCCGACTTTTACGCCTTTAGGCAAGCGAAGGGTACTTTTTTTTTCAATAAAACTAGTCCGTTGCTTTCAACAAGATGACCGGAAATGAGCGAACAAAACAAAGAAATAAAACCCGAGGGCAATAATGACCACCCGACGAACACAATGGCGAACGGGTAACGCCAAGCAAAATGGACAGAACGAGATACACAAACACTGGAAGCCTGTTGAATGAAGTTTCTGTTGAACGTGGAAAAAACATCAACCTCTCGTAATCAGCTGATAACCTTTCAAGTGGTGCATGGTTTATGATTTTCATTCTAGCAACAAATTATCTTCTTTAAGCTATCCTTGCACCAGGTGCTCTTTGGATGTGATTTTAAAGTAAGAGACGCTCGTACGAACCCTAGTCAAACATCAACCTGGTGAGTTATAGGTTTTTAATGGAACTATTTCCGCAACAGTGAAATATAGCACAGGAATGTGAAAGCCACTTCCATCTAGAAGTTGCGAGAAAATCATCTCCGAGAGTGCTCTCAGTCGGACAAAACACAGGCGAAGAGGAATCTCAGGGTGGGAAAATATTCCGATCAACAAAGACGGTACGGAAAATAACATAAAATCCAAACCGAGATGAAAATTTCTCTTCCCCATACCGGAAATGAAGCGAAAGTCAAGGAAATGCTTCGGGAAGAGGAACTTTTTGCTCGCTCGAAGGAAAGCGAAAGGACATGAAAGACTACGAGCCGAAGCTGTCTTGTTGCATCGTTCCCTGCATGGCGCATCTTTTCTTCGACGTAGCGACCTGAGTCTTCCGTCCGCCAAGCGGGAAACCGAGACTCACGTGGGCTGCAGTGGGGTAAGAATGGAATTTTCACCTCTTTTGCGTCAGCGGAGAAGGAGAAGGCGAAAGGCGAGGAAAGCATTTACGGGAAATTGAATACTTTGCCCGTCCGACTCGGGCGAGCTAGAATGGCGTGGAATTGACTAGGAACTGGTATTTTATCGTAAATGCTTGAGTGCGGCACGCGGAACGCTTGTCGGCGGCACCATGGCTTTTGTGGCGCAGATTGTCTTCCGTATCCGGGACGAATGGAATGCCGGCTGTGCTGTGTGGTGTGGGACAGTTTCACGAGAGCTCAAATTGAATTGAGGTTCACGTCGAGATTTTATTAAAAATTCAGAAAACACATTTTCTCTTCGTGTTGTTCAAAGAAACATTTACCGAGCGGGTCATCTGAAATGAAAAGGTATATTTTTAATGAGGAAGGAATCAAGAAAATTAAAAGAAAAGTTCTAGTTAATGATACTAAGTATTGCATTATCCCATTTCAAAACCTGGTTCAACTTGAAACATGGTGACGAAATGTTGCATGTTTACATAATCAATTACTTGTACTCATAATCAACTATGTACTGTTAAAGTGCGTTTCTCTGTACAATTTTAATGCCGAGGAATTTAACCTCACCTCTGCATCTTGCCCCACATTTCCCGGCATTGGAATGGAAATGAAGATGAGATTGTATTAAGTTTTTTGAAATTATTGAACATATGTTATAATTTGACCAATCGTTTTCCAATAATGCTGTGCTCGAAGTTATTTGACAGCAAAATTGCGTTATTTTATTCAAATAAATATGTTGTGATACCCAAAAAATCACAAATTACAGCATATCTGAATTAAGATAAATGTGATGGAATACATAAAAATATAATGATCTTATCACATCAGGTAGTGCCATTATTTCACACCCAATTATTAAATATTATGTTGCAACCTCATACCAAAAATAATTTACCCGCGTTGTGAAAGCTGACGCTCTAATCCAACCAATCCAATTGCGAATCCGAGGGAGGATGTATTTTTTCCCCGAAACTAACCCAACGAAACGGTAAAAGATGTGAGCTCAAAAATCACCTCCTGAGGCTCACGCTCAACATGATCCATGTGGCTCCAAAGAACTGGTGTACAAATGGGGTGCCACAACGAAAATGTGTCAGCAACAATACACAACCCTCGTCACGAATGTTAATTATGTCGCGTCCAACCGCAACCAACCACTCCACAATGGATTTGTTCGGATTAAACATTGCCGGGAGGATTCAACAAAGAGGCAAAATAAACGGGAAGGGCCATCATGGGACGGACGTCCATTTTTAAATGGTTCCAAATTTGGTTCTTTATCGCTGACAGATGCAATTAATAGGCTTCCGATGAATCTCGCCCAAACTCAAACAATTTGTCAATGTAAGTGGTAGAAAAACACCGGCTTTGCAAATCCCCCTACGGAAATCAGGTCTAATTGGGGCATTAAATTGTACACCTAAAAAGTTTACGCTCGTCATTTTTATAGAATTGTTTTTGGTTGCAAAACTCACTCAAACATAAAGTTGAACGATTTTCCCCGGCATAACCATAAAATTTTTCTTCCATTGTTGAGCCGTTTATCGGAGGCCTAAAAGGTCAGAACGAATTGTTACGATTGGCACCTCATTTATCGATTTTGGAGCACGGAAAACAATGCACACCCCGAGGCCAAACGGATTCCGAACATTTGAAACATCCCGATAAGCCCGCGGCTATGCTCCGGTTTTGGTGTGAAAATTCGGATTTGCAAACCGTTGGCCGTTTGGATCCGTCGCTTCGCTTTTCGTGTGAGCGCTAGCCAAGGGCCCAACGGTAGGGATTCTCTGTTTTAATTTCACATATTTTTCCCTTAGCTTAAAGGCTTTTACGGCCGAACTTTAGTATGGCGGGATGGATGTGGTCGTGGTTGTACCGCGCGAACGTTAAGCATGTAACAAGCGAACTTGCATCACTTAAAGCTTTCATTCGGAAACGATTTGAAAATTCATGCTCCCCGGACTATTAGTATCGAGGTAAATGTTTGTAGTGGCTATGAAAGAGCTATATTTCCGGCACTTTCCCAGCGTAATGGTCGTCGCAATCGGTCTTCGGGATGGACGAGGAAAATCAGAAGTCAATCACATTCGAATCCGCACGAAATGATAAACCACAGAAATGGATGATTTTTATAGGTGACCGTAAAGAAAAAGGTACCCAATGCTCGTAAAAAGCACCACGTGTCCCGCGTTGTGGGTTCGCTTTTGTATCTCACTGTCTCCTCGGTGGGTGATTCCTGGAAAATGATACTAAAAGATTTATTTGCTCATCATAAAGCGCTTGCCTGCTTTTATGATCACGCCAGCTGGAGCTAGCTAAAACATTTTAAGGAGAGTATATTAGGGTGGAAATAAGGGCGAAATGCGGAAATGGAAATCGAGACTTTCAAAATTCTGTTGACCTTTGACCGAAGTGGAAAAGGAAGTGCATGAAGGTTACCTAGTGGTACTGGGGAAAATAATAACATTTGAAAATTTAGAATAGAACATTTGAAAATTTGTGCTGTTATCTAATCAGCCTTTAAAAGATTTCAGCAATAAAACACTTTCTGAGAACCTAACAAAGCTTTACATTCCATTTTAATAATAATTGCTGCTAGGAATTTCATAACATGTGTGTTTAAGCTACCGTTTACGTGTTTGAGATAAATTACGTGTATGAGAAATTCAAAAACAAAACAATAAATATTTCAATTTGTGGCATTAATTTCTGTTAAACATAGAGTTGTGCGATGAGCAAACCATTTGCTTTCCACTACATTTATTTTGAAACAAGGGCGACTGAAGTCCCCCGCGTTGATCTACGACATCATGAGCTCGTGCAAATAAGGTAGCGATTTTCGCATCCATTTTCATTCTCTTTTGTCGCTGAAAAAGGTTAATGAAAACCACCCAACGTCAGCGTCGCATTTGGTGGGCCAACTCGCAGAATGTAAGCCCCAAAAATTAATTAAACTTTTCCAACTACTCCATGGTACACCACGGTTCTCTTGAACCGGCCATTTTGCAATCCCTCGTCAGTGGTGGAACGCTTCGAGAAGCTGTTGACACGTTCCGATGCTGGTGGAAAGGAACACGCGGTTATAGGGAAAATTTTACAAACCTAAAAGCTGACAGCATCGGACGTGACCCTCAGTCCGGAAAGCAGCAAATGAAAATGGGAAAGCAAAGAACGCACTCACTTGGTTGGTGCAACCGTTTTCCGCTCGTATTAATTTGTAATCACTCATTTTATTTCTTCGAAATCAAATTTCCAATAAATTTCCTCAAAGCTCGTGCTGATGAGTGGACGAATGAAAAATTGCTTCATCCTTGCTTGCCATTGTAAATTCATTCATCATTCATTCAACGAACAATTTCCATTAGCCGCGTTTGCACCAACGAGTTTGGCACCGAAAGCAAGAAATATGGAAAATGGCATGTTTTCGTTGATTGAACTTTGCTTCTAGGAAAATCTCTTACATGTATCAAGCATGTATTTATGTTTCACCGATACCGAATGGTTCATTCGATTGACGATTGAGAGCTACTGAATGTTTTTTTCCATGGAGTTCTACCTCTTGGTCGGTTGCGACACGATTCATGGAAGAATAAAATTCCCCGCAGCTATTTGCATAGAGTAATGGATGAATTCATATGAACCACATGAAACCATAACAAATCAAACATTGAAAACGAATCCGATTAATTTTGTTCTCTTCATCCATCACAGGACTTCCAGAGATTTTGTTGGTACATGAAAGTAGATAAGGGATTCGATAGGAATCAAAGGTTGGAAAGTCTAACAGTCTCAAAAGTCTTGAAAAAAATCGCGTTTTCCTGTTCATTCCAATTTATACTTATTAGATTTCAAAGCTGTATTCGATGTCTCTTCTGTTTCGGTCGTGTTTTTTTTTTTATTTTCGTTTGCCCAAGAGACTTCTCATCAGACAAATCTACCCGTAGTTTCCCTTTTTGCCGCACACAGAACAATCTCACAGCATCGTAAAGCAAGAAGCAAGAACATTACCGACCGCAGAACCTCATTAAACTTTTGCTGAAGAAAACATAAATTGAGCTTCTCGAGCTGAAGGGTTAATCTGTGATCGATGGTCAAGTGAGGCGGGTGAGGGTGGCGAGGGGCATGGCACATGCTACAATCAGAGGTTGATAGAGTAAAACTTTAGATCCCGGGGGTAAACACAACCCGCAGCTGGAACGGAATGAATCATGACTAGAAACAGTGAGACTACAATCTCTGCAAGTAGCATATTTTCTTGTTCCCCATTGTGGTGTGGTGCTGGGAAAATGGGGCGAGAGAGAGGGTAGTGTAGCGGTCCCGGAGTTTCAGGACAAATGTGCCATCATGAGAGTCGCATCGGTCCGTCGGGTTGTTTCATTTTATGGCTCTGGGGTTTGATGATCGGTTTCGCAGCGGGGGAACGTAAACCGTAGCTTCGAAAGCAAGTGGAAACTTCCGGAAGCCCCAGAAAGAGAAAGAAAAGAGCCCGCACGTCTCAAGCCGGTTGTTGAAAGAAAGGACCAGGAGACAGATCCAGCTATCTATTGTTTACGTCGTGATTGAAACTAAGCAGAAGAAATATGGTTTGCTTATGTCCTTACACCGCTTACCGGTCTATTATCATTTCGGCACACAAAGCATTCAGTTTCATTCACTAGAGAGGGTTTTGCTGACAGTGAAAGGAATCTCTGTTTTCAGCTCAGTAGCGGGATTAAACGAAAAACAAATACTTATGCATCCTCCTTAGATATTAACAATATGATTTAGTTTGAGACTGTGGGTAGAATAAAATACGAATATTCGGGTTTTCATTGAGATTTATATCGGTAAAAACTGTCTGTATATTTTCAATAAAATCCTTCGGTATTTGTTGAATACTCTCGATTTATTTATTTTATTTATTTTATTCACCTTACGAAAATTTTGATTGAGTTTAATAATTATACTTATCTTAGGTAGTACGTCTTATTTTTGTGATGAAAATGCAGCATCGACACGGTTTAAATTTTTCAAAATGTGTTGTGAACTTTTTCACAATACCGTATTCAATTATTTTTTCTCAATGTTTTGCTTCTATACCTTCATTCATTAATTTGGAAAATGTTCATCGATATAATCAAACAGTTTTTGAAGTATCTATCGAACTAAAACTAAGCCAGATAATAAATTATTTAATGTAACATTGGTGGACAACAGAAGCATACTTTTAAAATAGAAAAAAAAAATTCATAAATCTTCATGAAAAATTGTAGATTCACTAATGTCAAGTGAATCTCATATTCATAAGACACTATTATCTTTTTTTATTTATTTATTTATTCTTGTTTCCTGTTCAATGGACTTCATTATGTCTAATTGAACCTTAGCTTAGTTTTAAAATCTAGGTTTACAATCTTCTTGACAACAATTAACAATTTATTCGCTATATAGCAGATAGTAGTGCGGAGCTCTTGAAGCTTGCTGTGCTGACATTGAAATTATGGTAGACATTAAAGACATTAAACATTTTGCACATGGAGATAATTGATGCGTTACTCGCGTAGGTCGTACTTGTTTGCGGAATTCTAATGGCTTCCCTGAATCTTAGGGGGCGTTCAGGAGCAAAGACATTTATTTTTTCCAAAAGCGCAGGAGCGTCAATTTCGTTAGTCAGTAACTTGGTTACGAATGTAGCTTGGCTAACTTTCCGTCTATGTACCAGCGGTAGACCTAACAGTTTGCAACGGTCACAATAACTTATATGACTAGTAGGCCTGAACCATGGCGCATAATATAAAGCTAATTTAGTAAACCTACGCTGAATTGACTCTAGTCTATTAATCCAAACTGTGGAATGTGACGTCCAAGTAACGGAATTAAATTCTAATATCGAGCGAACTAGCGAGGTATATAAAGCTTTATGGCACATCATCAATATTATCATATTTTCTTGACCACATTAAATATGGGTGCATGATAAATATTATATTTTAATTGTTAAATATTATATATTATATTAATATTTAATTAATATATTATCTAGCAAAATGGTTTGTCATTTCAAAATGAGAGCAAATAATAAAATATACATTCAACCATACTAACTATTGAGGATATAAGTTCTCAACGTTAATAGCTCTCCAAATGAGCTGTAAACAATTTTCTCTTCTACATTCTGCTTTCGAAGGACATATTCGTTTTTTTCGACGCGCTACATTGTTAAGTCAGCCAAGAAGCATAAGGAAAATCCTGCTAATGGCATCGAACAGATGCTACGGGCTGTAAGAGAAATCCTTTGATCCCACCCATCACTGTTCCCCTCCATCCTTCTGAAGAAACATACATACTTGTCTCCGTAAGAAAATGTATAGCCCACCAACTAACTCTTGCTATAACCCGCTTCCGCTAAAGCTCGATGCGATCCGTGGCGTGAAACGTGACACTATCGAGCGCCGTCAGAATGAAAATCAGATACTCGACAAACAAATATGTTTCATTCCCTGGATTCGCTGCGCGGAAGCACGATTTTACCATTTTTCCTCTAATCTTTTCTGCAGCCATCATCGAAGATGACAGGCAAGGCCAACGTAACGCTATTCTTCCATCTTTCACCTTCGTTTTTCTTTCAAACTTCGCAATCCGGTCTGTCGTAAAAATCGTCCCAAATCACCCGTCCATGGAAATCCTTGCGACGATGATGTCCAACTTTACCCCGGCAACCTAAGGCCTGACCAAACAGGGGGTGCAAGGCGGGGGTGGGATAAACAGAAGCGTTTGGAATGTGCGGGTCCGCATCCTTCCGTTGGGCAAACTACTTCCTTCCAACATTGATATGGCGCTACAAAGTAACGTGGCTTATCTTTTTCATTCTCTCCCTCTACCTTCCTCTGCGGTAAAAGAAAAAGGTGCCATCAAAATTCCACTCGGCATGACCGGTGGAAAAAGCGGAAAAATGCGCCCATCAGACCGCAGCACACCCAAAATGCCATTCCACTTTTTTCTGCATTGCGAGTCGCGTACGATGCCACGAAAGAGCCTCCCAAACGTGTATGGAAGGAAAACCGAAATGGGCCCGAAAAGGGGTCTAAGGAGTCGCCGGGAAAACCACGTTCCGTCCACGTGGCGTGCCGTGGCGGGAAAAGGTTTTTCCTTTTGCTTCTCGCTGGTGTCGTTTGCGGTCTGCAATGAAATGGAAGAGGGCAAAGAAAAAATCCCTCCCTTCATGCAAAGTTGCAAAGTTTTGTACGTGTATATATGTATGTCTGTGTGTATGTGTGTTTGACTGTGTGCGGTTTGGGGCCAAGGAGCCCACAGTAATTCCACTTACAAAACGGGAGTGCCACACGCGGAAGCAAACGTCGCTCGAGGCCAGCCATTTGATCCATCATAAATTATTCAACATCGTTAAGTCTTATCGCCGACGTATGGTGGCGTCCGGTTTCCTCCGGCATGTGACCGACCACGGCGCGGATCATCTGGTGCCATACGAAATTCACATTTGGAAAACCCATAATGGAACGAAAGAAGCAAAAATAACCATGCACCCATTAGAACTTGCAACGGGCTGAGCCTAGGGTTATTTCCCGTCGAAGGTGAATTTTCCCTGAACATACCTGAACAAGGAAAACCCCTACAACCGCAAAAGAAGCATTCCCGCAGATGTATCGTCGTTAGGGCGCTAATGAAACGTGACGAGTAATGGAATTTTATCGCCCGTTACGGCACGGCCATGATTTACTGCTCGGGACGGGAGGCTGAGAGACACAAAGTTTGTAAACTCCAAGTGAAACCTAATTGATTTCACTAATGAGCATTCCGCATTCAAAGTCAATCTCTTAATTTGTCTAAAGGCTTGCGTAATTACTGCGAGAGCATTTTGCAGTGCTTCGCAGCAATATTGGAAACAATAGAACCTTCAGGCATTCCTTGGCGCCAATTTTGGTCGGAATGAGGTCAGGCTGCAGTGAGCCTTCGTTCCTTCGTGCGAAGCATTTTCCTTCGTGCGAAGCAAGCCAACATCGCCTCCAGCAACGGGAAGTAGGGTAAGGAATTTGTACATGACGTTGATGGTACTCCGTTTCCCGAGGAGGAATGCCAATTTTCACCATGCAGCTGAAAGAAAATTGTGCTGAACGTCCTCCCTTCTACCCGCCACTCAATGTTGCCTCGGGAAATTTGCTTCAAGAATTTAGGGGGTGACTTTTCTGAGGTGGCAAACTAATGGGATCGAGGCATGACAGGAAAATTTCCAACAAATGCAAGCCAAATGAGCAGCTTCTGGTTGTTTCCGTGTTTCTTAGTTGTTCATCAACCCATACACAAGTACACGTTTTGCTTCAAATTATGTAAATTATGCTGGAAATATGCAGTTAAGTTTAAGTTGTTTGTTTTTAATTACAAGTATTTATAATAAAATATAAAATTGGTATAAATAAAGTTCGGTATTAATGGGTGATGAAAACCTTTTCGATAAAGATCCCACATAAGTGCAAAATCATCTACTTATGATAATTTTAACAAAAATTTCAATTGTTGATAAGATCAAGAGATTGAACAAAAGATTCAATTCGTTCTGCTTTGCCAATAACTAGTTTTCTCCCCAAAACCGTGTGCTGCACATCGATGGAAAAGTCGGCCCAAAATATGACATCGACAAACATTAGCCCCACAAACATCCAGGGGTGATGTTTAGTTATTTTTTCCCTTCTTTTCTCTCTCTCTCTCT
>KE524984.1:443449-529524 GCA_000441895.2 Anopheles sinensis
CTTTCTTTCTTCTCTCTCTCTCTCTCTCTCTCTCTCTCTCTCTCTCTCTCTCTCTCTCATCCCACCATCTATTTGTTTCACCGAAACCATTGGCAGGCGAACTAGAAGCAAACAAACTAACGAGAAAACAATACCTTCCATCCCGTGGTGCCAGCCGACCGGAGGTGAAAGTTTCGTGTTTGCGGATAATAAATTTTACAAACAAACAAAGCAACGCCGCATCCGCCCATGGTCAACGGCCCACGGCCAGGGTTCGGAACTTTTCCGGCTGTTTATGTTTTATTTTTGTTTTTCCCGCACCGCACACGACTGAGAGCAGATTTGATGCAGCTCGGCAACTAAGCAACTTCGACTTGGAACGTGATAAATTCACCGCATGCCTGAAGTTGAGTTGACTGTCTGGGGTGTAGGGAAAGGGTGAAGCGAGTGTTGGTACGAAGGTATCTCAATGGCGATGACGGGAAAAGTCCGCCGTCCTCGGGTTGAATGACGTTCGAAGGAAAATCACTCGGCTTTATCCACTCGCGCAAGAGGATTAAAAGTCCTTACAATACCAAACCCAATACACCCACACATCGATTTTCTTGCTCGGGAAATGAGTGCGTGTATGAAGAAACTTTAACTTCCACCAAAATTCAACCCAAAATAGTCGCGCAATTTTTCCCCGACCAAACTGCAGGTGGAAACTTTATTTCGAGCGAAAAACTTTTCCTGAAAGTGATTAACATATCGCACGCGTTAGATATCAAACTTATCAGACCGAGCAACGGGGTTTGAAGTTTAGCATCAGGTAATAAAAATGAAAAAAGACACGATTCTTGGCTGGAACAAATTTTATGCTGTACCACTTTTCCATCGAGCACCAAACGGCGGTGGGTGGAAAGGCTTTCCCTCCCAGCGAAAGAACATTGCCTCGGTGTTTGGTAAGGAATATTTTGCACAAAACTTGCCACCGTTGAATGTTTTTCCTTTCCATGTTTAGCGACCGTGAATAAAAAGTTCTTCTTTTGGGTTTGAGTTTGCGAGCCTCACCTTCCACACCATCAACCCCCTTCCTCACCCCTATCTACAGGAAAAGAACGAATTGACGATAAAGAAATTTGGGAGTTTTCTCTTCGGTGGATTGTATACAAACGCAAAGCACGCCTCGATTACTCGGTTCGCGGCTGGTTACGCAAACATAGGCACTGAAATTTGGGCGCAAAGGAAACAGTTCCTCCCTTACATCGAGGGTTTCAACCCAGCAGCAACTTCCAACAATCCACCCGGTACGGTACATCATCGCTCCATCAGCGTTTTTGCTTCTTGCTTTCTTTCCTCTAAACGTTAGCATGCCTTTTTCGACATTACATCCGCCGCGTGCCTTTGTGCCCCGCTTTTCCTGGAACTCCTAAATTTATTCATTGCCGAAAATTTGATTCTTAATTTCACGGATCAATGGCAGCAGCCGGGACGGCAGGTTGCGAAGTTTGGAGATTACAACACTGTCGAGTTCTTCCGGTGCCTCGCTATCGATCACGATGAATGCGTAATTTCTTTTTATAAAGCGCGCGTGTTATCTTACCAATGCTCGGAACTGCTTCTTTGGAGCAGTTTTTTTTGTGTGCTAACGGAGCAGATTAAAAAGAGAATTTGGAGGGAAAAAAGGTCATGTTGCTACTACATACACACTCATCCAAAATGCGCTGGTTAGTTTTCGATTTTCATGGAAAGGTGTCGATTTCCGCCTGTGACGGCATTGCCCTTTTCGTCGTTTGACTTTTCAATTTCGAAATTTGATTCCCATTTGAGACCCCTCTACCCTCCATTCGCATGGTCCTGCGATAATCGACCTTTATGGATGCGGTAAAAAATGGTTCCATAATTGGAAAACCTTCGTTATAGCGTTTCCCTCCGTTCCTTGCTTTCTCGAAGCGTCTCGTGAATGGTTGAATGAACGAAGCAAAGAAGGTTGAACGAAAGTCGATTCGAAATATGAACAGGCTTTTCCCCGGCACGCAGCCACGCAACGGTTGAAGGAAAGGCTAACGGAAAAATTTCCCATAAATGAAGAAGAAGTAGGTCGAAGGATTCCAGCAGTGGGGGAGAAAGGCACGAATAAAATAACAAAAAGCGCTCGCCGGACGTGGAGTGGACTCCACGGAATTGGATTTACTTTGCACAGTTTGCACTCGTGCCTGCAATTTTTAGGAGTAATATTTTTATCGACTTTTTGTTTCCAATGATTTACTCGAAAATTTCACTCATAACAGCAAGAAAAACGCGATGAATTTAGTTTCGTTCATAATTTATTACTCAAAAACACCTCTTGTTACGATACGCATGGCAAAATGACATATTTAATCCTTGAAAAACGATACCAGAGGTAGCAAAGAATCGATTTTAGGTTGTGTTGTAGGCTTTCTTTTATTGAACATAATTGTTGAAGAATCAACTTTCTCTTTAAAATATAAAAAATCGCATCACTTTTTACTAAAAATATCCAACACGCTTAATGTCCATTATTTCCTCCATCCGATTCTTTTGCGATGAAAAAAGGCACTAAATTTGAATAATTAAATTCTACACCAACTGTACCGTGGGAAGATCATCGATCTTTTTACTTTTCCGTGAAGAGCAATCTCAACTTCTAGTACTTTTTAACGCAAAAAGCCAACTGTAAAAGCCACCCCAACCAAGACCACGACACAGCCTTTCAGTGCATCCCTCACCGTTGTTTAATTGAGATAAATTACACGCTTCCACTTAAAGCCACTTAGACAGCGGACAGCTGGAAAAACGGGCTACAACTCAAGGCCGAAAAGAACGAATCCCCCGCCGGCCATTCGATGTAACGTAGCAGCAGTTGGGCGTAATTAGGGGCTCTTTTGAAAACAAAGAACGATGGAAAAAGGCAAAAAGACCTCCCCGAAGGGAAAGGAAACGCTCGCTTGCTGCCAACATTTATTGCCGTGTGCATCCCACATCCTTTCCGATCGCCGGAGGATAAGAAGCGCCGTCGGCGGCATATTCGTCTCGGATGGAGCGGGATCTGTGAGGATCCGTCCAACAATTAGTGGACGTAAATGGAAGTGATGAAGCAGTTGGTAGCATCGTTCAGGGAAAAGTGCCCAACCGGCCTGTTGACTGCAACTTTCCTTCGCAGTGCCATTTCGGAGCGGTGTATAATTAGGTTTTTCCAACGCCACGAGGACGGCGTCTCAGTTGGACTTGACTGTGCGAGCTTCCAGCGACGTTAGACGTTGTCGCTTCCAGACAAAAGTGAAGTGTCATTCTTGGAAGGCTATTTTCTTCAACCGGTGATGACACAATTTCCTCCCTTCGGCACAGACCGCCTCGACCGAGAAGGGTTGCATTGAAAAATTCAACATTTATTATCCTTTGAAACAAGTGAAAACTTGCAGGTAATTACAGTGCTTAGAGTTGGCAACATTGTTCGAGAACTTGACCGGCTTCAGGTAAAGTACAACCGTGGACGTAATCAAATTCTGGAAACATTAACTTAATTGCATCTTCTTTGCTGGTAGAAAGTACTTTGGTAATGTGTTACCTTATCTTAATTATAGAATACATAAATCTTTGAAAATGAACGAATTTTGCTGCAGTTTTACGACAAAGTTATGATCATTTGTCACGCAAGGAAAGAACACCCGGGAAAACTTTTGCTCAACCATTTGCCTGCAGTATGACTTTGCACATTTTACATGACAAATGTCAGTTTTTCTCCTCAAACCAAGCCAAAGGGATATCGTGCTGTGGGTGCAAAGTTGCAGGAAAAACTATGCAGCCAGTTGGTTCATATCAGCGTTCACAAACAGTTCGGTAAGTTGGGATGCACGATTTTCCAGCTATGGCAAAGGGTTGCAAAACCGGTTGCTTACAATTTATTACAGTTTTAGCCGTTTAAAAATCACCTCTTTGCCAGCGGACATTTACACCTCAAAGACCCTCATTTATCACATCCATCGTAAAAAGGGGTTAACGAAGGAAAAACCCGAATCGGTTTGGGTATTTTCCGTGACTTTTGCGTTGGATGAGTATGGAAAATTATGGAATGTTACACGAACGCCAACAGTTTGCACGTATTTAATAAATTGTGCAACTGATACCTAAAAAGGAAATAACTTTATCTGTGAATTGAATCCTTACTAAAACACAGTATTTTGCGTTTAAATTGAAAATCTAATAAAGATATCTTATTTCAGCTTTTCAAAAGAAGCACTCTTCCATCGAAGCTGCTCTTCTGCTGATCAGGTGGCAAATGCAATTTGCCGAGGTGGAAGAAAAATCCATTTACTCCATTTATCGCCGTTCCACATGAGCTTTCCCGGCCATTTATTTTCAAAATTGAGTCCTTTCAGACCTTCCATGTAAAAGTTCTGCTCAGCACAAAGTCAGCACAGCGACGTAACAAATTACACGACCATCCTACATTTCCTGAAAGGGCGGCTATCATTTCCTGGTAAAAGGCACATCACCACCGACAACTGGTGTTTACTTCTACTCGGTGCACCTGGGGATTAGAGGAAAGTAAGCCCGAATGGAACCGTCAGCTTGGCTGAGAAAATCGTATCAAACGAGTAATCGATTGGCCGTGAATTTTTACACCTCAGCAGATCCGTTTCGGGTTCACAGTAGAAGTCGTTATTTCGACGAACAAGAAACGAAAGCAAATCAGCCGCGCGCGAACGTGAGCCATTTTGGGAATGCGAAAGTTTTTAATTGGAAAGTAATTCTATCCTGTCGTCTATCTGGTTGTGGTATCGATAGCATATCCTTCGCTCGGAAAATACTGTTTCCTGTTTTCTCAATCGGGAAAGCTTGGGCAACGCTGATAGCTGAAGTATACATTCCTGCGGTTCCACCCTGACACCTAAAGTGGTTAAGTGGGCGTGAAATAATTCATTCTTTTCTCTGCTTCCCGGAAGTAGGCTCCTTCCCCGAAGGAGGCAGTTACAAAGAAACACTTTTGTGAACAACGATCGATTAACAACCAATTAGCGACTAACAGATTCTGTTACACTTGAAAAAGTTTCACGAAACGGTTAAGAAGATGGTAAGCGGAAGAGTAAGAGCACTTTTAGCAAGGACACAATGAACTTGTAATTTAATTATGATTCGTGAAAAAACACGAATTTGTTAAGCCAGTTTCTGGAAGTGCTCACCATCTCATTTCGTGTGCATTGAATTAAACAACTTTCACCCGGTAAAATTCAATAAGCATTTTGAAATTGACGTAATGAACAACTGTTTTCAAACTCACCTACCTTCATGTAAAACACAGCAAATAATTTATGCCTTTTCTAAGGACCTTCGCACCTTCCATCGGGTGGTTTATCCCCTCCCTGAACGACATCTAATCGAGGCCGCAGTATGCTCTCGTGCCAGGTGCATTTCATCCCAAGTTCTGACAACATCGTCAGCGTTAACATGCACTCGTCTTCACTCGGTACACAACTTTGTACATTCACATCATCATCGTCAACTTCTCGGCCTGTGAAAACTTTTGAGAAGCGAAAGGTTATCCCATCCTTCCAAAGGCAAACATTACTTCGAAGCGGGCTCCGGTTGGGGCGCACGATAAAGAGCTAACAAGCGCATACCGGGAACGACATCTTGGCTAAATATATTATCAAAACACCACGACCTGACGGGGACAACGGTATGCTGACAGTCTTGACTCCCTCCCGTGCTGTCATGCTTCGGGTCTGGCCTGGAAAGGACGAAGGCAAGATTCAATTTGCTGTCCTTTAGAGCTACTCTCACCCTCCGAGAACCGATTATCATCTGCTAGAGTCCTTCAGTCAGCTTGGCGTGTCAGTAAGTGCTGGTGGAGTGCAAGGAGTGCATCGAGGGCGATACCCTGGCGTTGTTGACGTGCCTTTGCTTTCATATCGAACTACTTGGCATCCATCGGAAGGCATGCAACGTTGTGGCATAGAAACCCAACCCTGCAAACCTGCTCCACACCTTGCGTACTCCATTTGCACTTCATTGTGCCACTCGTTCATTAACGCAATTTACATTCAAAGCCTTGCCACGGCACGCTTCAGTAACTTCCATGGGCACTGCACGTCACGCCAATGCAGAATGACAATAATGGTTTATTTTCATGAGTAAATTTTCCATTTTCCATCACGCTATCGCACTGCGTTCTACTTTTCAATAGGCACTGACACTCTGCACTAGTGTGACAATTTTCCTAATGGACCGATGGTAATGGATGGATCGCACGCCACGGTTTCCGGTACCGGTTGGACGATGTCGGCTGCGCACTCCAAACGCCAACTTGTCAATCAAATGTTATTGATAGGTGCCATGCCTTTCTTCTCGATAACCGTGCTAAATGTAGGACCTTTCTTGCGCTGGTGCTATGCGACATTGATAGCCAAATTCACATAAAAATAGATTTTGGAACGGTCCTATTCATCTTGAGTTTTGATTATGTTATTGAGTGTTCTGCCTCTGCTAGTCTTCTTAGAAATTTGAAAAATAGACCACCATGGATAACATAATGTTTATTGGATTTTGGATGTCTTAAAAGCTATAAAAAGAGGTTAAAAATATACAAACTCAAATAACAGTTCACGATGAGTATCTATTTGCATGGATGGTGGTTTGGATGGTTTTAGTGGAACCTGACTTACAGCGGTATTAAAATCTTTTTATTATCACTAAGCAAAGGTCGTTCTGGAATATCTTGAAGTAAATTTAAAAGTACGTTACTAAGCAGAAACATATCTGGAATTTATTCCCATCTTGCAATCACCGTGACTTCAATAATAACTTTTTTTCATTTATTTTTATGGAAAGCAAATGAAAATATCCTTAAGCGACTTATTCAAACGAATCGGATTTCCTTCATTCTTTGAGTCTTGAGGATACAAGTTCCGTATCGTCTGTTGGTTTCCGCTAGGAATGTTATCTATTTTCATTATCGTAGAGAAGGATCCCAACCAATTTGTGTATTGAAAAAGATGCTTGTACATGTTTAGCTTGATATCTCGATTTGATGTCAAATCAACCATAATTTGATAACTTTTTCTATTTGTATAGGAAATCAGCTTTCAGCTTAAAGCTTCACTTTCCATTCCAATGTATGGGCCACAAATATAAACATTTCCTGCCTGAGCAAACTAGAATCAATTACATGCGAGCCCATTCGTGTCTAACGAACGAACCATTTCATCGGCGTTCGTGCATAAACAAGCTCAACGGAAACCATTTCGTGCCGTGCCGTGGTGGTGGAAACGGTATTAAAAGTTTACCATGGATGTGGTAAAATCAATTTGTCATCCCGTCGTGGCACAAGTCCATCGAGCGCCATTGAAACGGCCTTAAATTTGATTAGCTCGTTGCGGATGAAGCGTATAATTTTACCCAACTCATACGGCTGGCGTGCGATAAGCGGAGGGTTGTAAAATCAATTACACTGGCATACTCATTCGGTTCCTATGGCCACGGGTATCCTGACCACTAATTGGAACTGTTTGCAGAGCCGATCGCGACCCAACATTTCGTTGTGGATGATGATGAAATCGACCACAATTGAGGGCTCCATCCGCCGACGTGGAAGTGTTGTGGTTGATTTCCATAATTCACTCGGTTTGGTTTGCGCTACGTGGCAATGTTGTGAACTTTCAAATGAGTTTATGAGAATATGAGCTGATGGAAAGAACTGTAAACATTGTTTATTTATTCAACGAGTAGCTTAGTTAAATTATTCAACATATTCCAGCATATTCCATAATCACTTTGGTATCACTTTTTCATTGTATAGCTATTGAAGATTCTCTTTTCGCTCAATAACAGCGAAATTTGCAATACTCGACTTACTTGACGGATCACACAAATTTATCCTTAAAAATGAGTGCTGACAGGGCTCCCCAAATTCGCTGTTAAGCTGATCACTTTTCCACCCAAAAGCTACCGGAAACGAACGCTCGATATCCGGCTCCTGTAGCTCCCCACATAATCCATTTCCGGTTCGGTGGCTTTTGGATAACCACCGAGGGCCACTGAATGGGAGCAGGGATGTGGAGTGAACTTAACATTAACCGGCTCAACGCACACTCTCCGTTTTCGATGCTTACCGAGCACTCCATTGCTTGATAGACACACACCACCATAGCTAGGAGGATAATTTTATGTGCTGTTACTCTGCGACGAAGCTGTTTAAATCCCGTGGAAAAGGTGTGGAAAGTATAATGGGACGAAACAGTAACGGAAACGAACACCTTTTCGATCACTGTTGGGACTTTTTACTGGAGGACATAAAGGGAATAGAGCGGGGAGAGAGCGATTTTGCCTCCCATCCGTCAAGCAATCCGTCAAGCAATTGCGTTTGGCTGTTGCAGAAGTCAAGGTAAATATTTATCAAAGGTACTTTCATTGGTCCTGAGTGCTTGGGGACTAACTTTTACGGCAAGCTGCGTTTTTACGCAAACATTCTCCAAGGTTTAACCCAAAGCGAGAGCTGCTGTTTTTCTTTACACTTCCGGATGGGTTTGTCAGGATTGGAATTGTAAATAAACATGTACCAAACCCTGAAGTTAGCGTTAGAATAACAAAACCACCTTTGAACATCTTCCCTTCCCTTCTTCTTTCTGAAAAACCATAATTACATTTCTCATGAGCTGAAATGAAGGGATAAAAATAATAGACCTTAAAATATTTACCACATATAAAACACAAGTTATGAGAAAATAAGGATCCAAAATCACTGACGACCATTTGCTTAATCATAGAAAAACCAAACCAATTCGGTTAACAATTCTTAGTAATAAATCCTACCATGTTTGAACAAAAAAAAATCAAAATGAGTTAAATAATTAAATTATAATTAAATTTAAATTTCATTAACTGCTCAAAACTGTTTCTGATAACATGCTTCACTCTTCCCCCTTTCGTCCGCAGCTGCCCTACCGGAGGTGATACAGCGCAACTGTCGAAACTGTTCGCCGCAACAGGCCCAGAACGCCCAAAAGCTGACGAACTTCCTGCAGACCCGCTACCCGGAAGTGTGGGCGATGTTGATACGCAAGTACGGGGCCGTTTAAGCGAGACGAAGAGACGAAGAGGAAGTTCACCAGCAGAAAAGGTTTAAGCATTCGCCAAATTTTCATCTCACATCCAAGAACATCAGACAAAACATGAAGCATCGACTCCAGTAACTAG
This sequence comes from Anopheles sinensis, assembly GCA_000441895.2. Taxonomy (NCBI): domain Eukaryota; kingdom Metazoa; phylum Arthropoda; class Insecta; order Diptera; family Culicidae; genus Anopheles; species Anopheles sinensis. The sequence goes on from KE524984.1 coordinate 452,627, forward strand.
TTGAGAAAACCACTCCTTCCATAATCGAATTATGCAACTACCACCGTTGTGACATGTATGGGAGAAATTTGAAGACATTTTGTAGTGAAAAAAACGAATTGAGAAAAACAGTAGGTTTTGAAAAGAAGTAACACACCCATGTACCACCCATTCAGCTGAAGTTTAAAATTTAAAGGTGGATTCGAAAGCAAAGCAAGGGAGTTGAAGTTTCCATTCGAGGACATTCAACTGTCTTGAACATTTATTTTCCTTTCCCATGCTGCTTGTGACAGCTATCGAAGGTGATTTCGGGGACCCTTCTTCTCGGAAGCATTTCGTTTACTTTCCGGGCGCAGTTCCTGTGATACTTTATTTATCTTTCAACAGATACAACAAACAGGGAGCACCATTTTTGGGTCTTCTCGCAAACCTTTCGAACACTTTAAAGCAATTGTTGCCTTTCGTTCAATTGGCGATAGCCCACTTTCATCTCACTTTAATGTGTCCGATCTAGTTTTACTCCCACGATGCGAAAGCTAGTCGTATGGAAATGTTGCCATTTCTATCTCCCCGGCAACGCCTGACGAAAGCGGCTTAGCGAGTTTTTCCTTGCGTCCATACCGGGTTGACGCTCGCTAAATTTGTTTGTATGACAGCGACAAACAGTAACGCAGCGTGGAGATGCATAATCGGATTATGGGCCCGTAGTGGTTTTCTTGGCGATCCAAACCCGTACCATCAGTTTCATCAACAAATTCACATATCTCGAACAGCGATCAAGCGAAACCGTGCGGGAAAGAGAGTGAAGAAATATCAATAATATCACTGCTGGAAGAAATAATAATACTATGTGATAGAACCATATCCCTACAGAGTCCTAAAGCGTTGGCTTTCGATAGGCGACAGACACGGTTCTCGTCTAAGGCGAGAGAAGCATGGCACGAGTAAGAAATGAGAAAAAGTAGCACAAAGCCAAGAGAAGTCGGACAACCAGACTTCTTAAATAAAGCGATAACCATAAAATCCATCAGCAGATAAACGTTAAGCTAATGTTTAAATTTGCAACTGATAAACAATATCGATTCCAACATGGCGGCCAAAACCCACTCCACTTTCGCCCCCACACACAGCAACAAAATTGACTATAACTGTCCCACTCTAGCTCTCTTACTCCTTGAAAAGCGTTTACACGTTCAACCAACAGAGTTCATACATTCGATAAAGACACGGAGACACCGTGGTAGGGCCTTTTACCGTGTAGGACTTTTACAAAAACCAAAACAAAGCAAAAAAAGCAAATCAAAATTCGATCCATGTGATTCGGAAACTAAACGAGAAATATCATCAACTTTTACAGTGTAATCCAGTGTTAGGTTAGTTTGGAGTAATAAAGATGAACGAAGAATTAAAACTACATGGTCCACGTTTTAAATGTTTTATTTTCACTTTACTACATGACTTACTCATTCGTTTAGTGTCCATTTTGAACTATATAAGATTATTCTGCTCGTTTTCATTTAATTATCCATCTGATTGACTTTAATTTTAATAAATTCCGAAACATCTACCCAAAACATTTCCCGGGCACGTGTTGATGGATTTCTTCCTTTCGTCTAATCACGTGCGCGAACGTGACGTTGAATTAATTTCACGGCGAACCCTGTTTAACTTAACATCCTCTTCCTTTTTCCGAAAGGTTTTACATACCTGGTTATGAAAAAAATTTAATGTTGAAAATATAATCATCTCTTTCGACCTAAAATGGATTAAGTGCTTTGGTGAATAGAAAGAAAGATTTATCTTCCCTTTTATTTGAATAATGGTTAACTGTATATTTTTCGCGTGGCTGATTTCTAGTACCTTAAGCTTATCAGTTTATCGTCATCACATAAACAGGCAATAAATTTCCTCCATCGGATAATCAATGATCAATGCACAGCGTTCACCATTCTTCACACATTGGCCCCTTTTTGCTTCTGCTTACAAAGGCAGTATCTTCATTTTATCGTTCGTTACACTTCTCGTGCCGTTACTGGGCCCAATTTTCCCGCTGGCCAATGAAAAACCGACCGAAAAAAAAATAAACCATCGATATTCTTTCCGTCTCACGTGAAAAGAAAAACCATTCTAGCTCCTATTTCTGTAAATCCGCTTAATGGCAACATGATTCAGTGGCTTTGCTTGTACCGAGCACACCCGCAGCCTCTCTTTTACACTCCTTCCCTCCGGGTCATTGTAACAATACGGTAACAAGCTCTGGCCCGGCGGCACGATCAACCGATGGGCGACCGGTCAAATGGGTCGCCCACAAATCGGACCGGCACGAATCCTAACGAATGTCACATAGTGTGCCATTCCGAATCGCCGGAAGGACAATTTCCTTCATCCGGATTTCGTGCCGTACTAAGTAAGGCACAACACACAAAATAAAGAGAAAGGTAAAGCGACGTTGGCGACGTGAAAAGTGGTACAGCACTTTCTGCGTTGGGTTTGAAATAGGAAGGCCTCGGGTAATGTACGGGATGATCTGGGTAGAAAGGCACGGTAACAACACCCTCCGGAGGGAATTGTCGAAGGACACGAGCGCCCCGTATATCGAAGGCTATCGTCGTTCGTCTTGGGGAAATTTATTATTATTTTTATTATCAACTACAACCAGCACGTTTGGGGACCGCACGTCTTTCATACGCAGCAACGGCCAAGGGTACGGATTCGTTAAATCGTATCCAACCAATATGTGTTTCCCAGCGGGAAAAGAAAAGAAACCGGTCCCAAATGCTCTAGAGCAGGGGTCGGCATGCGTTTCTTGAAAAGGGCCAGATGATGGAAAAGAACTCGCAAGTGCGGGCCGGATACCTTAAACCATGGCTTAATGTGTTGAAAATAATATTAAACCCTTTTTAAATCGAGTATCTTTTTTTAAATAGTAAAATTACATAAAACTGTATTATAAAATGAAATATTTGAAGTTAATACCTATAACTATTTGAACCATGTGGCCTTATGTTTATTGAATTATGTACTTTTTCAACATAAAACTTTTTGTTCATTGTACCGTAAATTATTTTTTTCTTTGCTGTAAATTAATGCTCATCTCAAATGTCGAGGTTTTATGGAAACTTTTGAATATTGTGTTCTATATTTATATTTCATTAAGGTGTCGAAAGTTGTATTCCTTGACTTTGGGAGTAAAATAAACACATTATTTTGGCACTGGAGACATGGAATTTGTCGAGCGATCTTGAAAATACGATGGAAAAAGTTTAAAAAAGTATATGAGTATGCCATTGGAGACCTCGTTCAACAATTTCAACGTGCATTTTTGGGAAACAACATAAGTGATATTGTGAACAAATCCGTCAAGAATTGAGATTTTTTTCATATGTTGCACTGAAATTTTCTAAAGGGCCGGATAAAATCAGTTGGCGGGCCGGATTTGGCCCGCGGGCCGGACTTTGCCGACCCCTGCTCTAGAGTCATAACCGTCCTTCCCTGTGGAATAGTAGACCACGTCATTGAGCTTATCAGAGAAGCGAGAAACTGTCCCCAAAATCCCAGCAGAATACAAGGGGGAGGAAAATATTGATTGAAATCATCGTCCCGTCAACAAGGATTGGAGGCCCGTCATTCGATGACGCGTATCGTTGCGCTAGCCAAGCCGTTGCCATGTTTGAGTACTTATTTGATACGACTCTCTACACCTTCTTGTGATATTTTCTTTCATTTCACTTCCTTCAGTTAGTTCGTACCCACCATTTTATTTTTCTCATTTGTTCTCGTTCCTCAAATCAGTGGATTGACGCCTTCACTGTTCCCGGTTCTGCCACAGTTCCGTGCAAATGGTATTTTGGGTGAGCAATTTTCATCCGAATCGCTCCACTGAGTATCCCGCACCTTTTTTGCTTGGAAAGGTATTTGACTTGTTTTTTCCTGATACGAAAAAATTCTGCAATATCGCAAAGAAAATTCCACTGACGGTGCGTTTTGTTTCAGGCTTCATACCTCGAAAGCCGTACCATAAGCTCCGATAATGACCACAGGCATGGAATGATCTAATGAAAATCCTTGGAAAGTTTCGATACCTCCGAAGAGGAATGCTGGAGTGTGAGATGGGTCGTAAAATTACCACTGGTCTTATCGTACTTAGAAAGCTTCTTAGCGAGAAAATTGTTAGAACGAATATCTTCTTTGCGAAACCTACTTCATGTATCTTCTTCGTACTGAGTTTGTTTCATGATGAGCGCAAGGATTACGGTTAGCTCTGGCAAAACTTTGATCCATTTTGACGCCACTCAGTTTTGTGCTAGTTATACGAGCAGAGCTTTCCTTCGCTTTTCTTCTGCCAGTTCAAGGACCACCAGGAATGTCCATTCTGGAGAATGTATGTGGATACCTTTTTACGCTATTAAAACTTAACAAACCATCAACCACGACGGGATGGTGACCAACATAAATATTGGATGACATTTGCCTCGTTTCATCCTTTTTGGTACGAAATCGGAGCAATATCATCCTTGAAGGATGCGTACTTTCGTAAACCGATTCCGCCATCTGAACCGTCCGAAAGGTTCACGCTTCGAAAAAGGGATAGCCCATAAAACGGTTTATAGTCCCGCCGTGGAACATTCAACCTTTGTGGCTCACTCTCCGGCGTGTGTCTTTCGTTTCCGGAAAATCCTAATTGAAATTAATACGGCATTCTCGGCAAAATAAGTTTCCATGTGTGTTCTCGTTTCATCAGAGTGGGTTTCGGCTAAAACACGCGTAACAAACTGCTGGAAATTTGAGACCCTGGAGTCCCAGATCTTGAAGCAAAAAACAAAATGGGGGAAACAATGGTCGGCAGGTTGATCAAATTATTTCAACCGAACCATACGACGACTGAACTTTCTTTTCTTTGCAATGCGTAGCGAAACTTCCCATCCGACCCCGATGTAAGCCATAAATTCGGCATAATTTATGCGTTGCCTGTGCGCAACCGTTAATGCTACCGAAGCGTGCTTGTAGGTAAATGAGAGAAGCTGACGACTTTGAAGGAGGATGTTTCGATGCCAAGCCCCGGGCAGGAAGGGTCCCACATTACAATGCTCTTTATGACCACACGTCGGTGCCGTAAAACGGGACAGATTTTTAGGATAAAGAACACGTGTGGATCCCGTTTACGTTCTGTAAGTAATAAATTGTGATTATTAGGCAAAACATTTAAGCTGACAAAAACATATGCGTTTTATTACGAGGAGTGCGGAAATAATTCCATTGCGCTTTTATTTCACTCTTTTCGCAAAATAATTGATGTGACCGGCATCTAACAGCTCCAGCCGCTAATCGAATCGAAAGGTTCTTTATCGAGCTCCCCGCTAGCGATCATTATCGCAAATCCTTCCGAAAGCACGTATTGCTTATGTTGTTATTTTAATCGTAAGCACTCAGGCGGAATTTGTCAAGGGAGTAGTTGTACATTATTTTCTTTCAGCCGTCATTGGCTCAATTTCTTCCCGAACAGCCATTTCGCAGTAGCTTTTCTTCGAGCCTTCGAGTACGAAGAAACGAACACGAAAACACATCGAAATCAAGCGGAAGTGACATCAACGAAATGGCGAGCAGTAAATCTTTCCCCGTTCACTACGGAACGTTTGGCGTTCCGTCCGACTGGAAGCAATGGTACAATTTATCGCTCCCCGGTTGCGCTTGAGATGGTGAAGAGAAAAATTGGGCTACTTCGATAAACGGAAATAGAAAACCAAGCTGCTGGCAACGACCAAGTCAAGATTCGAAACATGTTTTAGTGTTGTCGAGATGAGATGGCACTGACATGTAACATCCGTTGGTTTGGAAAGCGAATGAAAAGTGTTGTTTAGGAGAGGAATAAAACTGAAATTGAAATATTTTCCATTTACGCGCCAAGCTGACGATAACGCTTTACCGTGGCTTCACTTTGGGGACACGCGATTTTCCAACGCAACCAAGCGAAGCTCGTCGATTTCTTCGATATATCCAAACTGTGAGAAGAAATCGATGCGCTACCAGCCCGAAGTGTCTCAAGAGGTACGGGAGTTCAACAACCACAAAACAGGCACCCTCAAAACTGCCCCCCTCTATTTGCTCCCAGTTTTAGCACCGAAAATGGTCCATCTGTAAGTTCTCAGCCATCGAAAACACGTGTCCTATCGAGACATCCTTTTCGGCGCTTTACACAACCACGACACAAACACATACATACTCAAGGAGACCGGTACTTGGCGTAGAAGTTTCTAGTGCTGCTAATAAAGAATACTCGACGTTTTGGAAAAGGAGCAGAACCCAACCGATGCCACCTAAGTAAGCGTCCGTACGGTAAAGTTTATCCTTTTTAAGAGCTTCCTCGACCCGAAATCCCGAATGGAAAATATTCAATGAACAACATGTCGAGTAACGAGCGGGACGAGGTCGACGGCTGTGGCAGGACAAAATAAGGGTAGATAGTGTTGGCGGGGAGTGGGTGGTTTCTGGAGGTGTTAGCTCGCTGGGAGTGAAACCACTTCCACGTACTACTCCATCGGCAGGAACCGGAAGCTCTTGTGCAAACACAAACATATTGACACTGATGCATATTTAATCAGTGCGAAAATCTCTCCCCTTTTGGCTTGCTTCCTTTCTTGTACGCACTGGGAATGCTTTTCACTTAAAGCAATGCCGGCAAGCTAACGCAAACTTTGCGCACCTATTCTCGGACGTATTTACTGATGGCATACTTAAAGGAGAATCAAACAAACAAGCTGTGGTAGGATACGAGAGAGTGGAATCGTGTTGGCAGATCCCTGCCGACCTTCGCTGATGGCCGTGATTGATTTTGTCGGAAAACCTAAACAGTAGCTGAATAGAAAACATTCTTCATGCACACAAAGTTGGCCGTACTGCTTTAGGCAACGACAGAAAAGCAAAGACAACTTTGGTGTTGGAACTACCACTGTTTGAGTTAAGTGGAAGATACCCCCAACTAAAATATCTGTGAGGATATTGTAAATTTGTTGCTCTATCCACGATGCACAAAGGAGGATATTATTGTCTTTTTCTATTAAACACAAATCTTCGTTAGTCCGATTAGTGGATAAGTTTTATGAACATGTATCGTTTTAGAAAAAGAACGAATATATTTCTAGTATTGTTGAAAAATATGTTTAACCTTATAAACCGTTATAATATAATTTGAATCTCGAAATTGTTTTAAAAGGATTATACTTGTATTGATGTTTGACATGAAAAGCAATGTGCAGTTTTCGGTGCATAATTTTCTTATAACATTAAGTACTTGTATGTTTATTTATAATGAAAAAAAATGAGGTCATGAACAAATGTTGAGGAGCATAGTCTCTACAATTACATTCTGTTTCTGATATAAACAATCAAAATACCAATAGAATACTTTTTATTTTTTTGACTAATAATTGGATCAAACTGCCAATTCCGAAATTTGGGGGACCGCGTCAATCGATAGCGTGTCCACGCATGATTATTCACGAAGATGGTCGTTACGCCAAGAAGAATAAATTCAAAATTTTGTGTTAATTATTGTCAATAATTTGAATTTAAATTGGTGAGTAAAGATTTACAATTATTGGTTATAATTCTTAGTTCTACAGAATTCTAATTAGTTAAAAAACAACATATTTGAAGTTAATTGATAAATAAAGAAAACAGGTTTAGAGCAAAGAATAGTTGTGCTTATGTTCTTTTAACTAAAATGTATCACCTGAAACTACGAATATTCGACTGAAAAATTGTTAAAGAACGCTCAATATTTATAGAAAATTACAGTTATTTTTCTGGATTGCTTCACCTGCATCACATTTCCTATATTAATTACCATTAAAAGATGTACCCTCGAATGAACACCCGTGGCCCGGTTGGGTAAACGATCAGCAAGCGATAATGGGTTTCCTTAAGCACCACTTGATGATGTCAAGGAATCAATAAGTAGACTTACCTTCGTCGGGTCGGGTGACGACGCCGGAAAATGGCTTTCCATGGCTTCCAACACCTCAGTGCAGGAGTCGTTAGGAGAAATTGTATCGTTTTCTTTTCCCGCAGCAGCGATACCTAGCCGGCGTGTGATGAAAAAAGAAAACGATGAAGAGCACCCTCTCGTGAAAAACATTTTCCAGAAGCACAGTAAGAAGGATGTGCCGGAAAAGGTTCAACGTCAGCAGCTCGGCGGCTTTGTGATGCCTTTTAATTGGATTTCCCTGCAGGGCGTACCGCTTTAGACGACACCAGACGACGCGGCCGAGCCGTGATCTTTGAGCAACATTTTCAACTCCATTAATCATGATTAATTAAACAGCTCAAGCTCTCAAGTTTTTGCGCCGCCCGGAGTGAAGCTTAAAATCGCTGTCTCGCTCGACTCGGTTGCCAAATATGCAAGGCCACCTACTAGCGACTGGGCGCCTCCATCGTCCTGCCAGGATACCGAGGAAGTCGTCGGTGCAATTTCGGCACCGGCCAGCGCATAATCTCAAGAAAGGAGGCAATTAAAATTTCACAAATTACTTCTCTTCCCATTACCGTGTGCCTTTGCTTTATTTTCTATACACTTACTTTTTTTCTCTATTCTTCTCTTTCCGATCCTGCCACGCAGAAGCCCTTTTCCCGGTTTTTCTTTTACACATCTTGCCACCCGCGGGCGAACGATGCCGCGACTCAAATGGCTCACTAATGATTCAGCTTACGTTACCTCGGCTCCGTTGGTAGTTTGTTTATACGGCGGATTTTTGCCCTTCCATTATTTATTTGCCGCGGACTTTCCACCGGCACCGGGTGCGGCACGGAGGAACCGAGCGGGCCATAAAAGCGCTACCTAGGAAGCCATCTTTTCCTGGCCAATTTGTGCCGAGATAAACAAAACCGACGCGGTCGTTTCACCGTATGACGCTTTTACCGGTTTGGGTTTTTATTTCAACTTGCAAGACCTTTACGAAGTTCGTTCATTACAATGTACGGGCTACCATTTTCAAGAATTTCCATTGCGTTGATGCAATTCCACGAACGGTGATACCACGTTGTGCACAAAGTTTAAGCACAATTGGTGTGCTTGAGTTAAAAATTCAAAACTTCATATACGAAAATTCTGGTGAAAAAGCAAGAAATTTTATACCATTAAATATAACTTTTCATTCTTCAACTATAGCATTTTTTAATTTATTTTCGTAAATAAAATATCAGGAACCAAATTTGCAATGCAAATGTAAGTGAAAGAAACGAATATTTGGAAGAAATTAAAACTCCCTTACGACGAGCAACTTCTTATCGAGCACGCTTTTATCTACTTCGAAGCGCGTTCATCCTTCGTGGTAAATCCAACGCAAAGGTTACAAAAACAAGCTGAATTTTGATACTGCAAAACTTTAATCCCTTTGGAACACGAAACATTATCCAAACGAAGAAGAGTCCACCACTGGGACACGCGGCACCAAGTTTGTACGGTTCACCAGAGCAGGAAATCAAAGGGAAAAAAGTTTTTCAAAGTAAAAGGTCGACAGATTTCGTGTTCACCATTATTCCTGGCCACGGTCGTCGCTAATAGCGCCGAGATTACTTTCTTATGAAAGTGCAGGGAAAACAAAAATGTATTTTTATTCTTCTACCGTTTCAAAGTTGGGGCGAAGAAACGATAAGTATCGTCCGGTCGTACGACGGTGTTTTAAATATTAAGGTAATCCTTCGCAATTCAAAGTATGGCGACGGAAAAAGTTAAGAAAAAGGGAAAGATATGTATATCCAAACATGCGGCATCTAAAAGCAAAAACTCAGGTTAACGAACAAGACTTTTATACTTCGGTCAATGGTCTTGCTATCTTTTTATTCATAGTCCGTGAATTATAAACCCCGTGCTCGACATGGTCCCTTCAGGTTTACCACGCAAAAGAGGATGCGTGCGAGGGGAAGAATTTTTATTCCACTTGATAAACAACTCCTTTCTCTACCAACAGGATGCTGTTGAAAAGTTTGGAGCTAACAATTATTTGCCAACCTCGCTGTAGATTAAAATTTGCATAATTACATTAAATCAACATCCGCTCCCAAAGTCGCGCATTTCGCTCAACCTGGACACGTTTTTTGAAAGATTTGTTTGGGGAACCGTACGTGCAGCATGATAATTAGATGGTAAGGGAAATACTCTTTTGCTTAAAAAAATATTTCTCTACAAATATCCCTTAAAAAAGTACCTCGTAATGCCAACGATGAGCTACGGGGTTTAAACTGTCAAAGCTACATTAAAGATACATTTGCCGAGATGGACGTGCTTTACTATCAATTTCTTTTTATTCTACCGACCCGTTTTGTGGAAAAAAATAAAATACATACACATCAGCTACAGGAAAGCAGTAAATTCAATCAAATTCTACTCACGTCCGACAACAGCCTTCCACGAGCCTACGAGCTACGGGCGGGTTTCGCTTCGGCTTTCTTTTCCCGATGAAGTCTTCTTTCCACGGGAATGTTGCTTTTGCCAATAAAAACGATATAATTCAAACGCCCCACCGCCAACGCTTCGTTATTGAACTGCTTAAGGAAAATAAATTTTCCTTTTTTATTCGACCCTGATCGACAGGGTTGGGCCGATGCCATGCCAGACGGTGTGCCTACACGGCACCCACCGGAAGGCCCTGGTAAAATCTCGGATATCAGTAGGACCTAGACGAGTCTCCGCTTCTGTGGAACGAATGCGTTGACAAAGGAAGTTTTTGTTCCATTTCAACGCACAAAGGCCGCTAACGAACTAGCCAGCAAAATTGTGGCACCGGTTTGATTCGTTATTTATTGGTGGCGCCGGTATTGGATTGCTTCCTTTTTCAACGTTACATTTTCAATACCACCTTCCCTTACAAGGGAATTTATTTAATAAAATTTTATAAAATGAAAGAAATGTAAATTCTATGATTGACGAAGGATGCCTTTCCCGTAAAAATACAATTTTAAAACTCGTAAAAAGTTTTTTAGTGCAAATGATCCCATTTCCATTGGTGTAAGTTAAACATTCCACACAATCAACATAACCAAATATCACAATAATTTTAACCTAAAATGCAGCTCATAATTTATTTTATATTATCTATGTTAATTATTATTATTTAAATTATCAGATGTTCTGTATATATTCGGTTTCTACAAGTGAGTGTTATTAAGAATATTGTTTTTGTAACGACCATCGTTGGTCATGACTGTCCCATGAAGGGCTTACAAAACGTTTTCCCTAGCGTACATGGATAGTCTGTCAGAGCTCTCGTACAGAGGAGGGTCCGACCTTCGTTGGGATTCGAACCCACCAACGCTCATGGGTCGATTTTCTATCCGGCGCTACATAATCATTTCAACAATCATCACAGCTCGGCTATATAATCATAATTTTATGATTAACTTTTCAAATTTATTGATAGTAACATTAGCGATTCTTCAATCTTTAGTGCAGATCACAGTTTTCAATAACAATTTACAAATTTCATTGATTGTAGTGCAAAACCTTTCAGAATGATATTTGCAAGGAGTACAAATCTGATAAAATGTGATAATAGTTCCCCTGACGTACAATTACATGAATGCGAGCTTTACTAGATATCGAGCGCGAGGATTTTCTTTCAAACAGAAGAATGGACTCACCTAACCGATGATGGTATGTGGCTACAGGTTTCATCGCGGTTCTGTTGTAACCCAAATCAAATATTCCTTTTTCAAAGAAGCTGCACTTTACGGGGACGATTCAACCAATTCGATTCCAAACAGTTATCGGACACTAATGATTCGAGTGCTGAAAATACAGGTCGCTCTCTTAACATCCGATCGAAACCACATTGTACGACATGGAGTTCATTTCACTGGTCCGCCCCTGGTGGTATGCCACAGGGTGCAAAAGACAAAAACAGTCCATTTTCCGGTTTCTCCTTCTCCTCCATTGCATGGGAAAACTTCATTTCCAAACCGTGCCGGAAACGCTTCAACTCCAAACCCCCAATGGAGGGAAACCAAACAGCATGAAACCCCCTGATGTTAGTTTTCCACGTATTTCCGGCGGCAGCGATGCTATGCTAGCTATTGACATTTACTAGCTGCGAAAACGATACGAAACAGAAATGCGGAGCACGGGCAAGAAAAACTTTACCAACCGCACCGAACCGAGAGTTCGGCTTTCTTGTTCAGCAAGCAAAATTCGCTTCCGATTGCATTTGCGGGCAAAATCAACAACTATTGTAGAACTGCCCGAGTACCGCACTTACTTGGCGCGGACGGTAGGAAAACTAAAGAAAACGAACATCGCCAACGATGGAACGCAGCTCACAACTTCCATCGCGGTGAAGTTTACTTTTCTTTCGGACTTTATTTTCCAATTCGCTCCCGGATACCCTTGCTTCCGATTACACAGGCTGCGAAGCGCGAGAAAAACAGTTGGTATTTTCGCTCCGAGGAAAACAAAACGCAAAAGGACGCTCTTTCCACCAAACAACAAACCCAGGAGCATATTGAATGCCAAGCACGTGGAACGTGGATCGAGCTTCGACGCGAAGTGAAAAATAAAAGCTTATAAGGACCTCATCGTACTGCTTCCCAGAAACCGGGTTAGTTAGATTCATTGCCCAGGGTTTTTCTCCGATTCCTACGATTCGTTTTAACACCCACCACAATGGATGGGAAAACGTCGCTTGTCGAATGTGCCCGTTTTCTATTGCACGTCCCCACGTTCCCGGTACGGAAGGGTAAAATTATTCCAATTTCATTGTTAGAGAACTAAGGAACCCTGTTTCCCCGGAAGTCTCAACACTAGTATAGCATGTAGGCTATATTTCTTGTAAGTTATTTCTACCCAAAACAATTAAATATAAACTGAATTGTTTTGTTTTTGGTTATAGAATATGGAGTTAATTTCTTTTTACATCTCACAAGAAAGGAAATTAAACATAACTCTTTTGTAAAAAAGCGACTATAAGCTTAGCTGATTTTTTTTATTCCAACTTGCTATGCAGTTTCAGGTCATAGTAATCATTATAAGGATACGGCCTCCATCGAATTAACATCTGTATCAACCGGGTCTAGATTTTCACAGCCGATACTTGGCCGCACGTAGTATGGGAAACTTGTCACCGGAACACGTTCCACGGAAATCGTCCAGTCCCAGATCGTTAATGGAAATGCCACCCAGTCCCTTAGCCTTCACGTACGCCGCCTTGTTGCCAGCACTCTCCGGATCCTCGTACGACAGCCAGATACCGTGCTCCTGATTCTCGTCCGCATTGCGGAAGCCGTAGGGGCCGAAGCGCTTCGTCGGATCGTTGATCTTTCGCAGCGGATACTCAGCACCCTTGAGATTTGCATTTCCAGGGTTCGGCAACTTAGCGCACACCTCACTGAAGCTGTAGAATCCGGGAGTCGCCGTGTACGGTCCAGCAGGTGAAGGACCATCGGCCGGGATCGGTGGCACACCGGTAATACCGGAGTCTTCGGTAAGTTTCCATCCCCGTCCGTACGTTGCGATTCCAACGACGATCTTGTTCAACGGGGTTCCCTGTTTGTTCCAGTCCATCACCTTCTCATCGACGTTGTTTCCAGGGACGCGCTCCGATGGCGGGTAGATAGGAGCCGTGTAGTCTCCCTCCTTAGGGTTACGTTCCGGAGTTTGCTGATCGTAGGCCGCGATGTTCACGTAGTCCAGGTTATCCTTCAGCAAGGGAATGTCCAGAAACATCGTCTGATTTACGTGGGGCAATTGGGTGTAACCCAGCTGGAACTTGTCATGAGCGAACGCGTTTTTCAAATCGCGAACCAGTGCCGTAAACTCCTCCTTATGCTCATCGGCCTTCGGATCGAGGATGCTATCACCGGTAAAGAGTTTCTTGAATCCGTGCCATAGCTTGCCGGGCAGACCACGGATGCGTCTTGGTTTCGTTTGCGGAAACTGCCAGGCCAGATCGAGTCCATCGAACTCGTACGTCTTCAAGATCGTGTAGACACTGTTCACGAATGCCGTACGCGAACCACTCGATTCCAGCAACGACAGATACTTCTCGAATGGCTTCTCCTCGCTCAGGTCATGGTAACCGCCGACGGCAAGGAACACCTTCAAGCCCGGATAGCGCTTCTTCAGCGTCGTCACGGCCCGGTAGTGACCTTTGCCCGAGTCCAGGTCAAGGTCTGCATTCAACGCAGTCAACCGGTACGTTTCGGCACTGACACCAGCATAGCCGTAGATTAAATGCGTACAGAAAGGCAGCGCCAGCTCTATATCAGTCACGGTCACTTTACCCAGTCCTGAAATGGAACGATGGAGAGTATAAGTGTATGTGCGTCATGGTGCGAGCTCGTAATCAATTCCCATCTCAAACAAGTGCACGATCGTTGCTTGTGTTGAAGTAAATCTCTTCTCCTTCTAGAAACATCTTAACAATTGTAGGTCGCACCTTTCAGCTGATAATTCAAACCGCCTGCTCGACTGCATCATTCAACCACCTTCTTTATCATCTCGTTCTACGAACATCACCGCACAACCGACAAGTGGCATCAATTAATCGCACAATTCAACAACAAAGATCGTTCTTACCTTCTCTCAACGAATTGCTGCCATCGTAGTAGCAAAGTACTTTCGGTCCAGTGGTGGCATTCTGCGCCCGAACGGTCACTCCAAACAGCCCCAGAACCAGGGCCAAGACGCTTGCCCTCATCGACCACATCTTTAACGATCACACAGTCCCGGAACGGACACTTGAAGCGCAACGGAAACGGACAACTTATAACGTTCACGTCTAGTAACGCACTGCTGGTAAACCTGTTAAGCTGATCATCTCTTATAACTCCGATCAAGCGTAGGCCTTTATTTCGTGAGAGAGTCGCGAGCTCAACCGATCATCGCGAGATCAAACGTGTTTGTGAGAACGGGATTGCATTAGAAAATTACACTTTTGAAAATATTCTCAGAGTGTTGAAAAGGATTCTCTTTTTTGGGAGATCACTTTGATTCTTTGCTTTTTCTGGAAATTCTGTTGTTTACGAAAAAGAGGATCCTGTAATCCAAAATACGCTTTGCTATTAAATTTCAAAAAAATGTGATCAGTAGAATGCCTTATACATCTAAATGTAACTACCGAAAATAAAGCGAGGGTCTATTAACCTGTTAGCCAAATCGTGATTTGTCCTCTTTGAAGTTATTTTAATGTCATCAAAACAAACCATCATAACAAGAGAGACGCGTATCTTAAGCTGTGTAAGTGAGTGAATTATTTTATTAGCGGTGGTTTTTTCTTACTGACATTTAAATATGTTGCGCAAAGTGAGGCCATTACAATGTCGAACTAACCGGGTTTAGAATTCATCAACAGCTGATAAGTGGACAAGGACAATGAAGAAGATTCTAAGTAATTGATAAGAATTACGCTTGCGTGAATAGTATGTTTAAAACGAAACATTTGTGGCATTATGGATCGCATAGCTCAATTTGGAACAGAATTTCACAAATGATCCCTTACCGCACGTACAATTGGAAACTTCTCCTCAAAATATTGACCACGATAGTCATCCAGCGCCAGATCGTTGATCGAAACGCCGGCCAGTCCCTTCGCCCTCACGTACGCCGCCTTGTGGCCAACGCTGGCCGGATTTTCGTACGATATCCAGACCCCATTCTGTTTAGCCGTCGGAATGCGGAAAGCGTACGGACCGAAGCGCCCGGTAGGATCTTCGACATTCGTCAGCGTTGGATCCATCATCGACTTTGGGCTCAGAGCCGTATAATTTCGAAGTCGAAAGCACACCTCGCCGAAGCTGTAGAAACCGGGGGTTTGTGTAAACCCTCCCTCTTCGGAGGGACCTTCAACCCGAACGGGAGGGATCCCGGTGGTACCGGATTCCTCCACCATCTTCCATCCACGGCCGTACGCGGCAATTCCAACAACGATCTTATTCAGCGGCATTCCCTGAGAACTCCATACATTCACCATGCCATCGACGCTGTTTCCCGGGACACGGTCCGTGAGTTCGTAGAGAGGTGCAAAGTAATCGGCCTCTTTCGGGTTACGCACGGAAGTTTGTTGATCGTAAGCAGCCACATTCACGTAATCGAGATTATCTTTCAGCTGTGAAACATTCAGAAAGACGGTGTGATTCACATGCGGCAAATGTGTGTACATCAACTCGAACTGGTCCGCCTGGAACGCCGTCTTCAAATCTCGAACCAGCGACACAAATTGTTCACGATGTTCTTCGGCCTTCGGATCGAGAATGCTATCGCCGGTAAACAGTTTCTTGAAGCTATGCCACAGCTGGCCGGACCATGCTCGAATGCGTTTCGGTTTCGTTTGCGGAAACTGCCACGCTAGATCCAATCCGTCGAAGCCGTACGTCTTCAAGGTTGCGTACGCACTAGCGATGAACGCCTTACGAGCATTCTCCGACTCAAGCAATGAGAGATACTTCTGGAAAATTCCCTTAGGCATCACATCTCGATTACCGCCGACGCTCAGGAATACCTTGAGACCCGGAAAGCGACTCTTCAGCGACGTGACATCCCGATAGTAACCTTTACCCGCGTCCAACTCCAAGGATGCGTTTCGCGGGCTCAAACGATTTGTTGCCGGATCCACTTGAGCGTAGCCATAAATCAGGTGAGTACACATCGGTAGTGCGGGTTCAATTCTCGCGACGGTAATATTAATAACATCTACAGAAGACACATTGCATCGGTTAGATAAATTGATAACGACTTGGAAAATTCCCACGTGCCAACAACTGTTTACCATTCTTCTCATAGAAGCTGCCATCATAGTAACAAAATATTTTCGATCGATTTGTCACATTCTGTGCAACACAGACACCAAGCCACAATAGCGAAAGGACACCAATCTTACTCGACCACATTTTAAGACAGCTTAACTGCGACAACTAATCTAACATGTGGAGTTCGGGGTTTTATAAACACACATGCTTTGGAGTACTGATCGTTAGTTATTTCAAGAGATTTCGTTTTACTCACTCTCGGGTTACGCTCCGTAAAGGGGGATCATTTTGAAAAAATCTCTAGAAATTCATTCTCGCCAAACTTTCATTCCTATTCCGAGAGAATCAATACCCTGAGTCCGTTGTCTATAGATGGGCAAATTATTTACGGATTTGGCTTCATCTACGGACAAAATGTCCGTGGGGTCTAGCTTCTTCTTTTTTTGACACTCCGTAGTTTCGTTGACCTCAGGATGATTCTTTTTCTCGATCGAGTAATCTTTTTTCACTCCAGAGAATTGCTTTAGTGTGTTAAACTCGACGTTCGTTGGAAATGGATTAATCATTTTATTTTTGTTTTGTGCTACACGGGACCCTGTCTGGGTTGTCATGTTGATTAGTTTCTTCATTTTTTTCGTCAACAAGTTTGGAAGGAATTGGCTTGAAGGTTGCTTGCCGAAGCATGACGGAGAGTTGTTTCTTTTGCTGCCTTTCGAGTTGTTTGCGGTTAGACGTTATCGTGGCCGCACGTTCTTGGAACTCACTAATCCAATAAAACAAATCTGCTTTAATCAACAAGATCTACCGGTAATAAAACCAGGCTCGTAACTGATGTTTTGTGTTGAATCGAATGAAATTAAATAAACAATCTTTTTGTGAATCACCACTTGTACGATGCTTATCTCCATGAAAGCCATGCTTTGCTATTCAGGAATATTGCCATAATAACCAGCAATCGTTTGCGTCATAAACTAATGTGTTGACTAAATCCGAGGGTGAAAGATCACTACTTATTTTGCACTGGTGTGTTTGATGGCCTAGTTACATCGACGATACAAAAATCCCCACTTGAAATGTTAAAGCACTTTTACAGTGATTCTTTAAAATGTAGTTTTTTTTTATTCAAATTGTTTCATTACATTCTAGTCACGCCACATGTACAAAAGAACAACATAGTTTTCATTCATTGAAACAACCCCATTTACAGTCGGTATTTGGCTGCACGCAGGATTGGGAATTTTTCGCCAGCGCAGGTACCACGGAAATCATCGTACGAAAGATCGGAGATGGCGATTCCGCCGAGGCTCTTGGCTTTCACATATCCCGCCTTGTTGCCAGCCGTGTCGGGATCTTCGTAGGAAACCCACACACCATGCTCACCGTTGCTATCGGGTAGTCGGAATGCGTATGATCCGAAGCGCTTGGTCGGATCACCAACCTTGCGCAGTGGAGCTTCGGCTCCCTTCAGTGCGGTGTTGCTCGGGTTGGGCAGCATGGCGCACACCTCCGCCCAGCTATAGAAACCTTCGGATTGCAACTGTGGGCCTGGGCTGCTCGCACCATCGGCGGCGAGCGGAGGGACACCGGTTAAGCCGGAATCGGAGGTCAGCTTCCATCCACGCCCGAAGGTAGGGATAGACACGATCAGCTTCGAAGCTGGAGCGTTGCTCGTGAGCCTGTTGTTGAGGATTAAGCAATTAAATTATGTCTTTTCGAGAAATCTCAGAGCATCATTTCAAACTTACCACTGGCGAACAAGTCCGTCCACATTGTTTCCGGGAACGCGATCGCTCAGTTCGTACAACGGTGCAGCATGGTCGGCTTCCTTCGGGTTACGGAACGGAGTCTGCTGATCATACGCCGCAATGTTCACAAAGTCCAGATAGTTGATGATCGCCGGAATATCCATGAAGATGGACGAGTTAACGTGCGGCAGTACGGTGATGCCCAGTTGGAAGCCATCGGCACGGAAAGCGTTCTTCAGCTCACGCAGCAGCGCCGTAAACTCCTCCCGATGCTCATCGGCCTTCTCGTCGAGCACACTGTCGCCGGAGAACACCTTCTTGAATCCGTGCCACACGCTACCGACCTTCGAGCGGACCTTCTTCGGCTTGTTCTGCGGGAACTGCCACTCCAGATCGATGCCATCGAAACCGTAGGTCTTAACCAGCGAGTAGACGGAGTTGATGAAAGTAATGCGGGCCGCACCCGACTCCAGCAGGGTCAGATACTTGATCGATGGCTCGGAGAACTTGTAGCCGCCGAGGCCGAGCAGCACCTTCAACGATGGGTATTTGGTTTTCAGCTGCGTTACCGCACGATAGTTGCCCTTGCCGGTGTCGAGATCCAGGTTCGGCTGACGGCTGACGGCTTTGTTCGTTTCAACGTCGATCCCGGCATAGCCGTACACGAGATGGGTACAGAAGGGCAGGGCGGTGTCAATGTCAGCGAGGGAGACCTTTCCCAATCCTGTTAGGGCAGAAAAGTAATCAAGTTTCTCGTGAGCATTTTGTGTTTGTCTTCCACTGCCCGAAACTACATCAAACTCGCAGCATTCAAATGAAGCATTCAAAAATTATCTGCTACATCCATCCACGGCCGGAGTCGTCCAAATAGGGTGAAGGTTATCAGGCTGGAGCTTGAGGATGTCCAGAACGAAGCGATAACCACCCGGCGAAAGCGGACTCCTCGCGGAATCACGGATGCAGCGAACTTTGTGGAACAGTTTTGTCCGTCCCGTTTCGGTCATGCATTACCACACGCCACCACATTACACTGGGACGATAACGAAAGAAGTAAACATCACCCCGAAAAAAATCCCCGTCTCAGCTGCATGAATATTCATCCACACTTTTTCATTCTTCTTCCTCGCACCGTACAAACAATCAAGGCAATCAAATTGAGACTGCGAAAGATGTTTATTTCGTGCCGCTTACGTAACGGTTGGCGGCGAAGCCACACAAAATAATGCTTCAAGGGGTTCGTACATTGTTCCTCAGAACTTGGGAGTGTTTTGCAAAAATTCTCGTGAAACTTGTCACGCCTCTGTGTTACATGTACGTGCTAATTGGTTTTCACAATCTTGTGACCCATTATTCCGCATTTACAAACCAAATTTAGTTTAAAGTAACTGCTATTAAATGTCTCGTGAATTAGCAAACACACCATGGAACCAGTTAAACTACGAATTACAATACTCAAGCAGAAGGTAAAGATCATCCCAAGGGTAGCTGACATTTACAAGCCGGCATCATTATTATCCATTAGATAAATGGTACTCTGGAGTGGAAATATAAATGAAGTGCTCTAACAATTTGCATAAATTAAGTTTCATTAAGTTGTTAAAATGCTCCACGGTGTAACTGTTGCAGAAAATCACAATAATATTGCTGGTGTTACTATTTTCTGGGGGAAAAAGGGGCGGGAACAGTTTATGGATCTGACTTGAAAATAATTAATGATCATTTTGAAGATCATCTGTGTTTATCGGTGTATTGAAAGCATTTCATATTTTATTACAAACCATAGATCACGCACAATCACATGCATCTATCTCATCTTGACCATCGAGAGCGACCCCCGAGCCGGCTTATCGTTCGAGGGTAATCTCAGCAACCTCAAACGAAACCACTTTGGCCCCGGTGTTTAAACCGGTGAACCAGCTATCGCTGTGAGACAAAGACGTGAGAAAAAATTACCAATTCGAGTCTCGTCGCTGCATCATTCGCCAACCTAACACCGATCCCCAGGGGAGCGATGCGGCCATAAATCGGTCTAGGTCGACAGCAGATGACATCACCACGGCCCGATAGCGTACCGTTTTGTTTCCTTAAACTATATTCACTGCCGATGACCGGCGGCCATGACTTACCTTCGATCAGGAAGTTGGCCGCATCGTAGTAGCACAGAACCTTCGATTGCTGCGATTGCACGTACTGACTGCTGGCCACCACCAGTAGCAGGGCAACTCCGAGCTTCTTCCACCACATGATGACGCCTTTCGCACTATATCCTTCGCGCCTGACACTTGCTAGTAGATTTCGCAGCACCAACACCAACCACAAACACTAACAATGGACGACTGAAAGCAGTTGCCGACCTGAGAAAGCAAACTGACCGGTCCGAACGACCGCTGGGGACCTTTTTATAATGCGTTCGCTCGCGGGGCATCTCGCAGTTCGACCGGACTGCTTGAATCGCCACTCTTTCCGCTGATCTTACTCTCGATTTTGCCGAGAGAAGGCGAGTTGCGATCGCACGAGAGATCAGCTGTCGCTGACAATCATAGCATGGCTTGAAGCTTTCAAGCTTGCTTTCTGGAACTTTCGCCTCACAACACTCCAACGTTTTACGATTTTCATGATTTAAATTAACGACACAGAATTCAGGACGCAAACTGCGTTCTTTGTATTTTGTGTTACTATCAAGGTGCAAAACACCAGATTCAATCGCTTAATTAACTAAGGTTTGACAGTTTGAGTATAAGCATTAAGTAATCCTTCCTATCCTGAGAATACACTGAAAAGTTTGTGAGAAACAGATTTAAAAACACATCGCACAAGTACGTAACTATATAAGCATAATAAGAGTAGTTCATTGAAAAAAAAAATTTCAATGTTGAATTTGAAGAACACACATTTTCGATGCAGGCTCTCGTTATACTGTTTAATTTAAAAAAAGCAGTAAAAAATTTCTACTCGATGATGCTGTAAATGATGAAATTTTCTTTCATCTCCTTATATAATGCATCCTTTAATAAAAACAATACCCTTTAGCTTCGTTAAAGAAACAAACGATAACACAACGTAAAATCACTGACAGAGTGCAGGTTCACCGAAACTTTTTGCATGCTGTTGGCAGATTTTAAATTACATACTGGTGTATGCCACAGTAACTTTTCCTAGCATCTCCGTGAAACTACTGCGAACAAGCTGAAAAGAAGAACGTATTCCTTAAAACTTTCATCAGCAAGGACTTGATTTTGACACAGATTTTCCTCTTTGGTGTAACAAAATCGGCATCGCATTTAAGACATTTACTTTCGTAAAATTGAATGAAAATATAAACCCTTTATTAAAATATAAACCCTATGAAAATATAAACCCAATATTATCAAACGAAAAGCGTTTTTTCTCTGGAGCTTATTTATTTCTTTAATGCGTTATTGTTTGGAAAGTGATTTATTTTTGAAATATTTTTTTAAGGAATTTTCAGATCTATGGAAATAGTTTGCTGCACAATAATTCTCAAATCATGTGGAATCGAAACTTAACAAAAAAGGTTTTGTACATTCGATTCGATTTGATACTCAAGTTATTCTTTTATGAATTTTGTTGCTCGACATGGTCTAGAATAGTTTTTAATTATAATTAGTACAAAAATATTGGATGACAAAGAATCATAAACATATTCTTCTAACGGGAGAAAAACATACTTTGTTTATGTTAATGAAAAATTTGACAAAATAATTAATTTCTATCAAAATATACTCCCTCAAACAAAGCGCTTATTAAAGTTTTGTTCTTTTTTTAAATAGATTCATCAACCTTGTTTGCTATTCCACTACAACTCTCCTCACTAAAGACCCACAGAACCTAGAAGAGATGGAAATGGAGCCTGCCAACATTGGGTCCTTTATGCTGGAACACGCGCAGTTTTCCGGTTTGCCAACTTTTTCACTAGACCTTCCATACGATAAGACTATCCGGAAAAGCCCCTGTTACGAATCGGTGCTCCATCCTCTGCTCGGAGTGACTTGTTGGGACACATAGGAGCAAGGATAACATGCTTTGTGTATGTGTTGAAGGCACACTCGTGCCGTTGTTTGCGCAACCAACGATGTGACGCTGAATGGAGCTTGTTTGATGTCCGTAAACAAATTTCACCGATAGCGGACCAGGAGTGCATTGTGCGATGCAAAAAAAGGGCTAGCCAAAGTGTGCTGCTAGTATTTTTCCTCCTGCCAGCATGCCTTGTGCACAGAAACATCGCTACAGATAAATCGTTCACTCGTTTGTGTCGAGGTAACGTTTACGTGCTTGGAACTGACATGATTATGTTCGTCCCGTTGTTTGTGCGAGGAAAATGCGTGTAATTTTAAGCTGCTCTCACCGGAACAAAGGGTAACTGCAAATGAAAGCATTGGCTTTGGCAGAAAGTATTCCCTCTTTTACATATTGAATTATTTCCATAAACAAACGCGATCAAATTTTAAAATATAGTTTTTATTGTAGCTTCTGCAAAAGATATTCAAATAAATTATGGCTCATTCGATATGCGGTCATTTTCATATTGCTGGTCCTAACTGTGCTGATAGATGAACGCAAATCTGTAGCGAAAGACTCCAAATAAAAATGCAAACAAGTTTTCATTTCCTTGAATCAAAGTTGGAGAATGTGGTATTAATGTTTCTTTTCAATCTTAAGGTATCTTTTTGAGCGTATCTACATTACTTCTGGAACTTGTTGTTTAGGTAATGTTTGACCTTCCTAGTTCTATTTCTGGTATTCTGTGTTTTGCTTTTCCTACTATTCTATCCCTTCCTATGACGAATGGCTGAGTCATTGCTCTTCGCCAAAGAAGCATCCACTCGTACACAATTATATCACAATCTTCCGAATCCCCCTTTCTTGCAATCGCCTTAAAATTTCGATCCATTTTCCATACTATCCATCGCGATGGGTTCATGATTCTTCTTTCCTGTAAAATCGGCTACCCCTCGGATGGTCGGTGGGTTATGGGGGCGTTACTGGGGGGTCGCAGCAAAACTACCTTACGACCGCTTGTTAAGCTTCTCGAACTTGCTCTTGTAGATGCCCTCCGGGTCGTACTTGTCGAGCAGTTTCTTCCACTCCTGCGGCTTGCGATCTTCCAGGTGGGCGATCACCTTGCGGGAGCTTGTCCGCTGCTTCTCACTGCACTTCTCGCAGTTCGTTTTCAGCGCATCGGGAAGGGTTTCTGCAAAAGATAAAAAATGTATATGAAAATCCCATTCTTTACAGTTTTCATTGATGGTTACAAATATCTAAACCATTTAATAAGGGCTTCCTCCATTTTTTTATAATGAATTGAATTATGTTGTATCAAAAAAAATGATCCTTAGATATTTTATTCATTTTAAATTATTGACATAAGATTAATCACGCCGATAACCGTATTTTTTTTTTTTGCTTATAACGACACCTACTAGGAAAAATGGCAATGTTGATACAAAAAATTAGATTTACTGTTTCATTGTATCAACAGTAAACAGATTATTTTTTGTACAAATTCTTGTATATGCTTGATTTTATTTGTGGAAAAGTTTTTAATTTCAATTTTCAAAACTAAAAGGACACAAAAGGACGGCAATTGTTTTGTAAACTGCCAAAAAAATTAATCAAAATCTTGTTCAAAACTGAAAGAAATTTTGCAAAAAATGGTGTTAGAATCGAGATCATTGGAAAACGAGCCGTTTAGAAAATTGTAAATATCTATTTTTCAAATCAACGAGTTTTGGCAAATTATGCTACATACCCTCCAAAATCTTTAAATAGAGTAGAGTAATTTTATAAAAAGAATCGTTGATGATGCTAAACAAGAGTAATGTCATACAGACGAAAATAAGGTAAATCCTTAGCTTCTGAATTACCTTTTAAAGCCAAAACAAACTTTTTTTTCATAAAATCATCCACTTAGGCGAGAATCATCTTCTTGGATTCAAATGAAATCATTTCAATTGTTTCAATTTCAGGCCTATCTATGCCTCTCATTTATGCTATTTAAACATAATCAATTCGAAATTCAGTAGTCCAAACAACAACCAACTTCGAGTGCGTGCTCCTTAACGAACATCCGTAACACTTACTCTTCAACTCGCGGCCCTCCTGCGTGCAAGGTCCCTTGTCGAGAAGGCACTTGAGGTAATTGTTGAGAATTCGGTCGTTCGAGAGGACGCGGTCCACGTCAATATCATCGAACTTGGAGGTGTACTTCTGGGCGCTGACCAGCACCACCAGCATCGCCAGGACGGCCACAATCGAAAGATTCTTCATGGTTCTTGGGTGGTTGGATTTATTTCTCTTCTTTTTTCTGTTACCTACAAGTGAAGAATGAAATGGAAAGGTTATTTAGATTTTCGATAAGTAAATCAATTCAAAATTTAAATATTTTAACAGGTTCACACACAAAAACTTGGTTTAAATGTACACAATAGCAATCACCATCGGCAACGACAACACCATTTTCTGAAAATTTCGTGGTGAATTCCCTGAATTTAAAGCCCCAATGCCACAAGAAATTGATTCAAAATCGTAACAATAAAATATTTGAAGCATCCTTCGCTGCTCAACCAAAACGAACCCCACGAACGCGAAGTGAACGGTTAGAATCCCTTGAGCCTGGACTGAAACAAAAGTGATAAAGCTCGTCATAATTCGGATCACGTTGCTGACGTGTGCAAATGGATTGACTCATGAGAGTTTGTGTGTGTGTGCATTTATACGTGTCTGTAAGAGAGTGGTCCACCATTAACGCTTGGTTGATTACGAGCAGTGTGAATTGTGGAAACAATCGAACCGATGCGTTGAAGGATGCGAAACCATTTTCAAACCTCCATTTACAGTGCAATCACCCTGAAAATTCGTCCTCTTCCAGCAACAATTGTATACGTCGGTTCTATATGTTTCGTATAAAGGTGTTATGCCAAAATAATTTTCTTTTCATCGTGGCATTATATATCACAGCAGTTAGATCTAAATGTGCCTTTTTCGGCTGATGATTATATCATTGCCAGATTCATAAGATTATCAGCAATAATTATCCACTGCCAAATGTTCATAATGCGATTAAACGATCATTCGAAAGCCTTGCTTATCCAGATAATGTCATCTTGCTTCAACTTATTCTCGTAACAGCTGCTACCGTTCGGTTGTTATTACTCAAACGAAGCGGCCCTGATTGCATTAGCATACCGATACTACGGGGACACGCGAAACATTTCCAACATTTTCCGACGAAATAAACCCGTCTTCCTCACGCCACATTGCGGCATCGGATTACGTCGCCGTATCGCTTTTTCGGCGTCGTGTTTCAAAATCGAATTATCGTCCTTTCTTTGGTCCGAGTTAAGCATCCGCCCATGCGGACGGTAAAACGACGATTTTCCTCTCCGGTGGTCGCGATAATTAATGTAAATCTTAGAAATTACCCAAATTTACATCTTCCGCCCGCACGTTCGCTCCACCAACCACCACTGAACCTAGGGTTGCCTCGCAGCGTCAGCAAACATTTCGTCGGGTCACCATTAAATATGATGGATCGCTCAAGGCGACAAACGATCCATTGTGGTAATGAATTGGAATTCATTTTTGGAACATTTTTTCCCGTTTCCGTTTGTAAATAGAATTGCTTACTGCTCAAACATCAAATGCCGTACGGTTCAACGCCAGGGTTGAGTTATTGGAGCATATTTAAATTACAGCATCTTCGACGCGAACACGAAAAACATGTTAATTGAATTCAATCAATTTCAATCCTCAAAAGTAACGCTCCGTCACGACATTTCGATGATCGAGCAATAAAATTGGAATGTGAAACGATTCCGATTCTGCGGGAGAAGTAAACCCGAGCAAAGCAAGGATACAAATTCAATTTCGCGGTTGATCCCCAGCCTGGAATTTCTCTACAAATTGTGCTCCAACTGTAAATAAGGAATCCCGTCGTGTAACATAGGGGAGACAAATGAGACGCGCATCATACGATTTTCTGAACGAATGAAATCTAATCATCCGGAGAATTGTCGAAATTTGAGGAATTGGTACGTAACGTACTTTGCTTCGTCTTGTATTTTCTGCCAGCAAATCCTTTGAAGTACAAACGAAAGTGTTTTCGAGCGTTTCTCGTACGGTTTCTCTGTTTCGATTGCGTGTGTGTGTGATGAAATAGAATCTTATTTTTTCTGAAATGTAAGGAGCTGCAGAAAGTATGTTGCACACATCTCTTATTTTATTTTTGTTTTTATTTTTTGAAGCATAAAATAACTAGGGGTAAGCTGGGGTTGTAAACATCTTCAATCGACGAAGGTTTCGTTACACAATGATTTTATTTCTTATCCCTCGTTGATGTTTATGATTGCTTGAGTAAGCAATAAAGTCTAGTCAATTGTCTAGACCGTATGCGTTGTCGTCATTTCCGGCATCATGAAGATTCTTTTACACTCTTGATGTCTCCAAAGAACCCTTCCAAACAAATCCGTCAGACAACAAGACATTAGTAATCAATAAGCAAACGAATCGAGCCGCGAGAGAATGGATCGTACAACCTTTGGAAAAGTACGACACTGAGCTTCAACTTGCGTATGCTAATAGCACTCCATATGCGTAACCATTATGCCACCCTTGCCCCCCATGTATGCGTTGGTCAAGGGCTAAAAGGGTAGGTAAATTTGTGCTGCTCATCTACGGCATCGATTGCCACGCGGTGGGGGCAATTAAAGCCTGGAGATTTCCACGTGCGCATTACAATGCGCATGGGACGAAGCCCGTGCGAAGAGTAAGCATCGTAATTTTTAACAACAAAAACCCGATGCAACGAAATACGCGAGCAAACAAATGGAGAAGAGCTCAAAATGCATTAACTTACACAAGCTAAAATAAACAGCGTAAAATCATTGTTGCCAGGAAAAGTCATGCCTCATACTCGTCGTCCGGTTGCATAAAAGAAAGGGCTCATAATAATTGTTATGTTTTACAATCACACCACTGACAAACAAACGGTATTAAATATCAACAATTCGTGTCGCATACTAAACAACGGTGCAACATAAAAATATAAACGGTGGCGTAAGAACGCGCTGTCAACGTTTATGATGGGTTTCTGTTGTGCGTGTTTTCTCACCTTTCTTCGACACACCCCGGGCCAGTTTCACAATATTTCCACATGCTTGCAGCCAACAATCTCCGACATGGCGGCAAAATTGGCACGACAAAAGCAGCACATCGGCGCACGATGGTGCAAAGCTGACCATGACATGAACTTGGCCAACATTCGGCCCATGATTCATTCACCGAAAATCACACCTCCCATATCGCAACTCTCGCTTTCGTGCAGGGAAATCCCACCAGTGCCGTCGGCTTGTTGGCAATGGTGGACACGACGTTTTCTTTAAGATTAATGTCATAATAATTAAAACACCACACATACACACAGAGATTGTTGAGTGATACGGCGCGGGCCGGTTCACCTTCCCCGCACCCAACGAAAAGCAATCAAGGTAACACATTAAAGTTCCTCTTACTACACATTTTAATTAGCTTTCAACGTCGCTCCACGGAGCCACGACAACTGCGCCAACGATCTTAGAAGGCTCCAAATTGAC
Organism: Anopheles sinensis; assembly: GCA_000441895.2. NCBI lineage: Eukaryota > Metazoa > Arthropoda > Insecta > Diptera > Culicidae > Anopheles > Anopheles sinensis. Next base: position 480,693 of record KE524984.1, read on the forward strand.
GCCACTTCAAAGTCGTTCGGGCAGTCGCTTTGTCGCTTGCACGGGCATCGAAGTCACCGCGGTCTGTTGGTTCTATTCCTTTGCATCAACGCTCGAGCTCGTTTTACTTGCCTTTTCGTTTGCAATTTTTCCAACGCCGATCGCGGCCACAAGCTCGAGACCGGATCGCTTTTGGCCCAATTTGGTGGCGAGTTTAACAACATCGTCCACTCGGTCATGTCGTACACTGTCTGTGTGTGAGTATGTGGACACACGAGGGTCGCAATGGCAGGCAAAAGCAGCAAGAGTGAGCCACGACCAATTACATAACTGGCGCTGGTCCACTTTGTTGTGGGCTTGTGGTCGACCCACGGAATCGATCTGATCCGGCACGGAATAAAAGTTGAGCCACAAGCAACGCTCGACCGCAGGAACGATTGAGGTTGGCGTCCATTTTATGCCGATACCTCGTCGTTATGGCGCAAAAGTGTGTTTGAACCGTTACGGAAAAAGGCTTTAAAACGATATTCAGCTAAACGGTTTGCATTCGTAAAATGCACTGCGTCAGTGGGATATTAAGAATTATGAAATGCCTTTTAAATGCATCGTTATATCACCAGCGTCGGACACGGAAAACCCGGCATTGCCCGATACTGCTGGACCGGTGGAAATTCACTTTCCATGGTGTAACGGCGAAAAGTAAAACGGCACAGCATACAACAAATCGAAAACACACATTCACGGCACAAGACATGAGCCGCGAAAACGCTCCATCCTCCGAGACGAAAAGTGGCTGGAACCCCCGCAACTTCACCATTTCCCTTCGCTCTCACCTGCTGGTTTGCACTGGATTCGATTTCACTTTCGTTCGATTCGTCTGTCTGAACAACCTTACGCTTGACTCTACGGTACCTCCACACGGCACTATCTATCGGACGCGACTAAACGCTACCGCCGGATCGGCCGGTTGTTTTTATACCTTCCACCACCACCACCACCCAGCACCGGGCCAGTGTGTTCACTTACCCGCGGGTACGCCGTACGTACGTCTCGAGAGACCTGTTCGCGAGACCTCCGTGCGAGTGTGGCCGTGGTTGGTTGCGGACCGTTGGCATCCACACGATTCGACTCCATCTAACTTTGGGCACGCTTCTTCTTTTCGGGGTACTGGCTTTGTGCGCAGCACCCGGACGGACGTCGTTAAGGGTAGGTAGCGGGGTAGCTCCGGAAGACACGGACCCGGCTCGAGTCGAGGGTAAAACAAGTCAAGTATGGCCCGCCTCCCAAAACGGGTCCGGCTACCTAAATCCTAAATGCATCAAGAAACTTTAGTGCAGCGGCTAGAACGCAGCCTCTTACGATGGTGAACGGGTATTTGGATATTTACAGGATCGAATCGTATCGTGAGAAAAACAAATCAGAATAAATGTTAAAGATCAACAGTCAGACAATATAAAAATGTCAGATTACTGCATTTCTTCTGCAAATCGGGATTTAAAAAATATTCCCGGCATGCGCGAAGAATAAACATTTAATTGATAATTTATTTTATTTAAAATAGAATTTTCTAAATAAGTTTCGACAAAACACGAAAGTTACCAATATCCGGACAAAGTATTTCCACTGAATCTTTCCAATCTGTTTTTAAAAAGGACGAATTCTTTTTTTTATAAGAATCTGATTTCGCATAAAAATTTGAACCGTACAATTGAAATCAGTTCATGATATTTGCTAAAAAATATCCGGATAAAGCTCAAAGAATGCATGTTGAATTCAATTCTCAATCCTCATCAAATCGACAGAATACAGTAGAAAATCGACAGAATATCGAAAATTATTAAACTTGCAATGTAAACAAACGACGTCAGCTATATAAATTATATCTTTAAAGTTACACTGCACACATCAATCAAAATTAAGAAGTGTTTGGAATCCTACATGAAACATCAAATAACCATAAAATTGATTTCATGTATTTCCTAGTAAACGCTAAACGTAAACTTCCAGTAGTATGCCTTCCATTCTTAGCTGGAAGCCACACGTTTATTTCGTTGGACTCCCTGGCGTTCCTCGCTTACGAGGGAGTGTGTCACCAACTGGTTCTCGAGTGTTATAGCACACGCACCAGCAGACCTATGCTTGGCCAGAAACTGGTTCAGTTCTGCAGCTGACGAAACATAATAATGACTGTACTCCGTGCTGTGGTTCCAGCGGAGTTCCAGCGGAGCATACATATGACGGACGGTAGCAGTTGCAGCATCGAAACCCCCCCCTGCGGATCGACGATCGAGACTGGTTTCTGCACGCAGTTGGATTTCCCGTAGAATTTCCAAGCGCCGCGTGACAGTTATTGCTTTCCTTCGTTATAATTTTTTCGTTATTATATTACGGCAGTTTCATCACTCTCATTTTCTATCGAACTTCGTTTCTTGGTAGAAATTCCTGCTGCGTCATATATCAAACACAATCTAGAACTTTTTTCCTGTAAAATATATTCAAATCTCACATACAAGTAGAGTATTCCCGAAAGTCACATTTTCTTTGTTGTCTTTTTCTAATGGAGGACAGATTGAACCGCAAAACGGTGAGCATTCATAGGTCTAAGACATTTGAAAGGTTAAAAGGATCCGGTACAAAAGTTGGAAGTCTAATTGGAGTCTAATGCTTTGCTCATTATGTGCCTTTTACATTTTGCCCTCATCTCACGGGTCGACATCGTCAACGTTAAACTCGTCATTCTCCCATTTGCTGTCGCGTTTCCAGTTTAGCTGCGTAATTAGATTTCAAAGATCAAATAATACCCCACCATTCCGTGACATGGCGTACGAGAATCGAGACTTAGAACAGACAACATTAGTCATTAGTAGCACATCACATCAAAGCAGGTAGAGTCGAAAAGGGCATGGCATCGTTCACTTACTTCCGAGTTGCGATTCCGGCAAAGGAGAATCACTCCACCCTTAACGGCGTTACCAGACCGATACCCTTTCACGGATCGGACCATCTTGTTCCTTACAGGTGCTGGTTTTATGGCGTGGTTTCGCTACAAGCACGTCGCCCAGGAAGCCAACGTCGGCAAGGTCATAATACCGGTCGTATGTTTTAGCCACTCAAATGTTTACACAACACGACGATGAGCATGAGCAAAAAAAAAAAAAACACTCGTTACACTCAAAACATCCACCAGTGCACATAATTAATTGACCGAAAATAATGATATGCTAGAGTTGGGCTTTCCGTAAAATTCACGCAGAATGGGAGAATTAATTGAGTAAGACTCATTTTAAATGCAAAAATTATCACGCCATCGGAGGAGGTATTTTATGCCACTGGGGAGTAATAAAAACAAAATGGCTGCCTTTAGCTCCATTATCCCTGCTCCCAGCAGGTGGAGCGAGTCTCTGTAAACATTCTCAATTCGGAAATTACTTTTCCCGGTCGCATCATGTTTTTGATGAGCTTTCCTGACCTCAAATTCCAGCTTCCGGTGGGCGACAGGCAATGATAAAAGGACGATCAAATGTTAACCAAATCAAATCACAGCTTGAGACAATCAAATCGCGCCTGGGTGTGACAGTTTCATTTGTCTGTTTGCGTGATGGTCGGAAATAAATCACCTTTTTAGGATTTTCCGCCATTGTTTTTCCCGAGAAGTGTACGGCTGATGCTGCCTTGGCAAATCTGATTATCTCTGAGCTGTCGGAAGTGTTGTTGCGAGTATTTTATTGTTCGCGTGCGGCCCGGGTGCTTATACTAACATGTGTGCTTTTTGCTTTATTGTTTTTTCGCCGAGTGTTTTTTCTCCCCACCACGCACATAACACGAAGAAAGAATCAAAAAAGCAAAATCCACATATCCACTTATCACCGTTTGAGACTGACAGCTTTGACACATGCTGAGTTCTTTTTTTTTATTCCTCCAGATTTTTTCCTGTTGCTTTTCTCTTGGGAAAATTCTCTTATTGTTATCATCATATGTCATCGCCCGGAGGGAAGTACAATCTCTGCCACTTGGAATTCACGAGAAGGGGCGGCAAGATCCATTTAGACTTCATCCAAACGCCCTTTGGCACGGGCTTGCGTATCAAAAATAATACCGAAAAAAAACAATGGAAAGATCCAAAAAGTAAACGCCATGAACGGTGCTTTTTATGTGTCTCCAAATTGTGAGCAAACATTGTTGTCTCGACATGGCGTGCGTGCTGTTGCTTCTCGTCTGGCTTTATTCTGCTTAATGCTCACACTCATGTGCGGCGTCCTCACGTCCAGCACTCACCAAATCCCGCCCGTGACCTCCAGGTCTTGGTTGGTTTTTATTTACACGCCCGTGCCGACTTTCGTACGTGCGTACGGATCCACGCAACGGGCTTCCCAAAGAAGCGACTTCTCCCTTAGTTGCAGGTGGCCTCGGAGACCGAAGGGGAAAGCATTGGGGAAAACCCACAAAATCGAAATGCTCATCCCTACCATCTTCCGCTTATGTGTGGCTCGTACGCGACCTTGTCTGAGCAGTTATTGCAATGCGCGAAAATGTAAACTCTCGCCTCACCGATTAAAGAAGGTGGAAAACAACTTGCCACCGAAGGTAAACCGGAGCAGGAGTTGGAAAACAACGCTCTAATCGTGTCGTAAAATGGATGTCGGCACTGGGTAACACAGCAGGAGCTCAGCATATCAAACGACAATGATTACGGTTTTCGGAAACTCCATTAAAATGTTAAACGGCACTTTGATGACAACAATGAAGATTAATGCCCGTTCGGATTTTATGCTCATTCTCATTCCTAACCTTTTGTTTAAGCTCTACAGAGCCACACACATGCAATACGAACATCCGTTTAAGACCAGAAAAACCTACTGGTTCAAAATTAGCAAAATGATTCATTAAGAATCTGAGGTGTGACTTAGCGGCATATATTAATTTACACAAAATGAGGCAAACACGGAAAAACCCGAAACGTAAAGATACGGGCGAATGATTCGATTTGGTTCGACGCATCGAAGACGCACTCGGTTTTTTGTTTGTGAGTCTAATTTCCCACCCTCAAGCTGGCGCTTTCCACGTGTTTCTCAGCAATTGGCGATCTCTCTAGACTCTAGAGGTTGCGGCTGAGGGCTGGCGAGGGCTTACACATGCTCAGACAATTGTACTATTTTGTTTAGCGATAATTATGCGGCGCAAGTACAATCGCGAGGAGTGCACCAGCCATTAGACTCCTATGGATGATTAAGCGTGGTCGAGGAAATTATTCGATAAAATAATTGAAAAAACAGAGCTACTATAAACCGTACAAATTCAATTATTGCATTTAAAAATCCATCGTAAAGGAAGCCAATGAAAAAATCAAATCAAATAAACCATGAACCTGAACAAACCGAAAAACATACATAATGTGAAGGATGACGAAAAACTGCTCCATTTCTAGTCTAACACCCGGTGCAATCAATCAACTGGAAGTCATCCAATCTCTCTGCACTCATATGTCCTTCACGGGATACACTGTATAACTATGTATGCTGGTACGAACGTTGTCAGTTGAGATTATCCAGCTTTCGTCTTGTTCGAATTTGTGAATTTCCTTCGAGCGTCCTCTGGAGCTGCAGACTGTGTCTCATAAATATTTCATTTCCTTCACACACGGCTACCGTCTAATGCCTTCAGTTTCCGCCAGGACAGGCCACGAGCGTAACGAGACTTTTTCCGTAATCAGATGGATTTCGTCCAATGCCTGATATACGTGTTCTTTTTTCCCTTTTTCCCACACCAGTTCTAGCGCTTCCTGAGTATTCTTTCTCTGTTCCACAGCCCTAAGCTCTTTTATATGAACAAATGCATTCAAGCTGACAGGAATTTCAATACGCTTTCCCTTCTTGAATCGTCTTCCATGCTGAAGTTTTTCCCAGCCCCGAACGATGTGAAATAGTCCTACAGAAGGTGTACAAAAAAAAAACGAGGAATGAAAATCCGAACAGATCAGCACTATGCAAATTCAACCGGACGAGATTTTTCCGAGCTAAAAAAACATAACCAACGAACAACATGTTTTCATTCACACGAGACAAAATCGGTTGCAGATGGAGCTCACAAAACTCGCACGTGTTTGCATAGTCGAGAATATGTACAAATTATAAGGCATCGAAACATTGTTTCTCCAACAAATGTTTCATATATCCTAGCCCATATAAATGAGATAGATCTCTCCACCACGTAGAGTCAAATTAAAATCTAGTTTGTCAGAAATTTCTTGCCAGCAACGGTCTTAGCAGCCGCTTCAAGATAATGGTTCTTTGCCGAATCAGAATGCTCGAGACGATCTGACGAAGCATTTAACTATGTCCTTGTCATCCATCCGTTCCGTTGAGTGGACCATTAAATTGTAGCAATTTGCTACCTCCATCATTTTTCCACTTTTCACTGAGCTTCACCTTGGAAGTGGAAAAAACGAGAGAAGGTGCAAATTTAAATCGCTTTCTATGCTTGCACTGTGAATCAAATCATTTCCGCCAACTCAGCGTCTCGACCACTTCTGTTTCCGCCGTCTTTCTCATCCCCCGTGCAGCGGAATGCCAACGGACAATCATGGCCGAAAATGAAATGAAAATCCCATTGCACGTCAGAATAGTCCTCGCGAAACACTTTCGCATGCGAAGCATTTGCAAATGCTTGGTCGGCCTTAAAAACCCGAGCGGCTTTGGTACCGATTTTTTAACGCCTAACGGTAGGCAATAAGGCAGTATAACATAGATTTAACCCTTGCAGTCTCAAAGTGCATCTGAAAAGATTTCACGAGCTTGTTGTAAATTTTTGTCAAAATTTTCACACGTTGCGTACCAAGCGTTTTTAGTACAGATTTTTAGTACAATCATTTTTGACGAAATTAGTTCATCTAAATTATTGAACCAACGATTTTCTGAAACTAAGCAAAAACTAGCCTTCCCAAAGGATACTTTTCAGCTATTTTTATGGTCTACTACTACACAAGTTAACTACTATGTAAGTGTAAAGGGCTGATGGACATTGTTGCCGTCACCCATTTTTGGGTGACGCGGTACGGAACGTGTTAACTAATATTTAAGGAAAACTGGTTTGCTGGCAATACCATATCTGATTAATGTTCTATTTGAGATCAACACAAAAACATTTTCAGCGCATTCTTACTTGCTGAAATCAGAGCAACATTAGTTAGAGCAAGCTTTCAGAGCAACATTAGCAACAATCGTTAGAGCGTAATGTTAATTTTGATCCTTTAATATGATTGTTCATGCTACCCTGTAGCAATTTAAATAAAACAGCGATTAAAGATTAAACGATAACATATTTTAGTTTAACCAAGAAGTTTAATAAAATTTAACCAAGAAGTTTAAGTTTAATAAAATTGTTCTGGTAGTTTTCTTCATGTACGAAAATAATTACTTATAATTACTTAAGTAAGTAAACTGGTAAAATGTATGAAGTAAAATGAAAAATGTAACACTTAAATGGACTAAAGGTTAATAAGATAAAAATATTTTCGATAAAATCAGTCGAATAATGCATTTAAAAAATCACAGCTTTTAATTGAAACTTTGATAAGCATGCAACATATAGCTGGACTTCACAATGAAAAATATAAAAAAAAACTATCAGTTATTTCCCTAGCGGGATATCTTCAAGGGGTTTAATTCACTGATATATTGCTACACAATATCCTTGCATGTTCTACCCACTAGGCATAAAACAAATATTGCAACATTTCAAAATAGCGGAATTTGGGGCAAGTGTGCCATAGGGGCAAGTGAGCCACCTGGCTTTTTTCAGTTAAAATTAAATTAAATGACTAAATGAGTATACAGATACGTCTATCCCTCTTACTAGATATACTCTACCGAATTTCATGCAGAATAGTGCACTTTTCGGATTTTGGTCATACATTTTATGCTGCGCATCAAAATGGCGTGTAATCTTATAATATTTCCACCAAATTAAATAAGCTCTCGAATCACTTGAAAACTAAAAATCGAGTAGACATGTGTCACTACGCATTGCTGAGTAAAAGAGGAAGTCGATCCGAGAGGTCAGCCAAGAATATCAATAATTTCTCACGGAAATATCTGAGTTTAAAAAAAAGTTATCTTTTGGGGGAACAACACCATCACTGTTTGGGGCAAGAGTGCCACCCCTGTATCCGCTATTTTTGTTCAGAATGAAGCCGCCAAAACTGATAAAGTGTCGTAGAGTTCACAGTGAAGCAGGATGGTGCGTAAATACAAGGGGATATCGTCCCAAAGAAGTTTTCCAGCGATCAGAATGGAAAACCGTGAAAACGCTCGCCATATAACTGAAACTCAAGGAGACAAGTCCCGTCTCCATTTTGGAGTTAAGTTTGGGTCGTTATGAGACTATAAAATGTATTGAAATGCTCTATTTGGCATATACAAGCGCCACATATGCTAAAATTTTCAATTTTTCTATTAAATCCTTAAATTAAACTACGTGGCCGTCTTGCCCCATACGGGATGCACACTTGCCCCGAAGCACAAAAAAGTACATGATTTTTTACCATTTTTAAAACAATTATAGAACAGTTGTTTTTGCGTTTATGTTTCCGAAACTCAACGACAAGTGAAAAAAATAGTGTGAAATTGTACTAAAAATAAAGCCAGCGTTAAGCAAACAGATTTTAGTGAGTTACAGAACGAATTGTTTAACGTGCCACACTGCTCCAAATCCCGCTACAACATTTAAAGTAAAATGTTGCTGCTATTAGACGCACCAGCAAGCGAAGCTTTTGCAGCAAATTGTAGAAAACCATGTAATGAAGAAAAACCACTTTCACATGCCTTCTGTAGCTTGCCGAAAAAGGATATCTTATGTTCATTTCACTTGACCACCCGGCCACCGGCCTTTTTACTACGATGAAAACCAATTTCCCAAAGCCCGCTAGTAAGCAGGGCTTCGGAACTAGAGAGAGTTTCAGATGAGCAGATCCAACAACGACTTATGCCTGCATGTATGGACACACGTCATAACCGAACATTTTCTCGTGCTCACTGCCAAGTGAGAGAGGAAAAACGAGGAATAAAAATATACAATGTAACTAACGTTCCACGACCGATGTCGATGGTAAGATTACGCTCTTCCGCTTCCGGAGCCGGTAATGGAACGAGCACTTCAGGTTTATTTGATTTCTCGTACAGGTACGCTCGCGGCGGGAAGTATGACTCGGCATCTGCCACCAAACAACCGATGGCTTCGACGGCGCAACAGGGAACCGAATGACGTGTAGAGTTATGACTGCCGACACGAGATCTTTTTCGCTGCTCCACCAAAAGGGCCAAACGCCCACCTGCAACGAGAATGATGTATCTTTTCATCGTGAAAAAAAGATGGAAAATTTTCATCCAGAAGAGGATGGGAAAATGAAATATTCAACCGTCGCAAGTGCCGGCAAAGTGCGGCACATCAGATGGGAAATGAAAAATGAAACAAAACGTAAGAAATTCCGTCTGATTTGATTGCTTGTGCTCCAATTTGTTGCCCATGTTCAGTGAGTATATAACTTAGTTTTGGCAGAAATTGTGCAGAACATTCTCCATACCAACGAATGGAGCTGAAACACGTCAAGATTCTATCGGGAATTATACTTGGAAAAGAAGATATGTGAAGAAATGAACTAGGAAACCCAGTTTTATTCAAAATACATTTATTCAATAATATGATAAGATACATTTGTAATCCATGGACCTTCGTGATAAACCCTGTATACACTTTATTTTTCTGTGTGTTTTTGTTAAAGAATGCTGCGAGTATAAGATGCTCGATAAGTTTGAGGAAAATAACTAACTTTGCAATTACAAAACAAAGAAGGAAAGCAACATAGAAGATAAGCAGAATTGCGTTTACAACGAAATATTTTAGCAAGTTTTCCAGCGGCAAACAAGAAGTCTGGGGACACGGTCGTTCCCCCACTACACCAAGATAATCATATTTATTATCACTGTACTCAATCACAGAAGTTTTGCTCAATTTAGCTATGTGTTGTTGCACAAATGGATGTTGTATTGAATTTTTTACTCTTTTGTTTTGTGTAAAACGTGTGTCGATGTGTGGTTTGTTTTCTAAGTTTAGGTTTGAGGAGTCAACACTATCTTGGACAAGTTCTGATTGAGGATAAGCTGGTCTTCGAAACCAATACGGGGCAAGGTTTTGGGGTTTTGTTATCTTCGCTTCTCTGCGCCTAATAATCACACACTGGACTCGTATTCTCTATGGATGGAAAACTAATGCCTAAAACGGCAAGCATTCTCACATAATTTCAACAAACATCAGGTCGTCGCTTATCGCCCTCGTTTCTCCTCCCACTCGGGACTGCAGTCAATCGGAACGATGGAAAGCCCTTTCGAGCCATTTCCACCGACCGACGGGGGGAGTAACAGGATCTCGGGACAGCTGCATTCCCATTCTAGGTCCGTCGGAGCGCTCGCTGGTGCGACTGGATGTGGCTCGTCACCAGGACGTCGACCGTTTTCTGGAGCATGCCGGCGATGGCATCCGCGGTGTCCGCTATCTTCGTGCCGAGCTGATTCCAGAGTCCAACGATCGGGCTGGGAGGCAGCGGAGAGTTCGCGGCCTGCGATGATGGCGGAACAAAGAAGTGATCAATAATGCTGTCCGGGGTGGTTCCGTACGGTGTCGGAGCCGGCTCCGGTACGTAGATCGGGGGCGGTGGTGGTGGTGGAGCAGTCGCCCTCGGTGGCGGAGCCTGAGGTCGCTCGTAAAAAATGGTTGGATAAGCTTGTTGTGGCGGTTGTTGTGGTGCTTGTGGGAGTAGTGGTTGTTGTTGTGCTGGAGGTGGTAGTGGACGTGATGGTGGTGGTGGTGGAGGTCTTGGTGGTAAAATGGTCGTCGTCGTCGTCGTCGTCGTCGTTGTCGGCGTCGTTCGTGGAGGTGTTGGTGGCGGGGTCGGTGGCACACGTGTGATCTGCGAAAGTGAAAATGATGTTGCTCTAGTTGTTGCGTTTTTTGTTTTGTTTTGCCAATAGGAAAGGTTTTTCATTGTTTTCATGTATGTGTGTCGTGTTCGTGTTGCTGTCCACTCAACTAAATTAAACTCCACTGGATCGAGATAAGGATTATTCCGATTAACTATGTAAACCACATGCATAGCTCTCAACATAATGGATTGCTTTCATCGAAGTTTAATCAAGAATGGTAATTATTTTGCAGTGTAGTTCAGAGTAAGTTCACCACCATTTATGTTCTGTCCGCACCTCTCTTTAAAGGGTCTAATTATTATTAAAAGTTCTTTTGAATTGAGATCTTTGTGGAGTGAAAAGTCAAATTTTACGAAAAAGATTTGCTTCATTGATTTCCAAGATCAAAGATTCAATATTTTGTGCAATAATAAATTTTTCAAGTGGTGCAAAACTAACGAATAAAAGGATTAATCTACAACACCAGTTAACCAACAAAAATAACAAAAAAAACATTGCTCACTTCACGAAAATTATAAAAAATTGGACAAATCATAAAGAAACTATTTAAAACCCAGTCAAACTGGCCTAATAATGGCTGTCTGAAAACCAAGCCATGCACAATTTTATGCTGGTGATTGAAAACCCTATTGAACGAACTAACGAAAAAATGAGAGTATAATTATTAAGCAGCAATTTTTTGCTATTGATTACATTTCCACAATGTTCGATAATCAAGTTTTTTTTCCCTAGAATTATATCTCATGCTTACACTGTTGAAAACGTAATTGTACTGAAGAAGATGTAGCTGCTAAAAGCACTGATCAAATATTATGCAATTAATGTTGCAGTGTTTGTATTTCCATGTCGCACTGCATTTAGAAAGCCCTTATATTTTTCAAAATGAGAAGTATTATTCTGTTTGAATTTATCATGTACTTAAGAAACTTTACACGTTTGGAAAATAATTTGAACCTTTCAGTAATTCTTCGGTACATTGCATTGAACGACATTTTCTTCCATTATGAACCACACGAAACGCAACAATACTTACAAATCTGGTTGTAGTGCGTTGAGTATTTCGGGTCGTCGACTGACGTGTTACGGGGCTCGTTTGCCTCACAGTGGTGGTCGTCCTCTGTGTAGTCGTAGTGGGCACCGTTTGTACCGGCGGAGGTCTAACCGTGGCAGCATCTTCACCGAATCGATTCACCACTACCAATGGTGGAGCCTACGAGAAAATATAAAGTTTAGTATTGCTTCCACGAACTCCTCTCACGCCTTAGAAACTTTCAAAAAGTCATAACAAGCAAACCATCACCTTCCACTAAGATTCGTTGGAAAATCTTAGCTCACATTACTAGGCCACTTTATAGATGCAATTATAGCTTACTCAAACATCCCCTAGAAAAGATCCTACACTGGTACCAGAACCGTTTGAAATTTTGTGTTAATTTTAGTTTTCAGCGGAAGCCAATGTATACCGTTGTGAGCTCGTTCAACACCCGATCGGTGATGGAACTCGCTGGCGATGGAAGCGCTCCAGTAGTTGCCGAAACGTCAAATGCTGAAGTCAATTGGGGTGGAACGTTGCCACGATTTTGATCCATCGAAAGTCCGTCAACTACCGGAAGCGCCAAATTTTGCCCCGCAATAAAGGCCACTGTCGGAATGGTGGAAGCCAATTGGACCGAAACTGAACCGTCCGTAATCGCCCCCGATTGTTGCTGTCCCGGTGGAGTTGGTTGTGCCGAATTTTGTTGCCTCAACGGTGCCTCTGCCGGCAGATCTGATCCCGGTGGAACTTCATGTGATGTGGCGTTCGGATGCAGCGATTGAACGACGCCGTTGTCCGTGGCGGTGGACGGCAGAGCAGCCGGTAGTAAAACCTATCCAATTCGGTGAGAGTGGTTGGTGTGTAACGGTCAAAAATTCATGAGTGATGTTGCTACACCCGCACTGCAGTGGTGTGATCGGTGAAGAGGTGCAAGTGTGGCGAGGAATGCAAACCCAAAAGGTAGCGAAGTGCAAATGCAGGTGCGTAACTGAATTTATGCGGGTGGCACTCGAACTAATTAGTAAGCGAAGAGAAAACGATCGGACTGTGCTTGTAGATGCAATGGTGGAAATTCATTTCGGTGCATGTTTGCGATTCGTGCTGAAAAGTGCAGTGGATCCTTTGTTCTGTTAATTACTTCAACCACAATGGGCCGCCCCAAACTGGTGTCCAGTTCATGGTTCCCTACCAAATTCATCCCCTAAATTAACGTACTAGTAAGAGTGAGCTTCATTGTTAAATGAAGCTATGGCCATTTGATTATCCTTCACTATGATCTCAAGCAGGCTTTAGAGATTGTTCTATTTTGTCTTCAAACAGCTTTAAAATTAAAACTGTGTCGAAGTCCTATTATATTAAGAACTCGTTAAAAAAAATCTTCTTATGCATACATGCAGTAACCCTCCTCAGAGCGCACTTCATACCTAACGAGCACGCTAAAAACAATGCAAAATATGTATGAGTTTCGTATTTAAGTATTGCTTTCTATTTTTTATGTTCATTTAATGCAATTCATTTTATATTGTCTTGGAAGTCTCAACGGTTACGAACGGTTAAGAACGGTTTAAACCGGTTTAAACCATGGATATAAGAATGGTTTAAACCAAGGAATACTGGCTACAACCATTTAACATAATTGAATTTGAATCAGATAATTGTCGACGAAACCATTTGGTCAACGACTAGCAAAGAAAACAATTTAATTTAAGTGCGATCAATCCGTTCTATTATACCCTTATCGACTTCACAATCATCTTGATTAATTTTTAATTTACCGTTGTTAAACAAATCATCAAAAATTCACTCGGATTTAAGTACGCTCCAATAAGCAACATAGTTAAATAATCTATAAGCACTTTTCATTTCATTACTGCTTCTTTATAAAACTAACACTGGGAATTTCTGTGCTACAAACAGCAATTTACTTAATTTAATATTTGTCATCGATAAACTAACACAATTCATTCCCTTTATTTACTGTCTCTTCGTGTGCAGGTCAAATAACTATATCTGTGTTATTTGATGCCATGAACATCCTTTCATCATTGTAATTAATTTGTAAAACAACACGATCGAAAGAGTTAATTGTATCGCCTACCTACCAAACAAGCGGTTCCTTATTTCAATTTAATGAAGTGTACGGCAAACAACGATAAATTAAACGATTATCTGAACGCTAGTAAATATAGAACGATTGTAAATACCCTTATTGCTAGAGCGTGCTGGCAGTATTAATGGCAGCGATAGATTCATCCATTCCTCCCCTGTTCCGGATGGAGGAAAAACTTACGCGAGAATGGCCGATTAAAAGTCATAATTCATCGCCCGAACACCCGCTACACATTAATCCCGCATGAAGTTCCGGTGGGTTGGAAACCCGTCGAAATCCGGGCACTAAATCAGGATACTCGGTTGTTCGTTCGGGAAAGCTGCGCATTTCGGACGCCTTAAAGTCAATGTGTTGGAAATTCTTCTTGGTTTCGGGCAGAAGGCGGAATAAAAAAATCCGGATATTGGTTATCTCAATGTACAGGAACATACGACCCGAACATCCGGTGATTCCGTTCCGTCGAAAATTTGTAACTCGAGCTTTGGCTTTCATGAGGAGGTATCGGAGATTATGGCGGAGGTTGTTTCCAATATACTTTGGCTTCCAGGGTGGCGAGCTATTAACCTTATATTAAAAGGAAGCTAAGACTAGAGAGAACCCATCACAAACTAATTTTTCCGTATGTTAGAAATCGGTATATTAAAGGTATCAAGTTTGTACTATATTTGCTATTAACTTATCTTACATGCGTTCGAGTATTATTAGTTGTTTAAATCTGAAACACAACTCTACCGGGGACAGTTGCAAACTCTTCTTGCTCGTATTCCGTAGCCCTGCACCAACCTCTACAATGCACGACTGTCCACCGATAGATGCACCATCCAAAGCGTTAGCGAGCCACCGTTAGAAATGTTGAGATAGTAATTTACCGGAGCCGGCACTACGGAGTCCTGGTCGGTGCCGGTGGAGACTGACGTTGCAGGTTCAGGACTACTACTGACATCGTCAGAACCACCGAAACGGCTAATTATAGTACTAGTGGATGGGGCGGTATTAGAAGTATTGGGCACGCCAGCCATGCCGCTGGTGAGTTCTACTGATCCAAAGTTGGAGGTACTAGTAGTGGTGGTAATAGTAGCAGAGGTAGTAGTAGTAGTAGTAGTAGTAGTAGTAGAGGTAGTAGTAGAAGGAGTGGCAGTGGTAGTACGGGTGTCGCTAGTGACGGAAGTGGTAGGGAACAAAATTTGTGCTACCGGTGCCGGGGGCCTGGGTCGTTCGGTCGCTGGCGCTGGCGGTGGAGGAGGGTTGACAAGGAGCGTATTCACACCTCCGCTGGACAACGTCGGATCAATCACTACGGCCTGTACATTGCTGCTCTGGCTTGCGGGCTGTCGATCGAGGTCATTTCTTACCGGCCTATCGTTACCACCACCGTTCTCTACCACCGTGTTTCCATTGTCACCGCCAGAGGGTGCTTGGCCGCCATTCGTTGCTCCATTTCCGCCAATCTGGTTGAACTGCAGTCCCCGAAGGTAGTCCTCGAAGCGCCGATGATACTCGCCGGACGGGTCCCAGCGTTCGCGCAACGCCCGATACTGGTCCGGATAGTCAAAGTACAGCCGGGTGATGATCTTCAGTGCATTCTCCTTCTGGATCGGTGAACAGCGGGCACACTTGGTCCGCAGCGCTTCGGGGAGAATTCCTGAAAAAAAACAAATGCACAAGCAGAGGGAAAAGCCAACGATCATAAATCAAATAAACGAACATACATTCAAGGGCATCGAAGGTTAAATCTAGCGTCTCATACAAAAGAGAACAGAGAGCATAGATCAATTACCAAAAACTAACAAAAAACGACCACAAAAGAGCAATCTTCCTTTTCAAGAATGCTAATCACTCATATCTTTATTTCGTTTTTTGAGCCCTCCCCATGACGACCTTTCGAGCTTAGGAAGTTCCACTATTCACTACAAACGTTTATACCGAGTCCAAAGCAATTTGTTTCGGCTCTTCATGTTTACCGAGGCATGCAAATCGAAAGTTATTTAAGCACCCTAATGAGTTTTGCTGAAGAATGAAGACTTTTTTTGGCAGCTTGTTGAAATTGCGGCAAGAATATGCGGAAGCATGGGAACTAGTTTTGGATTTTTTTATGTTTGTAAAGTTGGTTTGGGAGCCAATTTAGTTATCATCTAAAAAAAGCAAATGGTTCACGGATGTTATATTGGCAAGAAAACGGAAGGCAAAATGGTTGTGAATAGAACGTCGACACAGAACCTAATTACTGCAAAATGTTAACTATACTTGCTTATTATAGTGAAACAAAAAAACAAGCTAATTCAATTATATCATAATAGTTTTTCCCCGAAAAGATTCAGTCAAACATTGACTTATCCTGGAATCGTAGATAAAATTCATTCTTTAACAAAGGGATCTGTTATGAACCTCAAAAGCGTTATTTACGAATGGCAAATTAATCTGTGGAATGCTTTTTACTTATCCGATGTTTATGAAAGCAACTATCAGTTTTTTTGTTTTTAATCTAATTCTGTTGTTTTTATTCTACAACTAATAACGTTGCTGCTTTTAGTTTTTCATTTTTTGCTTCTAATGATGTATGTTTTGCAAGAAAAATATTTAAATTGACAAAATGTGTTTGAAATGACAGAAACAGTATGAGTAATGTCCACGAACGTTTTATTCGTGCTTTTAACGCGGCAAGGAAACCGACATCCTTTCTCGATTGTTTTCCCGCTAGATTCGTGTTGAGAATAAATTAAATTTCAGTTTGCATCTTTCCACGCTGATGCAACGAAATACAGAACGAACTCTACAGGTATCGGCGCGAGTCAGCTCGCCGCACCCAAAGACACCACAACACGAATGCACAACAACTACGTGTTACAAATGGCAAGCACCATCCGATGTGCACTCGGCGGAAATGCAAATCAAATTCGACACCGCGTGCTCGTGTCGGAACATTTGAAGACATTTTTTGGTTTGCTCGAGGACTGTTTCGCAAGCATTTTACACGAAGTTCTACATCACTCGTCTAGTACCAGGAATCTGGTGCTGAAATGTTGCATTATAGCAAAACAGAAATTCGTTGAAAGAAAATGACATTCACACAACCACCATGAGAACTCGTCCCAAAACATGTGAAGGAATTCGAGCCGTAAATTTACTTCTAGACTTTTCCCCATTTCTAAACCAACAATCTCTTCGCTACCGACATTCTACAAGCTGCTGGGATGAATTTCGTTCCCGGAAATTGCTCCAACATTCAAGACATACTGACTGGATTGTTGAATGCATCTTTGATCTGCTATTAGAGTTTTCCTATAGAGACAAGGTTATTGTGTCTTATTTACCCTCGTAAGTCTGTTCACATGATTTAATATAAGATCTTGCTTTGTATTTCGTTCTAGTTTGTGTGAAAGTACATTCATCTGATAGAGTTAGACAAAGGAAGCAATTTAATTTACGCTAGAATTGGCTCGCATTAACAAGAGATTTAAATCAAGCAATTATCTCAGCCTTTAAATGGTCATTATTGCTTCACCTTTCACCTAAAATTAAGCTGTCTTGCTCATACCCAATATCCTAGTGACCTTTTAATCGTCGTCTAAATGATTCTATTCTTGGAGGAAGTTGAAACCATTCTAACAATAACAGCATGAGTGTTCGACCATAAGCTTAGATTTGCCGGTTGATCGAACCCAATGACACCATCAGAACAACCGTAATGTTCACATAATCGTCTGTGCTAGTTCCAGCATCTTTCCAACGTCAATGGTTGGCAATTTGTGGCATTGATATGAAACCCGTACGATTCATCGAGCTAAATCCAGAGCAGTCAAGAGACCAGTTTTAGTTTCAGTTCTATTAAGGATCACACATACGACACATACACACATCCGCAATGAATGCACTTTTGATATCTTCCCCATTCATGTGGCTTTCGTGCTCCAGCTGCCACTAAGCCTAGATCACCCCTTTGGAGCTTCCGTTGCGGGCAAGCCAAGACCACCAGATGGAATGAATAAATAATCGCATCGGTGAACGGTACAGTGCTCACTGCGAACGAGGTCCGCCGGGAGTTTTGACACCATCGAAACAGACTCGAAACATCTGTTGGTCGGGGCTTTCCCACTCGGCTAGGTTTGGAGTTGCACTCTCGATGGTCCTGTTGGAGTAGTGGGTTGTAAAATTATTTCAAAATTCACGATCCATGAAAGCCATCCGTCCAATTCCGATGAGGGATGTCGCAGTCTTTACCGGTTTCCCTAGGTAAGCACTCCCGTCAAAGCACATGAGATTAATCATGACGGCTGACCAATTGCTGACCGGTGGATGCCAGTCGGAGGGAAGTAGCAAGAGATGGCATTGAATATCAAGGGAGAACAGTGCTTAATGTCAAAGAGTTCTGGGCATGCGATACAACGTGGAGGATATTTAGCTTTTTCTAGATAAAACACTTCCACTTCTGAGACCAGGATGTAACAGGAAACGAGGCGTACATCAACTGGTTTTATGATAGCGACAGACCCGCTTGGACGCGACCAGAACCTGCCTTAAAGTGCGTCTTCCATCAACAGGTACTGGCTGTACGACAGTCGCGATATTCCGTACAGTCCGTTGCATCGCTTCCGAGCCATCAGCTTCCAGGCATCAGTTGCACGTTGTCGTAGAACCTGGGTGCCACGTCGTGCCAACATGACGCTCGTAAATTACCATTTAATGGGAGATAAAATTGCATCGCCTCAGAGCTGCATTGTGAGCTGCGAATTGCACACTGGCACACCGATTCCGACCGGTGCATCCATCGGGGAAGGGTCGTGTTGTGGAAAGAAAACATCCCTAACCCGTGTCTATGCGACGGCCGGAGACGATTTACCTCATCGTGTCGCCGTGCGCTTCCCATGGATGCTGGTGTTGCATCAAAATGCCGCCGCTTGTCTAATAGTTCGGATCTACCGCATTGCGTTTATGGCGACAATGAATGAATGCATGACATTAACAGTGCCGCCTTAGAGGTCTTATGTAAACAGGAAGGTAAAGGGTTAAGTGAAGCCATCGGAGCCGTTTTTAATTTTTTAATTTTTTAAATAATTTTTGCTTTAATTTTTTAATTTATTAACCACCTTTTTATGAGACGACAATTCGATTACTTTGATTGAGGTTAATCAGAAATAAATGACTTTTTGAACATAGAATTCTACTTTGGAATAGACGTAACTAGAATCCGTTGAGCTTGGAAGGATATTAGAAAATGAGCATATGCTCAGTGGCGGATTTAACGGTGCTCGGACTGAGCGGCCGCGGAGGGCCCCGAGCTCGGAAGGTGCCCCGAAGGGCCATGTTTGGAATATTTTACTTAAATAAATATTCTACCGAACGCATCAAGATTTTTTAAGATCGACGGGTAATAAATTGGAACGGGGTAAGTCTTATAGTAATGGATAATTTTAATATTACCTGTATAAATTATTACTGTTGTTCGGTATTTAATCAGACTCAAAAAGAAACGGAAGGAAAATGTCAAAACAAGTAATTTAAGAAGGTCTTAACGGGAGAAGTACAATTGCCTGATAATATTCTATTTCTATTTTATTTTAAATTAATAAAATTGTTAGACAAAATAGAGAAATTCAATTCGAGGAGTTTGCCAGAAAATTTTTGAACTAAAATAACATTGAATTACTCGCATTTAAAAAAGGCAAAAAATTATCATTTTTACAGTATCGTATAGGGGCCCGATACATTTTCCCGCTCAAGGCACCCAAATAGAAAATCCGCCACCTACCCCCTGGTGATTCTGGATGGCTTCAGTTCAATAAATGCCAATGGTATAATTAAATTTCAACCATAATTCAAGCACTCTTGCATGGATCGTATTTAAATTACACATCTCTCCTTGTTCAGTTCAACCTCTTGTTTACCTTGATTACACATTGTGGGTCGTTGAAAAAATTCTTCCAATTTTCCCAAGTGAAACCCCTGTCCTCCGCCTCGAAATGTGTTGTTCTCATTTATTCCAGTCTTCCTGTGCTTGGAGGCCTCTGCCAACACCATCCCTTTAAACCACGTTCTCCACCGAGAAACTGTCCCTGCCTCTTGTAACCAGAAGCCAACCGTGTAGGCGTTGTACTGTTGGTGAATCACTTTGCCTTCAATTACATATGTAAAGAGGTTTTCCCTACGACGCCAACCATCCCGAAGGAGCAAGTGGAACGTTGAGAATAATGTCCACCCAGGGATCCAGCGATCAGATTAGGCGCGTACGGGACATACCGACCGGGGTTTGGACCGAAAGCTTTACCGCAACCGGCAACCCAAGCAGAAAGACCAACCCCATCGTAGGCGTTTCGGCAGATCTGGTACACGCACCCTTTGGGGATGATGATGAAGAGTCATGTATACACACACACACACACCGACACATAACATTTCTCGCTCCGGTAGTCATCGACACCCGGGCCCATGTTTTCAGGGTGGATGTAGCCGCATCGTTGACATACCAACGATGGCAAACCGTGCTCGGTATTCCGGGTAGGACCCCGTTGGACCACCCCGACCGAGATGACACGATCAAAGTAAACAAAACACCGCAACACAACAACGACGACGACGGCGACGACTATGGTGCCGACGCGCCGTTGCTACCAACTGCAAAACTTTCTCTTCCAGTCTGTTCACGTCCGCAACGAGTTCGAACAGGCCGGAGGTAGTGGAGTGCACAACCATCCCACGGGGGAGCCATCAGTGCCAGGGATTGCTGGATATCTCGCAGCAATTGCGTGCTACATTGGTGGTTCATTGCGTCCCGGGTGTAGTACATACACTCTGTCAATGCGGTGGACTACTTTCGGAAGTTTACTTTGCCGGCGGCTTGACTCATCCGGGGGAGGCGCTATTGCTCGCGTGTCGATGTTCCGTACTCAATTTAGCCACTAGTCACTCCCGGGGGAGTTGTTATGTAAATTTGGAACGCAAAGAAACTCCGCGTAGGAGTAGTTGGTTGAAAGAAATATTTTAAAAATATACACAAACTTTTTAACTAGATGAAGCAATATTTACCCAAACAAATATAGTTTTACTCAATTATACGTGAATATAAAGACAAGTTTATTTTTTAATATTCTTGACATCTGCCCTTTTCAATATATTCAGTAACATTTCCACTCTTGAGCCTCAATCCCTTTGGAATGTTTCAAGTTCCACAAAAATGTGATAAAATAAACAAACAAACCCCACCCCAGGCCGCCATCCCCAGCCCGTCACGTGATATCGGGGTAGCATACAAATCACGACGATATCTTATTTGTGTTTTGAATATTTCCGGGACCCTAATGCTCTCTGGTGTATTTGTTGTTTTCGACTCCCGTTTCACTTTCTTCTACGCTTTTGTTATGCTCAAACCTTTTAATCTCTTCCCACACCCGCGTGCCTATTCCCGAATGGGTCATCACTTTCTTAACAACCACCGTTGTTCTCCGGTACATCAGGAGGTTCTGGGAGCTCTCTCTCTCATACTACGGGTTTCTACAGTTTCTTATTTTCTATTTCTGCAAAAACAAAACACACGGACAACGAAATTCCTGGGGAGGAAGTACACCTTGGTCAAGGTAATTGTTACGCGATCTCACGAGCTCCCAGCGTGGTGTCGCTCGCTTGGTATGGCGAATCCATACCACGGACTAGGGCACGACCGTTCCCATGGAATTTATGCTAATTAGTTGCGATCCACTTCGCATCCGTGCCGTTCACCGGGAGCGTCACGTTGGAGGTGTCCAACTCCTTTCCGTCCCGGAAAAACTGACCTTAGACGGCTCGGTCTACCTTAAAGCCCATGGTTCGAGATTTGTTTGCATTAGGCTACGAACGAATGAAGGAACGAGACCTTTTCCTTCCTCCGCCTTAAAGGATGATCCGGTGGCGTAAAGGGAGTTCACGTCGAGGTATAAAGTTTTCTTTGTCTGCGTTGAATGGAATACATGAATATATATATTCCTGCGTCCTGCCATCGCATGCCAACACCAATAAAAGGATTCGCCCGATCGGCGGATAAGGAAGGCCCTTTTCCTGCGAGGATACTGCAGTTTTCCCTTTTTTTAGTGCTCCCTAGCTTAGTCCATCCGCATTAGGTGAATGTACGGCCGGATTTCAAATTTATTTCGATATTCCCTGGTGGGAAGCAACAGAAAAAAGACATGTTTAACAAGAGATCCCGGAAGTCCAATAGCACGTTGCATAAAAAATGGATAACATCGATTGGTCCTTTTTCTGGTTCTTCCAAATCGAAATCCCCACAAAAGTTCACTCAGGCCCCCCTTATGGATTTTCGTCCGGAAAATGGGTACAAATTATCCGGTTGACCTATTTTACTTTAACGATCCGTAGTCGGCGAAGGATTTTGAACCCATTACTCGACAAAGATGAAGGGCCAAACGAAGGGATCGAAATTCCAAATGACCACAATCAAAAGGCAGCGATACAGGGACATTAGGAAATTCGGAAAGCATCATATCGAGCCCACAACCGAGCGATGATTTTATTGGTAACCCCACAAATCGATGCCCTTCGCTTCCCGAAGGCCAAGGACGGTCACCGCACACCTACACCGAAGCGAAAGTATATTGCTTTTTAATCGTTGACCACATGGAATATTTAAGTGAGCTGCGGCGAACGAAACGAACGAGTTCCTTTCTCTCGTGCCTTCAATGACGGTGGGCAACGGTGACGGTGACGCCGTGGAGTCGTCTGTTTGTATTCTTCAACTTGTGAACCAACAGTTCAAACACAGCCCGAAAACGAAACGGAATGTAATTTCAGCAGCCAATTGGTAAAGGCGCTGCAATAAAACCATCGCATGTGGCCCCGCGAGTGCCTCCTCGGTGCAGCTCTCTACTGCAACGGATTGGCCTCAGAAGTCTGAACCTCAGTTCTTTCGGTATCTGCCATTTGAATTGCAAACTTTGTGCACCATTACGGAACGACTGTAACAGTTACATGTCTTTAGAAACCTATTTTTTCTTCAGTCTTACTACCACTTGATGATAATGATCGATGCGATCATCCCCTAAGGTTTCATGAATAATAATTTTGCTTTTCAAATTACATACAAGTTCAACTCATTGCTGTCAGTTGAACCTCATTGCGAAAATGTACGGCACAAAGATGAAGCCAGCTTTAAAAAGCAATCGGTTTCATATTTGCATGAATTTTAAGCTCTTTTATTCAAACATTTAGAATTCAACTAAAATCCGCGGATGATTAACTCAATCGTTTAGTCCAGGGGTTGGCATACATTTCGTAAAAAGCGCCAGATGATTAATAAGAAACAGAAAGCGCGGGCCAGATACCTTAAATTAAACCATGATATGATGTTTTAAAAGTAGTACTAAACCCTTTTGAAGTTTATAAATAGCAAAGTTGCGGAAAAAAATGTATAATAACAAAATATTTGCAATTACATCGTCAAGCTTTTACAAAAAAAAATCACACATGTTTCTGATGAAGTTTTATCGTTTTCAACGAATAAATTTTGGTTTGTTTTACTGTTAATTAATTCTTCTTTTTTGCACTTGAAATTGATTCTCCTTAAAAACTATTTTAAAGTATCTTTGTTTACTGACATACTCTCGGGAATTAAACTGACTCAGCTTCGAGAAGTTTTCAACATTGCACATCGTATTTTATATCGCAGCGGATATGAAAATTTTGTTCCTAGAATATAGCTATTTTGGATGCAAAGGATACGAGTTATAGCTGCCATATTGTGTACGAGACTCACGAGACTAGGACATTTTAGTAGGATCAATAATGCAAATATGATAGAAAAATACCCATCAAAAAGTATACGAGGAATTCGCCTGGTATTGAACACCACGTTCAAGAATGTTAATTTTCATCGTTCTCTAAAAACCAAACTGAGTGAACAAATCCGATCAAAAATTGTGATGGGTTTTTTGAAGAAGCACTAAAATAATTTCGGGACGGATAAAATCAGATGGCGGGCAGGACTTTGCCGACCCCTGGTTTAGTCTATATTGCATTCCAAATGTATACCGTTTTGGAAACTTCATCTCAAAGTTTAACGTATGAGAGCCAATGGAAGAAGCCGCACCTCCCGGCTAAAACCGCATGAGCTAACAAATCCATCAATTTCCCCAGCACCCCAACCCAATCACAATTCCGCCTTCCAAAAGCCAAATACTTACGCTTCAGATCCTTGCCCTCCGGTGGGCACGGTTTGCGGCTCAGCAAACAGTCAACATAGTTCGAGACCAACCGATTGCTGCCCAAAATGGTGTCAATGTCCAGATTGTCATATCTGCAAAGGGAAAAAGATACGAAGAGAATGAAAGCGAAAGGTACGGTGAAATGACTTATCGTGCACCATTAAGAACTGTCAGCGATGCGAATGCATTAGAATAAAGGTGTGGAAATCGTGGTGAAATGGTCACGGCCCGGTGGAAATGTAAACACGGCTGGCTCCGGGAAAATGCACATGAGAAACCCGTCGGGTGACAAAAGCGGTCAAAAAGTCATTACATCATGGACCAGCGGTTCACTGACCAAAGCGATCGATCAGCGATGGAACCGAGAGGTTGTGGCTAGATATGTCCGTGATTTATTGCTGTAGTCCTGTTTTGCTGGCGGTAATTAATCTTTCCTGTGTTTCCTTCTCCAATGTGATCTAATGAGTCGCTCGATGTGTAAATATAAATCACCTCGAGTGTACCGTAGCGTGATCTTTTTCTATTAGTATCACTGGATGTTCCATGTGCAAGCGACGAGTTTGTTTCTAAAATTACCTCATGGAATGCACAGTTGTTTAGCGGAATATGATAATTGATGGAATCACCACCGATGGAATGCTCGGAGGCAATAGCACAGCAGCTTACAAACAAGATTTCCAAACGCTTCTGACTTCCACAATCGGTTGGCTAAATACCAGGCGTATTCAAACATTCCTTTATTTAACATGGTAAATACAAGCATTTGAGTGTATCCTGTTTAATATTTCAAGACTTTATTATCAAGCAAAATATGAAAACTCACCCAAAACGTCTTTCCATGTGTATCAAAACCAGTTTTGATTTCTTTCATTCTTTTTATTTCGAACCCATAACCATAAACATTACTCTACTTTTAGTCGCACAATCCAGAATTTTTGCATATTAGGAAAATCTGCGAAATGGTTTTGCATATTTTGTCTTTCTGCGATCCCGACCGTCGGGCAGAAGATTCGCGAAATTTAGCCACCTCACGCCGTTAACGAACCCCTGTTAATCGTAAGCTTGCAAAAATGGCCCCAATCATCCTGCTCAATCGAGCACATACAATAAATTTAAATTCTTCCACCGCATTGCCGGCGACGCCTTCGAGTGGTGGGCAAACATTGTCCCAGCGCTCTCCAGAAATTTGCACAACAGGACCATGGGGGTATTAAAGCAAAAACCTGTTTTTTCGTCCGCTAATTTTTTGCCTTCCGATTTTGCACACCATCTTCCATTTCCGTTTCCCATCGACGGAGGGCTGGCTGAGAGCTTCAAGAGCTACTTTTTCAAATTTTTGTTGATCCAGACGAATGCCCGATGGGTGGCATCATAAACAATGATTCGCGTGATTGCAATTCACCGAAATTAAACACCAACCATCTCGCACATGGAGAACACTTTAAAGATGTTAAAACATGCCTTCCAGTGGGAATGCAAACGTCAAAACAACAATCGACATAAACGGATAATGTACAAGTTTTTTTTAAGCAAAATTCCTCAACGAGATGAAGTCGATCGAAGACTGATATTACAGTTTACAACAACCTCCGATTAAATGGGCTGTTAATCAGTCAAAATTGAAAAAATGTGTGTTATTGACGGTCCAGTTGCGAACACGTGGCGCATCGCCTAACGCATGTCAGTTAATATTCGAGATCTTATCTGGCAGCATGTGGATCAAATCGCGTTTCTCTTCATTTTATTTTTTTTATCGCTGCATTTTTGCTCAGATCTGAAATGAACAGAACCGATTAATTTTTTAACAGGCAATTACAGCATGCATTCTCTACTGACGGTTCATAGTCGGTCTACTCACTCAAACAAACCCCTTTTAGAACACGCCCTGTGTCATTGTGACCTTCTCATCCTTCAACCAGATTTGTACATGGCTTCGATCTCCTCTAAACATTCTTTCCATAGCAGCACAATCATAAATCGTATGCAAATAGCCTATTCTATGGTGGAGATAAACTAAAAAAACACTCACATAAATCATCCTAAACACTCCCTCAACACCACTCCCCTTCAATGCCCTGCGGTCGTTTGATGAAACATCACTAATTGTAACCTACCATGAACCGACGATATAATTCGATTGCACAACTCATCAATTAGAATCTCCACGCGTATTAACCGATCGCATAAGATAGCATCATCGGTGAATCCCGCCGGCGTTGGGGCTGGCGATGGTGGGCTGCATTGTCCGACATGCTGGTTATATTTTTATTTTTCCCCCCGTTATTTTCCACAACCTCACATGTGGTGAGGCGTTCGTTTTGGCAGCTCGTGTCTGCGAAATTATCGTATCGGGGCAAAAAAAAAACGGGGCAAAGTCAACAAAGTCAAACGCTTCCTCAAAAGGCGTCACAAAATTGACATTCATTGCCGTTGGGACGAGACATCTGCTGCGAATGACTAGATTGGGATGGAGTACCAGTAGGCGAGTTCAATTGGGGGTCATAGTTAAGTGACACCAAAGACTACTGAATTTCGTTGCAAAATTGTTTGACAACGATCAATGATCGTTCAACGCCGACCTCTTGACATCGGCGCCATAATTTATGACGGTTGATTGTCGAATAAAGCGTTCACGCTCAAGAAGCGAAGAGCAGAACAAAAAGCACTTCAAGCAATGACAAACGATCACAAGAATCGTTATAGTAAATTTAGGAAGAGCCAGTGCTATGGACGCATTTGGTGAGCAGCAACACTAGCTTTCGATTCTATAAAAAAAAGTCCAAAAGTCCACGCGTGAAACCAAAAGACCATCATACAAACGCACACACACTCGTAGGGGAAGGCAGTTCGGCATCATCTGTGACTCCACCGGATCTCATTCGAAGCCGCATGATGGCTCTGCAGTAAATATTGGTTGTTTGCCAATGTTGCCCGAAAACACATCCGAACGACACTGACTCTGTCCAAGGTAATAACTTTTCGGTTGTTACACTTCCTCACTTCGTGCCGCTCGCCAGCCGGAAGGATGGCCGACCGATGGGTGGTCGTCTTCGAGCGTTCGACAACAAGGTTGCCTCGTTGGCCGTGTGTGGGACAACGTAGCGTACGCGATATGGGCCAGCATCGGTCGAGTGGAGCACGAAATGCGACAACAGCACTGGCCCGAAACTGATGCACCGATGTGGAACCAGAAATGCACCACTCACGCACTACTTCTTCACGTTCCGGTGTCCTTCCGGATCGATTGGTTGAGGAAGTAAAGTTTCATTCGCACCTCGATGGCTTTGCTTTGATGCGCGCGGAACAACTTGAAGCAACGGAGAAATCTGATCATCGGGTATTGAATTCTGTCCTTCCATTACCTGAAAGCTGTGGGATGAACACTTACAAAGTCGCCTTTGCCACACTTTGATCAACAACCGGGCTGCACTTTATGGAACTTCAAACAGTTTGTCGTCATGCTTCATGTAAAGTGGGTGCTATTCGGAAAACACAATCTCTTACCTTGCGCTATACAGCGTTCGAGCCACCTCCTGCGATTTCACGAAGTTGAGAAACGCCAGCACGGCGCTGGCGAGAAGCCAAACTTTACGCATCTTTCCACCAGTGACTCCTGACGGGGACTGAAAGCGAACGGAAACAGGATTGCCCTGATGAGCACCACGGACGGGAACGGACCTAGAATGTCTGTAAATCTTTGGGCAGATTTCCCACTCCGGAATCACTAGGTTCTTATCTTGACACGCACTTATCTAACCGCACGGGCAGTGCACTCTACCGTCTCACACGTACACCGGCACAAACGTCTCTGGGCACTTGATCAGGTTTTTTGTGTTTTCCCAGCGTCAAAACTATTGTCTCCGGGAAATAAGGGAGCTTTAATCGAGTTGGGCCACGTTTATCATAAGCACACGCACATTCGTCATATACCGCGGCGCGCAAAAACAAATACGAAACACGCAGTTCAAGATGATGTTGGGATTTTCCCGCCTGAGTGTTCTCCGCTGTTCCGAGCGGTTGCACGGAGCTCGGAATAAATTTTCAAACCACGAATGATTATGCTTCCACCACACGACGCGAGTTCCTACCGGCTGCTGGTGAGCCGAGCGAAGCCATCTCCCCTCACACATCGCAGCCCACCGTTGTTTTTTTTTTTTTTGTTGGATTCAATCGAAGCCTGCTTAGTCTGCACATGAACGATTGCATCACGCTATGGCTAATCGCAGGTGTGCGCACCTTCGCGAATTCAGCAGACACCTTCTAGACCTTCAACCAAAGGCTGCATCTATTTGGATGCCGGCATTCGACTGGCGAAAACGTATTCTAACCCACCAAGCCATTTGAATCTCCAATCGTTCCAATCCAATCTAGCATTGGTAGATGCAGCTAACGGTGTGGTGGGCTAATAGTTGGAGAACAATCGACTGCGAGTTATGATGGAAAAAGAAGGTCAGGAGCGTTCGTAATTTTACTAAAACATTCGTTTTGACCCGTTAGAAAGGTGATTAAAATTTTAACAATTTAGTAAAGGTCTTTTCCAACAATTTAGTAAAGGTGGATTTTAAAGGTGATTATCACGGTTAGTTTAAATAAAAGCATTGTATTCAAAAGGCAAATAATCTATGAAAAATAATACAGAACTAATAGTAAATTTAGCATTAAAAGAAATAGCGATGCGTTTATAGGGATTTCACTCACTGTTTCTTCATCAAGTGCTTTGAATTGCAATTGAATAGTTTTCCTTGAAAATGTTAGTCTGTTTAGCTGTTTAACAAACAATTCAATGTGGAAAGTTCCAGGAGTTGAAGCCATTACCCACAAAAGAGATATCCGCAATTGTAAGATATTTACGCAATTCGGAAATGAAACAAGGTGCTACTAATTCAATTTGTGAATTGTCGACTTAAAACAGTTCAACCTTAACTTGGAAGTGAACTTAATTTGAAAAAAGGAAATGCATCCCTGCCACATCATAACAGGCTACTCAAGTATAAACGAAATTTGTAAGCTTGCAAAATTGATTGTCCTCAAAATACTTCCAAAACCACATCCGTTCTTCCTTCCTTCTTGACTTCCGACTTGGATAGAAGGTACAAGCCCAACCGGTCTGGTAAGTCAAAAAGTCTCCAAAGAGGAAGAAAAAGTGTACTCAATTAGTAACGCCATCCTGCCCGCGGGTCCAGCAAGGTCAGCGTGAGCAGCAAACGATAAACAGAACGAAAATCAATAGATCAAATATCGACAGCGTGGGCAAGGTGGATGGTTGACAAAGCCATGGCAAGGTCGTTCATTTTCTTCGCGAAAGACAAGGAAAATGTCTAGAGCTAGCCCATAATCATGCTCAGTCGGGCGAATTATTAGCTGGCTTTTAGGCACATCGAATTGAGCGAAAGGGATCTTGGAAGGCAAACATTCGTCCCTCGGATTTCTGTAGGTCGCATACAGAATTTCTATCCGCCATCCGACAAGAGAAAGTTTAAATGAGTTGCAAGTGAGTTTTTCAGGGGAATATCTTAAGGAAGGCTTTTTGCAATCGTTTCACAACTTTTGTTTTTCATTTATCATTCATCCTAATGCGCCGCGGATGCTATTAATCATTCCAGCTTATCACTTAATTGACAGCATTTAGGTAAACATCCCCTCAAAAAACAAGAGGCGCCAGCAAAACGTCGCTTTCGTGACAACTTTCTTTTTAATTTAACCTCATTCGCACATTTGCCTCTTGTGGCGCCACAAAATTCGTGTCGCGGTTGCGTCGACTAAAATATTTTTGTGCTCTTCCTGAAACGGTCACCACCAAGAGTTCCTCAGAACCGCGGAACTTGTTGTATTTTTCGTTTTTCTTTGCAGATTTTTCTTCTGACTCCGTTTTATTGATGACTGGCCATAAATACCCACGTGCCGTGTCACCTTGTTTTTCAATGGGGTTTTTAACGCACGATTGTTCTCGAAAAAACGTTCAAGTTCCAAATACCACGCCATGCACATGCACGATAGAGTACGGCAAACCGGTTGATGGAGTCTGCAAAGAACACATCCTCCCAACTTGCTAATCAATCAAACTCGAACAGGAAGACAAGCGAGATACGTGACTCAATAAGATTCATCAAGAATTAGGCTTGAGACTTGCCATCCGACCTCTGCGTGGCGTATTTGAAAACGTGAAGTTCTAGTATTTTCTTTTCTTGAATACGATACCTAACCGCGCCTTATTATCATCCTGACCACACACGATCCAGATGAGTTCCCAGGGGATTGTAGAACAAACGACGTGAGAAGTGTTGCAACGGAACATGGCCATCCCTGACGTACCAATGGTATTTCCCATTTAATGGTGAGCTATTTATTATGTCAGTTTAGCTCCCAACCCAAGCCTGAGTCGTGTGCTTTTGAGCAACACTCCTCCAAGAAGAGCTGGAGAATAAATGGTATGTCTTTTCGCTTGATAGTTTCCTTTCATACCGTGACCAGGGAAGTTTCAAAGATTCTTGCACAAGCTAACCATCCTACTGACAGACGGATCAGGTCAAACATGATTGATGTCCGGAGATCTCATTATCTCGTACTCTGGCAAGGACCGGTTGGAGAGGATTTAATCAGACACTGCCACAGACCTGAAGATCGTCTCCTGGGACTCGTGCCTTCCATATTGGTATGTTCACATTTGATATGGTAATGTCGGCTCAGATATTGGCAAACAATCAGGTTCCGATAACAAGCTGACCCTCGGAAGAGCACCAACCAAACAACGCACCGATTATGAAATAAACTGAACCATAAAAGTTTATTCTTTTATTGCACCTCTTGGTTGGACACATTTTGGGCCATTTTAACGAACGGAAAATAACAACACATCACTCGTGTCGCATTTGAAGTCACTCGAGCGAACAGACGAGCAGCAAACGATGGTTCACTGTTGGACGGCCATATAACACCCCGGAAGAAGGAAGCGAAGCTAGAACTTGGTTAATTGCACACGTCGACTCATCCCAAGGACGTTTCATCAATTTTTAACGGAATGCAGGAACATTTGTGAGCCAATTGGGTGGGCCCGTTTTCAGCAGCAACCAATCTTTGTCAGAAGCTGCTGTTGATTGCTCGAGTAACACGTGGATGCGAAGCACAAGATGGCGTAATTTTGTGCTCTCCAAGGCGGGAAACAATACCACAGGATCGTCGAAAATCTTACCGGAAAGATGTACCGGTTTATTGAATCGACCTTGATGTCGTCGGCACACTGGGATGCTACTGATCCACACTACCCTCTACAGTTCCTGCCCAAGCCGAAAGAGATCGTCTGCTTTTGTTAACAGCATGAGATTTTCAAATTCATTTGGCCAAAAAGGGCTTTATCATTGTAAGCAGAAAACATAACTCCTTATCGTCCCAGAAAGAAAAACTACGTTGGATTACGGCTCGACAAAAGTACCGGCAGTACACGCACACGACAGAACAGAGGAAACTCATTTGAATTTCAATTTCAAAACCTGATGCTTTAAGTGCTTATTACCATAATTTGCATTTCCCTTTATCTGTCCCGTGTCTTGAGGCAGACCGCTTCCTAAGCATGCGTGAAGCACTACTTGAACAACACGAGTCGTGGATTTTGCAAGTAATTTTACTCTCGTTCGGTTTACCCAACGTTCTGAATGGGAACCCGATGTGGCCAGCTATTGTTGGACGTTGAAAGACCTGACTTTTTTTTGTACGGGCAAATAACCTGTTAACAAAACTTTTGAAACCCATGCCATCTCCACGGTAACATTGAAAGGACCTAAAGCCATTGTAGTAGTTCAAGAATGTCGGAGGCTTTAAAGCTGTACGACTATGAAGAATTTGGAAAAGATTTTGGATGGGAACGGGCGGCTTCTTTTTAGTCATCTTTTGCAAACAGACATTATACTATTTTGGGTTAATTTAGTCTGAAAGAAAATACATCAAATACCGGTTCATGTCTCTTAGATCTTGTTAAACCATTCGAACCTATTGTGGTTCATTCGAGAATGTTTATTAACCCTCGAAGAGATCAATTAAATCCAAAAGGGCAATCGACAATTTTATGAGTCCCTGCGGTGGCAACGTGATAGCTAGCTCCTATTCATCGATGAACACCAAGTACGTTCCTTACATCCCTTCAACAACCACTTCGGGCTAGACACACTAATTAGAAGACACGTTCAACCCGCGAATTAACGATGAGCTGAGAATGTCGATTTAATTTCCACCAAACCAGGAAATCGTGAATTTCTTGATGAACACCCGCAGCCACAACAAAGCCACACCTGACTCATCGTCTTCTTCGAGAAGATAAACTTCAAAGGAAACTTAATGTGTGTCTATCATATCCCTCTCCGCACAAACGAAACGCGAGCTGGCGGCAACCTTTTGCAAAACTTCTCTACTCGCACACGAGGAACGTTGCAAACTCCGACCAACAACCTCCACCGTCAGTGGGCCGCCTCCTTGGCGGGGGCCATGGACGTATCTACGCAACCGCACCGTATCGATGCGAACACGTTGTTATCGAACGCACGCACCAGCATCGGTGGATCTTCGGCCTGCAGTTTTGCTCTTGGCCTTCCCCCGTCAGGGTCATCGTTACGTGCAACATTATAGCTGCACATATGGGTGCTTCTTTTTTCCCACCATCCATCCATTGGCGCTATCTCGCACCGATGTGGGCGCCACATTTGGTGACAGTAACATTTCTTCAGTGTTACGCCATTAGCAAACCATAGGAAAACCATCCACTCTCGTCGAACGCACCGAAACGCGGTATGGGTCAAGATCAAGTTCAAATTGGCATACATTTCGGTTTCGCTGTTTGGTTGTCGGTTCGAACAAGTTTTCGGAGTTGAATCACTTTTTTCTCTCTTTGTCTTTTTGGATAAACCTACAGTCAGCCCACACTTTATGCGACGAGATATGTCACGTCAACCGAAAACCTCGACCATCAAATTAGTGCTTTACGGTCAGTGATTAGAGGGGATCCGGGCGGAATAGTCTACTAATGCTAGGTACTTTTTTTCCTTCCTCGCCATGTGACCGTGTTGGTTTACACTTGACTCCAAATGCAGGGGCTCCACTCAAAGGCCTTAATTTTAGACGAATCAACACTCCCGAAGACTAATTAAGAAACGATCAACAATCATTGGTGGCACAGTTAGCGTGCCCCGATCGATACGGTCGACATCGTGTTACGACAATGAGAAGTGGAAAAAATGGTCAAAATATAAAAGGAATGAACGGTTGACAGGTTATACCATTAGATGGAAAACGGTAGCCGATCTTAAGTGTTTAAAATTGATTTTTGTAAGACCTTTAAAAACTTATTCACGCTGAAGCTGTTGATGTTTCGAACGGTGTTAAACAAAAATAAACGTCTTTTTTCTTATTTTGCACGCCATTGAAATTGGCATGAAATGTGATTTAATGGCAATTGCAAAAACTTAACCTGATAAAAATGTTAAATAATATTCAAAATTACCTACTTACATCGTTTGACGCATTTGTTTACATAATTGTTATGAAACAAGCAAAAAACATTTTTGCAAAGGTGAAAACCACTGAGTGAAAGGATATTTACATTTTTCCTCCCGGGTCACAAGGCAATCTCGTGAAGCTTTCGTTGGAACAGGGAACAAAAGAAAGTAGTAGTAGCAATGGTAACAGATTATGATAAGCAGTTTCCCCGTAAGCTGCAAGAAACCGGGCACAGCTGTCGACAAATGCGAGAAGCACTCAAGAAACATCTTTCTCCTCCATTCCTGGCATTTACATGAAATATCCTAGGTTGACATGAGATAACGACAGCTGTGCTATCTTATGTTTTATTCCACCATCACTTGGTGGCTCTAAAGGATTTCGTACGAGTAAAGCCGGCACATAGCATGGGGTGCATTATTAGATTGTTAAACGAAATTCAAGTGGATTTATTTTTCATTTTGTCGAGAATAAAACCTAACATGGAGATGCACAAAAATCATCTAATTATAGTCATAATTAGATACGTTAGCTTTCCATTATGTATTCACAGGAGAATATAAACAACAGCATCATTTGTTCATGTTATTCTCGTAGGAAAAGAAATTCGAGAATGCAAATGATCGAAATTATCAACATGCTAATGAAAACCCCCCTTGCACAACGTTCACTAGAGGAAAAACGGGACACCGGAATCCCTAGAACTAGAACCTGCTAGAACTGCTGAATTAATTAAATCTCCTCCTGGGACTCCTCCACACATTCTCGCGTGAGATCTACCCGTGAAATAACCGTTGCATTAAATTTGGGTCAATGTTTATCCACCCCACCACACTTGTGCAACATCTCCACCGCTCCCGGACCCCTTCCCAAGGACCTTGTAGAAAGAATGTGTGCCGATGGGAAACCAATAGCCCTGCGTTCCTCTTCCGGGCACGCAGAATGCTAATCTAATTCATATCACTTCGCTAATGGAGGCGAATTGTTCACTCCACACGTCCGCCAACGATGTGCTCAATAGAATGGTAGCGTTGGTCCGAAAAGTTGTTTTCCTTCTCCGTAACGTCGTCACGCTTCGGCGAGTTGCAGTGATCGCGCAAGTGTCTATATTGGGCACGTGAACAACTGGCCGGTCACAACACTTGCAGTCACGAATACAGGCATCGGAAGGCAGACGAATAGCTTCAGACCGATGCAATTCAGTTCAGTTTTCGCGTTGTTTATTTTGTGCAACATGATGGCCAACTACACTTGACTCCATAAGAGTCCTGTTAGGTTCTTACGTGCGTTCGCGTTAAACACACGCATACAATGTGGAGCGAACGCATTTTCACCTCGCCTTAGTACAACTGGAAACCGCGCGAACCATCGAGTATTTTGTTCACCGCTGTAATCGGCATCGATCGATACGTTTACGATTACGGAAGGTGATCGACAAACAACATTACGAGCGTGCCAGCTTACGCATTGTTGCGGCATTCCAGTCACATCGTCCCCAAGATGGCACGCGCCACACCGTGGAATTTCCGTGGAACTTCTAAACTAAAATCACCGATCACATCGCCTAGCAGTTCGTGAGAATGAATGAGAATGGACCGATTATTTCTCACCAGCACCAGGGAAGTACGAAAACACGGGCTAAAAACTTTCAACTTCACTTTCCCTGCGCGGGAATCTGACACAATCCGATCGCAGTTTGGCCGTTGGAATGCGATCCTCCGGAGTTCGCGCACAAGCACTCGATCGAAGCGCGCAAACACTACTACGGGCTGCGCCGCGATCACGTCGCGCGCTTAGCCTTTGTTCCACCGGCGGCCGTCAAAACAAAAACCGAACAAAACGAACGATCGCGAGAAGGCGCGCTTCGATAGCCTTCTCACGCTTCTCACGCAGCTCACGATCCGCAAAGATCGTTCGATCTCACAATTGTGAGATGAGTATACCTTTCGCACAATGAGATGACAACGGGAGCCACACCGGATGAGATGAGATTGCTTTGAAACTCGTCGCGAGCAAACCACGCTGGAAACGACCTTCTTGTGCGAATTCGCACGCCGTACTGATGCGCGACGTCCGGTACGCGCAAAGTTTTATTTTACAATCACGCCGTCGAGCGTCGGCCTGGTCGACGGGTTCTTTTTTTATGTTTTGCGCAACACCCGTTCGAATCTTCTGGTTTTGAGGCTCGCGCAGGGTGGTTGGGCTTAAAATTTTCTTCCCTACCGAGATTCTTGCCGTCCGCATGTGTGGCTGTTGGTGCAGAATTGCGTTTCGCAGGCTTATGGTGTATTATTATTGTGTTTTTTCCCTCTACTAAAAGAAGCTTAATACCATTTCTTTTTTGGCGAGTTTGGCGTTCACATTCCGTGGGGCTTAATTTTCGCAGTTCTCTTCTACATTTAATCATGTCTTGTAGTGTGTGTGTGTGGGAGTTATTTTAAAAATTTATTTATTGTTTTTATTGTTTTCAAAGAGAAAAGATGCACTTTGAAAGCTCATTTGAGTTAAGCATCGAAAGAGTTATAAAAATAAGGCATTGGACTTTAACCAAGGTTACCCGTTTTCTTCCATTGAGGTACAATTTTTATCTAAGTTGAATGCGTTGAAACAATTCATTAAAATACAATGCTCTGTGTTTCAAAATGTCCAAAAGGGCCAAACACTCATTCACCTGATCTAGCTTGCCCTAAACAGCCCTTGAAAAACGAAACTGAAATATATTTATCACAATTAACATGTGCCCTTGTTTGGGAACTGTTTTAGTAGCGCGTTTTATGCATTATTTTGTTGTTTGCCAGTTGTCTTGGCAGCTATCCAAACTTTATTTGTTTTTTTTTCTGGTTCCATTAAACAGCAAATTTATGTTTGTAAACGCCAATTCAATTTACGCAATGCACAAACATTTTCAAGAGCACCCACAAAAAAAAATCGTATGGATCAATCCAGAATATAGTTATGAAAATTTCCAGCACAATTCAACGCACCCCGTGAACTGTTGTCATCGTATTTAATTGCTACATTAAATTGTCTGTCGGTTGAATTTATTCCCTGCCACCAAGCGCCGTAATCGAAGGACATATGCATAAAAAGCTCTCCACGGTTAAAAATGATTCCACATGGCAACACTCACCCTGCGCTCGACGGAAACGAGCAAAAGCAAACGGAAAGCGGAAATAGTATTGAAATTCGCCCGCCCTCCCGAACGATCGATAACTGTAGTACAGGGTAAATTGTGCGTAAAAAATATGGTCATACCAAAAACATCAAACAAAACTAGCATCACATGCGCATAAAAGTTGCTTTTATCCTGAATTTGGCTTTTCATTTGTGGTAATGGAAATGGAAATAATCTATTAATCTCTTTCGTTCTTCTATAAAACAACAACCCCAGCATGGCGCTTATGTATCGCTATACCGTTTATTTATTGGAATTTGTTTGAACGTTAGATTACGTTACGAGTAACATCAAGCATATGAAAGAATGTTTCAAATAGATAGATGCCAAAAAAGAAAATTTTAAATAAACAAACAAGATAAACTAGACAAACAAGGTAAAAACAAACAGGATATCTTCATCATCAACAACAACTGCATGCACATATCTGCAAAACAAACAAGTTTCAAAAATGAAGTGAAGTTTTTGATCCAAATGCAGGCAGGGTCTTCTGAAAATACGGCAGCTATGCTACAAACAAGCCCGTACTTATGTTATTTTTATGATTGGAATCTGTGTATTCGTTGGTTCTCAACATTTTTAAAAATCAATCCAATGTCCCTTAATTAAATTCATTTTATTATTCAGATAAGATAGTTAAAATGTAACATTTCATCATGCACTCACAGTACCAATTCTATTTAGTAACAATATTGTTGCACATTTTCCTAGAGTATTTCATGCTCCAGCGATGGTGCATCGCATGCCGTTTTAATAAAGACTGAGAATTTTTTCATTGCTTGATAAACATTGCGCTCACATCGAACACCCAACTGCAACTATGGCATCGGAAAAACGGAGATTGTAGTGAAATGCCACTGATTGAACGAAAGAAATGTAAACAAAAACCCAGCACACCGTTCCTCCCTGCTCCATTGAATATTTATTATCAACATTCTGCGTCGTCCTCAAAGGATGGCATTTTTCTACGCTCGTTCCGCATCACATGAAGGTGAGTGTGCCATTTTCCCGGTAGGCCGTAAAGCGTGCGGGAAAATATTGTGATATGCGGAAACTCGAACCGCAATCGCACCGATATTGATCCGCATTCGAGGAACAGTCGATGCAGAGTTTGCATTGCATCTCGTATTATTGATTTGCCCTTTACAAATCAAACCATGTCGAGGGGGATATCAATTGTTACAGTCCTACCTCATTCTCATGCAACATAGTCGTCATATGGTCCATCAAAATGGCCATCATCATATGATCCATCCAAGAAAATCGTAATTTTTAAAACATTTGAAAATAACAATCGATTTGGAAACAATCCATTTGAAAAAACAATTATACATCAGCACATAGTATTGAAAAATCATATCAAATGTGGCATCTAATTTAAGATTTATTTTTGTTGCCATTTTCTTCAAAATGGTCTAAAGGGTTTCCCCTACAGTACGCATGGAACAGTTTTAGAACACTAAATCGTTATTCTCTTCTTACGAATATCATGTGCATTTGAAATAACAACCGCTTAGATTTTCTTTTTTTTCTGGGTTAAAAAAACATCTGCTGTCTAAATGGACAAAAACATCTGTAGTCTAAATTTAAACCGTTTTCTCCACAGCGGTTTCCCTTCTCCGCCCAACTGGCACTGTTTGATGACACAATTGTTTAGCGCAGGAACCGAAAGCTCTCCGTTTCGAGGGCCGGATCATTTTGCTGGAAGCTGCGAAAGTCAATTAACTCATTCCCACAGAACCCCACCGATACGGTCGTTAACGTTTTTCAACCCCTATCTTATCTTATATGCTCCAACTTCCTGACCCAGAGAGCCCTAACAGAAAGCCACTCGCCGTGTGTGGAAAAAGCCGCATGCTTCGTCGTTCCTGCACACGAATCCATTTCCGGGGATCTGCTCACGAGGTTAATTGAATGTTCTTTCCATCTCCCCACATGGTGATGAGTTGAGGGTAAAAACAATCTCACGCATGCTTCTGCAAAAAGCTCGCGGTACGCACGGATTCGCATTCGACACACATTGGACGGTTCGCAAACATGAAACAGGGCCTTAGAAAACATGGCATGCTACAAATTGCCAGCGACGAACGGCACCATTCGCCACCGCAAGAGGTCGATAACGGAACCAAATGGCGATGCAATTCGCGGTTCGGTTGCACCCACGGGTTCCGATCGTCCATGGAAGCCGGGTGTGTACTCGCCGTTTAATGGGTCATCCCCATAAACTTCACGGTGTTGGAAGCGCCCGAAGGCTGTAAAAGTCACCACGCGAGACATAAAACGTGCAACACGCGTTCTGGATGGCCCGAAGATAAATTGTGCATAAATTCCCGTACGGACCGATGCATACCAGCCCAAAGCCCAGCCCCCTCATCGATCTGATGTGATGAGGACGATTATTTACAGCGACATCACGGGCTTCATCCCGGTCAATATTGGACCAAGCACGCCTTTCACTAGTATCTAGCGTACGTTCTCGTTTAACCGTTAGTAGGTCGATTTTTCCGAGCGTGGGTTGGAAAAATAGGTCTGCATGCTATCTATTCTATTTAAGGCGGGCGTATCATCGATTTCATCGCACCCGGAGGCTAAAACAGCGTTACAAGTAATCGACTTTAATCGAAAAATCACAAACATAATCGAGTTTAAATAAAGGAATTTAAATGCAGAAAATATTAGCTAAGTCAAATCAAACTGGAATAATTTAAAATTCAAATAAAACAATTTCCATTGCTTTTACCCTAATCTAACTAACCCATAGCAAACATTGACTCAGAACGTGTTTAATAATTCAGAAAATCCTGCTTTACAACCACACCAAGATATGTTGATCCCACAAACATAATCTGGCAGAAGCCCGCTACAATAGAATAAAATCAATTGTCTACATAACAATGTTCACTTCTACTCAAACTCAATTATGTCCTGCGAGCTTGCAGAAAGATAAACGTTTTTCCAACAGACTACGTTTCGGTCCACCTCCCAAGAAACCGGTCAAAGAGCAACTTCTTTCAACGAAAAACGAAACGAAAAGAATCTTCTCGAGCTTTAGTTTAGAGTTCGTTCGTCCATTTGCGTCATCAATCGAATTATGATCACGGTTTTGGAGTGAGTAATAAAAAGGTGGTTGGAAGAAATCATTCGATTGAAGCAAACAATAAATTAAACAGCAACAAACAGCAGCTGGGTGGTTTCGCTTGTTTCGCTCGCTGATAGTGATTTAAATTGGTTTTAGCGCAAAAAACACATATGAGTAAACAAGAAAGATCGAAGATAAATATACTCCGCCGCCATTAAAAAAAACGGTGATGGTGCTATATCGTCAGACAGAGCTAAAATTTCACATCCAAGGTCAGGAACACACTTTCTGTTGGTGGTGGATGATCCGTTTCATACTTTCACTCTTGTTTTTTGCATCCGGAGGCACGTCCGTCCGATGACAAGCACTCGGCGCTGGCTGAAGTACATCCTTCAACTTATGTAAGTCGGGAACAAGTTAAGACTCACCTTTTCCAGGCGTATGAGATATGAATGCATTATTGAATCTGTGTTGTAATTTGTTTTTGCGTCGGAAAGTATCAGCGAATGGTAATCAATTTGCTATAACAAAGAAATATTGGCACACCGGATATGTATTTCAGAAGTGAGAAAGTCACGACAGCCGTTCATCGGTCATGCGCTCTTGGACGATGGTAAAAGAGCAAATTATATTTAAATACCTGTTGAAAGACATTATTATGGGATGTATTCATTTTTTTAACGCTTTCCATTAATCCTCCCAAAAAGAGTACGCATTACGATTTGGTCGAGTTGC
Source organism: Anopheles sinensis (assembly GCA_000441895.2). Lineage (NCBI taxonomy): Eukaryota > Metazoa > Arthropoda > Insecta > Diptera > Culicidae > Anopheles > Anopheles sinensis. The sequence goes on from KE524984.1 coordinate 521,447, forward strand.
ATGCAACCAATCTTTGAATTTGGTTATCTAGATCAGGGGTCGGCAAAGTCCGGCCCGTGGGCCAAATCCGGCCCGCCAACTGATTGTATCCGGCCCTTAAGACAATTTTAGTGCAACATATGAAAAAATCTCAATTCTTGACGGATTTGTTAGCAATATCACTCTTGTTGTTTCCCACGTTATGCACGTTAAAATTGTTGAACGAGGTCTCCAATGGCATACTCGTATACTTTTTTAGACTTTTTCTATAGTATTTTCATGATCACTCGACAATTTTCATGTCTGCAGCGCCAAAATAACGTGTTTTTTTACTCTCACAGTCAAGAAATATAACTTTCGACACCTTTATGAAATATAAATATAGAACACAATATTCAAAAGTTTCCATAAAACCTCGACATTTGAGTAGAGGATTAATTTACAGTAAAGTAAAAAATTAATTTACGGTACAATGAACCAAAAGTTGTATTTTGAAAATGTACTTAATTCAACGAACATAAGGGCACATGATTCAAATAGTTAACGGTATAAAGTTCAAATATTTCATTTTATAACAAAGTTTTATGTAATTTTAATATTTAAAAAAAGACAGTCGATTTAAAAAGGGTTTAATATTATTTTCAACTCATTTAGCCATGGTTTAAGGTATCCGGCCCGCACTTGCGAGTTCTTTTCCATCATCTGGCCCTTTTCAAGAAACGTATGCCGACCCCTGATCTAGATAATGTAGTAAAAGTATTGCATTATGCAGATAACATTGTCAACATATTGCTTCTTAAACTAAAGTTTAATTTTTAAAAACTTATGAGGATGCTGATTCAAAAACTCTTACATCTTGAACAACTTGTAGCCTGTATAATGTATTGTATGTATAACTATTTAATGAATTGTTGAACAAACAATGTATGGTGTTTATTTAACTTCTCAATGCTATTTTAATGTAATAACGCATAATTGTTAATTTTATACAATTAATTGAAATGTAAGAAGTATAAAATAAACACAGTCCTTATTAACGGATCCCATCCGGTAGTTGAAGGGTTTTAAATTCTACGGCTATTGCTTCATGAAAGTGGCACTGAATCCCACGCTCCATTTTCTCTTCACATTTATTAAGCGACAGATTAACCAAAAACAGTTACAAACTTTTCGGTTCACAATGCCACCGTACCAAAACACTTGAGGATGGTATTCCAGGAATGTATATCGATGCTTTGCCTAATCAATGATCCCAAATCTGTCTAGGCAAACTTCGAACCAATGCAAACAGTGCACTTAAGCCTCTGTGTGTACACATTATGCGTACACACGGGAGCTGGCAACGAAAGCAAGCGAACGGTGGACCTGTACAATCTTTGCTCAAACACACACACACACACACACGCCAAAGTCCTTGTCCAAACAGCAGCCGTGGAACTCTGGCGTAAGTTTTTGACCGAACACCCACGATCATCTTCAGAAATTCGTGGAACAAACACTCGACCCTTAAAGCCACTACAAAATCGCGCACCGCATTAAATTTGGCAGGATGCGCCCTCTGACGGTCTGGCGAAGCCCAATAACGACTTTTGTGTTGTTTACCACACGTTCGGAGCTGTTGGAGCATGATGAAAGCAAAAAAAACTTCAAGTTTACACCTTTACGCCCCCTCAGGTTCCTAAACGACCGGTAGATGGCCTATCACTTCCGCATTACATCCACCAGCTCGAAGGTATTGAAGGTAGCGATGGACCGTTTCGCTTGCGCGGACAAAATTCTCCCCAGAATGATTTTTGTTTACGATGGCGCGTCAGCAATTTCGCTCCGAACCTCGCGGAAACAACCGACAGGTCGTGCAGGCTTATCGAGAGCATTTGTCTGCCTGCCCAGAAGGCACTGCGGACCGGTCAAGTGTCCATCATCGGCTTTTCAGGCGTTGATGGTATTTGAGTCCGTGGTCTAGAAGTGGCTCAATGATTGGCCATTTAGGAAACGTTGGCATTCGCGTTCTGTCAGCGGAAGCAACGAGCTTTGATTAAGTGTCCATACTGAAGAGACGGCACGATATGGCATTCTGATTCTCGTCTAGTGACGGAACTATGGTACGGATTTGTCAAGTGAACAGTGCGATTCCTTCCGGCATTAATATAAAGGTGCACAGAATAAAAAATATAACGTAAAAGAAACAATCGTAGAACCATCCTTGCATGGATCAAATCAACAAAGTTGTTAGCCCTTATCTTACGCTAGAAAAAACGTTGGTCCTCTATTTCTAGTGGACAACGGTATTCACAGGGTAGCATTTGTAACACGGCCTGTAACGGCATTTTATTTTACTGTCACGACATGAACGCATGAACGTCTTCGTTTCAGGAAAGAAGATTTCGTGCGAGTAATAGCTAACAGGAATTTATTCAATTAAGGCCACCGGACAGCATCAGGTTCCCACTACACTCGACTGGCTGGTTGAAAACCTGCCGTTGACGATGGAAAACCTGTCCAGATCATATGTAGAACCCAGGGCCGTCTAGAATCGGTGCTTATAGGCAGCGTTAGTTGATGCAGTTAGGAAAGGACTTGATGAGAGGCGCTGATAGTGGCAGATGCACCACCATCCAGAACCCTCTGTGACAAGGTCTAACCATACCACCATCTAATTCGATTCGATTGAAGTGGATTGTGTTTCCATTAGGTTGCATTTTCTCACCACTGGCATCGATCGGAGCCTCATCAATTTATTAATATATCCCCGCATTCCGCTCAAAAGCCTCCCTCCTTGTCCATTCAATCAACTTGGATTGATGTAACCACGACATGCCTTGCCGGGTTTGTTGCAAATCCTGTTCCTTGATGAATTTTTCATACCCTTCAACGTGGCTTCCCATTATCATTCACGTTGCCTGTCGAGCGGTTTATGCAAAAGGTATATTTTCATTGGGAATTAAAGTCCTTCTGGTGGGATTGATGCTGTGAAAAGAAATTAAAAGATCAACAAAAGTGCACAAATTGTCGGTTCGTGCTATCCCGGAGGGTCGGTTGCCAATTTCTCTCCGGCCACAATCCCACATCGGACTGACCTCTTATGGCCGTCGGTTTTGTGGGTTTTGGTGGTTTGATGATATTTCTCTTACTCCGACGAAGGCGCCACAGTGACGCCTTCGAGCTTTCGCAACGGCAAACCCAACGAGGTTTTGTGGTTTAGCGAAAAGTGAAGCGTAACCCAGCATCAACAGCAAAGAAGGTTCGGATACACCGGAGGGTGTTGAACGCGGGCGGCATGTGCCGGTGTCAGTTTAATGGGACCGGTTTGACACAAAACGAAAACAGTCCCAAACAATGCACATTGGCGACTGTTTTTTTTTTTTTCAAGAAAACTTAACAACCTCAATGCAACTCGATCGGAAAGGATTTTGCATGTAGCAAAACATCTCCAGCACCAAATAAAAATCTCAAATCCATAAAACCCGAGGCGACCGCATTGTCAACTTCTCAATTTTTGTTTTCTTTCATTTCTCCAACTCACACTTCCAGGGAACAGCGAAATCAATTCCTCCTTAACCCTAGTCCATACGAGAAAAAAACCACGAATAAATACGACCAGCAAATTGGTGGATATTTTGTGTAACAATCCGTGACCTGGAGGCTCTGTTAGTCATGAAGCTTTTAAAACTCAAACTAAGGGTTATTACATTAGCTGAAACACACCTAGTAACAAATAACCTTGTAAATATACTTTAGTGCACACATTTTCTACTCCAGTTCGTACCCATTACATGCAGTTTTTTGGAAATTGAATTTAAATTAAAAAAAATGAGTTAAAACAACTTTATTGGTTTCACGAAGTCAAGTTTCAAATTTCAAAGGGTATCTCTTGTAACCCCGAAGATACACATTCTTATACATAAAAACCCATAAAAACGATTCTCATACAAAATGTAGAAATACCCAGATTGTAGGTGTAGATTAAAATATAAATGCTTAAATACCTTTGAAAATTTTTAATTTTTTTCGTTTTCAATTTCCTATGCCCAATTTATCCAAAGATACAGATTTTGAATCCTAAAAATCCATCGACTCAATCCTCTGATATATTTGCGCTTAAAACGTAAAAAATGTATTTTTTAAAACAGGTTTGTTTGCCCATTTATGAACATAATCTTGATACTAATTGTTCAAGGAACGAAAAATTTATTATATTTAATGTTGGATGTGTAATATTTAAACATACTCAAGTAAGTGGATTTAGACATGAGGGTTAAGCCATTCGAAATGTCGAAGAGATATCATCTCGAAGGTAAGATAACGTCTTGTAGGGGGTATCCAAATAGACAATAAAATATTCCCAGTGGAAACTTTCTGGCCATCGCATAAATGATGATCTTATTCGGAAATGCTGATATAAGGATAAGCTTCCGCAAGGATGGATGTTTAATTTATCTTTGTTTAAAAAAATAATTCCAACACATTCCTTGGTTTCTCACCAATCGGATCCATTCATTTTCGAAACTCAATTTTCAACATTCTCTCCTTGGGCTCCAAGCCATCAGCCAATTGATTTGGCCTCATTTGAACAGAGTTACTCTTGTGCTTGGGCAAACGAATCGAACGAAACAAACGATTTGAAGCTCTATTTCAAGAACCCATCATGAAGTAATCGATTTGAAATGATTCTACCTCGGTGCTGTTCGGTCAGGCTCGGAACGGATGCGGCGGCTCTGATTGACGTATCGCTCCCGGAAGCCGGCTCGCTATGATATGTGTGCTAAGGACACCAAGGAGTTGGAGTTTCCCCTCGGGCTGCAATTGTGTGCACGTGCCCTCGTTCTGCAACCAATTACTTTGGCAACAATTTGAACGAAGGACACACACATGCAAACCGCGTACGTCACGTGTGTAATATATTTTGCGCGCAGAAATTGTTCTCCATTGTGCCACCGGAGTCGGACGATGCTCCACGATTGATCTGTGTCCGCCCAATCATCCGATGACCTTTACCCACTTGCACACACAGCTGCACCCGGATCGGTGATGCAACACGATATCATTCCATGGAATCTGCGTATAGAAATGCCGAACTACGAACGATAGAGCATCGGTGTGGAATCACAAAAAAAAGGTCGCTAGGATCCTGCATTGAAGCTTTCACACAAAACATAGCCCGACGATGTGGACGGAGTCAAGCTCAGTGACAATTATTAGTTGCATTCGTCATTGGTAACCGTCCGTATCGCGCCGCATGGCTGCCATCTGGCGAACGCAAGTGCTGAACGTTAATTGAAGCGCACCCGAACGATCCGAACCAAACACACACACACGCTCGTACACATACAATGGACCCGAAAATTAGATTGACTTTGAGGCATGAGATTTGGAAATGGATTGGAATCTGCCACCATCACTTCTACCCTCCCGTCCACCCTGAATCTTCTTGGTAAGGCCGGAAATTAGGAAGCGGACGCACGGAAGCGCAAGTTTCGGTAGCAACGATTAGCGGCATGCTGACGCGAGATGGTCATCGAAGTGGAGGGGAGCAAAATTCGTTGCTATTTTGGAAGCCACATGCCACCGAGATGCCACCAAATGTCATCAGCGAAAAGTTTGGAAGCTGCCCACCGGCGTGGACCGTAATAATTATCATCATCACCGTCGGCAACTTTGGGGCCTATAATGATCAGCGTATGACCTTCTCGAGCCGTTTGTGTGGATATTTGGAGAAGAGGAGATGAATGAGTGGCTCGTCTTTTGGGACGAAAATATTATTGATGCCCATTGACTAATGCAAGATGCAAGATGCATTCGTTTAATTTCAAGTTTATTTATATCTCACATGATTTCCACTTATATAAATTATATTTTAGACCACTTCAAACTTGAAGTGTAATCAAAATAATTAAAAAGCATTTTTCAAGGCAAAAAGCAATTTCAGGGAAGTTTCAAATAATCCTCCACTTTGGTTGCATTAATTTTTCCAGCATCCCGATAAAAGTTCAAATTCAAAAACTAACGTCGCTTTCATTTACCAGATTTGAAAAGCTCCAGGTTAGTGTGCATTTTGCCTACCTTACAGGCGCATAATTATGCCGTCTTTTGCGCCTAAAATGCCTTCAAGGCAAGGAGGTAAAAAATTGTTGCGCCCAAACGAGATAATCGAAGAACAGTTTTATTACTAGGAAAGTACGTCGTGTGGTTCGACGGGTAGTAATACATTCGGCATGTAATTCGCCAATCTATTTCTTTCACAAAAGCCTGTTGAATAATTGTTGAATGTTGGTTCGGATGTTTTAAACAAAGGACGTTTGTGGTATTGCAATGCAATTTTTGAAGATTATTCCACTATTATATCATTCTGAAAACTGAGAGCCTGGAGTATTGCAACAACATCTACAACAACAACAACAACAACGACTACACGAAACACGATACCCGTGGTGTACATAGCTGAAAATCTTTTTTTTTTAATTATCCCTAAGAACCCGAAGAACGGGTCAAACATCAAAAATGAAAAAAAAACATACACACATAAAGCCCAATTACATATATTCAAAAGCTACCTTACATCGAACGGCATTGTAGCAGACCATTGACGTCATAGCATAAATATCGAGGCAGGTCGGATGACTATACTATTCTGATGGCAAATGAATACACATGTTGCTGTACTGTTTCTCTTGACGGCACATTTTATCATAAAGCCATTCTTAACCCGGCCTTAACAACTTTATTCTTGTTTGGCTTCAAAAAATGAGCCAAAACATGTAACCAAACATCAACAATAAGTTCTTGCAATTACCTTCTATCGTATCTGAAAGCGTAAAAAAAAGTAATGCTGAACAAGTGCTCAAAGAATCGATGGGTGTTCTCACCCATTGGCTAGTTCCGATGCTTTGCTCACACGAGCACAGAAACACTTCAAATCAAGACCATCTTGACCTCCAGAGTGCTTTGTGAAGCGATCTGTGCTTTTCTTCTATAGTATGAAAGTTATTATAAACCAACCAACACTTCTTCATACTTTGATCGTTAAATGCTATGTGATCTGTGCTTTTCTTCTATAGTATGAAAGTTATTATAAACTATAAAAACTTCTTCTTTACACTTCTTTTGGAATATCTGTAACTTTATTTTAATTAAATCAATATTGAAAAACATTCCTTTGAACTCTATAATTCTGAGCACTGATCGTTGTTCCGCTGGAAACAGGAAGTGTATACATACTTTTATCTTTAAATGCTATGCTACAAGAAGAGTGGGAACCGTCTGCAAAGTTGAACGATCAACATTGGTGTTATTCATTAGAAGACTAAATTCCTCTCAATCTGAAGAAACTGATTCCTCGGACGGGTGTGTAAAATATAATAGGCACTACACTTCCATGGGGTAGAATATCTATTCTAGACAATCATAGACTATACTAAATTGAAACTTTGTTTCACAAGTGAATTGAAATAAATTCAAACTTAAACTCAAATTTCTAGTCAAATTTCACATTATAAAACTACGTCATCAGTCTATCATACGCAATCAGTTTTAGTGAATTTAGAGAACATTCGAAAGATGCGCAAATTGTACTCTTTCCTTTAAATGAAAACCACCAGCACAGTTACTTGATTCAAAACCAGTATTTTGATTTGTTAACAGTCCGCTAGGTCGCCACAAATTAATCTCCAGTACGATGCAGGTGTAGCCGACGCAGGTGCTGTCTTCCAAAGTACCATCGTTCAAAGAGACCTAACACAAAAAAAATTCCAACAATTACCTGACAGAACAAAATATATCTACGTCATATTCCATTGTATCTTACCTTTCGGCGAGTCCCCGATAAAGTCCAACCCACGTAGAGAAGTTTCGTCCTCAATCAACTGTGCCATAACAATCCTTTCGCGATCGTGAAACAGTACGAAATTGCCAAGCACCAGACACAGCAGAGCCAAACCCATCCGCCTCCAAATGTAGGTCATTTTGTGGTTTAACGATCACTAATTTGTGCAAGGAGTTTCAAAATATACTGTATGAAGACGGACACAGGTCTAGTACAGCACGAAAATAACAAACGGATGATCGTGAGCTAAACGGTGCGCTTCACCCAGCTCGATAATCAG